>LZPO01011126.1:522640-532842 GCA_001675575.1 Neotoma lepida | reverse complement strand
GGCGCGGGAGGCTGCGCCGCCGCGCGGGGACTCTGGCCCAGCCCGGGAGAAAAGGCGTCCGCGCGTTCCCCTCCTCCTAGCCTCCGCTAAAATGTCTGGAGTGGAGGGCGGGGGAAGACGAGTTGGGGAGCTGGTCCCCCCCAGGGACTAGGGGGAGGGAGGCTCCCAACACCAATCTCCAGGGCGGGAGGGAGGGTGGCGAGAAAATGGGGTTCTGGTTCAGGTACCTCCTCCCCCTACATCGATCCTCTCAGCACCCACTCATTCATCTATCCATATTCATTCATTCTTCCGTCCACTAGAGCATTCATTCACAAACAGAACCCACTGCCTGCTCTGCGTGCCCAGGTAACCCCATTCCTCCTTGCCAGGTGCCCCTTCTAGGCTCAGACCCCCTCACTTGCAGCCCCTCCTGCACAGGCCCTCTCTAAACCTTTTGATTTTCTCTGAGCAGGACCCCACCCCGATATGTAGGAGGGCAGGTTGGGTCAGATGCCAGCATCCCTCTTCCCCTCCCCGAAGGCTAACCTCTGAACAACTTAGGTAACATCTCTAAACCTGAGTATAAAACGGGGAGCATTAGCCACTGGACTCCTAGGGGGTTGAGGAGATCTGCAACCGTAAGGTGGTTGGGGACAGAACTGACACACATTAGGATCTCAGAGAAAGTTGTTGTGGGTGCCCTGGGGGCCCACGGGGTGGATGGACCAGACAGTTATTTAGCAGGGAAAATACCCAGGTGCAGCAATGGGAACACTAACATCTCTCACTGCCCAGCCTCACCTACCTAGTGCAGACCTTGTCAACTTGTGACAGAACTGGGTGGTCCCTTCCAGACTTAGTTTTTCCCTTTGGTGCTAGCTATCCCCAGTGAGTCCCTAACTTGGATCACGTGTGAGTTCCCCCACAGCTCCCAGGCCCATCCATATACCTCCATCATCTGTCTGGGGCCCCTCTGAACAGACCCACTCCAACAGACCCCACCATCCCAACTCTAGAACCTTCCACAAGTCCAGCCCANCCTGCACTCTGTTACCTTTCAAGGCTTCCCAGGCCACCTTCCCTGGGGATGCCCACCATCGCCCCTGAGGGAGGGTTTGCACTCTGCCTCCTTGCCCTCCAGATCCTCTTCCCAGAGCTGCCTGGGGCCTGGTGGAGGGCTGCTACCTCTGACCCCTCCCCCCAGCACTGTGTTTGCCCTCCCCACCTCTCCTCTTCACCTCCCAGTTCTCCCTCCTCCTTCCCTGGGTTTGTACTCAATTCACTGAGCAGCTATTTTTTTCTCCCAGTTTTTATTTATCGCCCAAACAGCATTATACCAACAATAAAGGACAGGGAAAAAATCACCCACAATGCCACCTCCCTGTGGCGTCAACAGCCTCCCTTCCAGGCTTGTCCAGGCACAAAGCTGGCTATAATTTTCACAGAACTGCGGTTTCCGTTCCACCTCCCCAGACCCCCAGATGGACTCGGGGGCCCCAGGGCTCCATCTCCATCAGTCCTCCCTGGTGTCACTTAGCATGTGGCTCAGGAACTCTGTGTGTCTTCCTCTTCTCCTAAACCAAACGTCCCTTTACCTCCCTGCCACCCCATGCCAGGCACCAGGCTGGCGCCAAGCAAGCACTTGGCCTTGTACTGAAGTGGAGAGTACGGATGGAGCTTGACTTGACACATCACACTTGAATATCAAAATATCACCATCATAATTGTGGCTTTAATGGCTGTGTGATGTTCCTCCCAGCTGATGGACTGTAACTCGCTTAGCGACATCTCCTGCACAACAATTCAGGGAATATTAGGGGAAGTCCACTGTGCTGGGTACCGTCTGGGATACCAGGGAAACCATTATGAACCAGGTTGCACTGGACGAAAAGTGGAAAGGCTGCCCAGCAACATAGTCATGGCTGGGCAAGAGCTACCAGAAACAGGCTTCTCCATGTGACCTCAGAGACGAGGGNCAAGTCANCTGGGACACCAGACAGCTTCCTGGGGCAGCGCTTGTTGTTCTAGGTTTTGGGGGACCAGGAGAAAGGTTCCAGATCAAGTGTAGCTGGAGCCCATTGCAGCCACGAATGCCATACTGGGAGTGCCTGAGTGCCATTGAACAAGAGTTCTTGGCTGGAGCTGGGGGTCAGAGTCAAAGGGACTGTGATGAAGAGGTTGATGATGGCAGCCAGGCCTGGTGTGCAGGGTCTTGGACATATGGACTATGTAGGAACTTCACTCTGAGAGAAGCAGGGCATCAACCAAAGACTGTAACGCCAGAACAGTGAGATTGTCAGCTGAGGTCAGGAAATAGAGTTTGTTCAGTGAACAAACCCTGGCTGAAGCACTGCATGCTATAGGCCACATGAGAACACAGACTAATGGCAACGGATAGAGTTAGTCCTATGAGCTGGGCCCCAGTGGGAGGCTCTCAGCACTGAGGACAGCGCAAGTCACCCAGTAACTCTGTGGCTTCAACCTTGAGCTCGCCAAGGCCCAGCTCCTCCACTCTGAGGGAGGCAATAACCAGAACAATGTCCTGCAGTTCAGAGTGGGCCCTCCCACTGGGCAGCAAGGTCAGCCTGGCCCTGCCTGCAGCGTCTCCCCCACCTCTCACCCCCAGGCTCCCAGCCACCACCTACCCTCTCAGGGGGATGTGGCTTCTGTTTGCCACCTGATTGTTCAACAGCCAGTGACCCTCAACACTGTCCCACCCTCCCAGCTATACCTCCAGTTTCTTATGCTAATGTGACAGTCTGGAAAGATCCTGGGATGCTTTCTATACTATGAATTGTGGAGATAACTGGACTTGGAATATTAGACTCTTGTCAGCCAAGGCTGGGCCAGTCTTAGCCTCACATAGGGTCAGGGGTGAGGAAGGATAGGATCTCCTCCACTGCACATTTCACCCAGCATCACTAGGGACCTTCACTCTGGGGATTCCAGACTCATGGTCACCAGCTACCTGACCTCTCTGANCTCCAGTAATGCCCAGGGCATTCTGGGACATTACATGGGTTTGTGAGCATATAGGCTGTGTGTGTCGGGGGTAGAGGATAGCTGTGCATACTGCTTCAGGAACACCTGGTTAGCACACCAGCCCTCACCTTCAAGCAACACTCTGGTCCTAGTCCCAGCTCTACTGTGTTCGCTCCCCTCCTGCCATTCTACACTGAGAATTCCTATAGGCGGGACACAGAGGGTTGAGGCCTCTCACAGAAGGCAAGGTAGGGGGCAAAGGGTAGTCTCAGGTCAGCACCTCAGAAAGCAAGAGCTTCAGCCTAAGGTAAGACCCTAGAGAGAGATCCAGGAGCAGCCAGAGAAGGGGCAAACCCCGGTGGGCTGAGGCAAGCGACTCCAGAAGATGGGGACTGGGGGCAAGGGGACCTTGAGGAAGGGTCAGGCCAGGGGCAGGTGCTGGCCAGGATCTACCTACTAAGCTGGCTCCAATGCTGGCCTGTCTGAGCCCCCCTGTCCCCTGAGACAAGGGCCCCACTTGTACTCTCTTCCCTGCCCAAATGACTCATCTGTAGACCAGAGCCTGGCTATCCTGTCCACTGAGTCCCTGCCCCCTTTCTCCTTCCTTGTTGGGGCTATAAGTAAATGCCATGGCCTAGGTAATTTATAAGAAAAAGGTTTACTTAGTGCAAGGTCCCGGATCCTGGTCAAGGGGCCATAAGTAAGGTTTCCTTACTTATGACTCCACAGAGTCCTCATAGTATCATGTGGCAAAACAGAACAAGGAGCCAATATATGTCTCTCTTCTCCTTTTTCTTCCTTTTTGTTTGTATGTGTTGTTTTGTTTTTGAGGCAGAGCCTCATGAAGCCCTTGCTGGCCTCAAACTAGCTCTGTAGCCAAGGATGACCTTGAACCCTTGATCCTGCCTTCACCTCCCTTACTACACCTGGCCATTTCTCTCTTTTTAAAAAGCCATTAATGGCGCCAGGCAGTGGTGGCACGGGCCTTTAATCCCAGAACTCAGGAGGCAGAGGCAGGCAGATCTCTGAGTTCTAGGACAGCTAGGGCTATACAGAGAAACTCAGTCTCAAAAAACCAAAATATAAATAAATAAAATAAAAAGCCACTAATGTTGGGGCTGGGGTGTAGCTCAGTGGTAGAGCACTGCCTTAGCATGTACAAAGCCTTGAGTTCCATCCTGAACTGCCTCCAAAATGGAGGAGAAACACTAATTCCATCATATAGGTTCCACGACCTCCTCTAACCCTAATTATAGCCCAGAGACCAGTACCTCTAAACGCCACTTCAGAGATTAAGATTTGTTGTTTTTCTCATGCTGGAGATGGAATCCAGGGCCCTGTGGGTGCTAGGCCAGTACTCTACCACAGAGTTACAGTTAAACCACGGCCCTTGGTTTTGTTTTAAGATCAAACTAAGTGGGCTGGAGAGATGGCTCAGCTGTTAAGAGCACTGGCTGCTCTTCCAGAGGACCCAGGTTCAATTCCCAGCACCCACATGGCAGCTGGAAGCTGTAACTCCAGTTCCAGGGGATCTGACACCTTCACACCAATGCACATTAAATAAATTTACATAAATAAAGATCAAACTAAGGCTGTCCTGGAACTTCTGGAACTCCTGTCTCCCAATTCCTGACCCCTGGGATTGCAGGTGTCACTGTGCCCTGTTTATGTGGTGCAAGGCATGGAACCCAGGGCCTCAAGCATACTAGGGAAGCACTCTGCCAACTGAGCCACATCCTGAGCCCCTCTACAAAGTCTTAAAGGAAAAGTACGACAGCAGTAGTGTTTATTTATTATATGTGTGTGGGTTTGAGTGGGGAGGATCAGAGGACAACATCCAAGAGTTAGTCCTCTCCTTCCACCATGTGGGTTCCAGGGTTGAGCTCAGGTCATCAGGTTTAGTGGCACTTCCCCTTACCCACTGAGCCATCTTGCTGGCTCCAGCAGTCTATTCTTGTGTTTCTTTTTGTGACATGCTCTGTGACTGCCTTTCATGACCCCACTTTTCAGCCTTTAGACAGTTCTCTCACCTATTAGAAGCTAGGTAGCTGATGACATCATAGGCATGCCTTCCTCCTGGATCACCATAAATTATCTGCAGGTGTCATGGTGATTTAGTCTCAGGGCCTCTGGACTCTGGGATGGGTGTCTTGGGAGTGCTTACCCCTTTTCCCCTGGCCATGAGCCCTTTGAAGGCAGAGCTGGGAGCCCGATGTGGTCCCACAAGTCTACAGACCTGCCCATAGGGACTGCACTGTCTGCTGATGCTAAATGAGTGGGTGGCCATCAGGCTGAGCCAGTCCAGGCAGCAGTGACAATGATGTTCCAAGGCCAACTTTAATCATAAGACTGGGAACTACTTAGAATGACTGTTACAAGGACAGAAGTGTCACTACAGACCCCAGCTCAACTAACGGGGAGTGTGCAGAGTGGGGTCTTGGTAAGGTAAGGATGGTGGGTGAGAGAAAAAAAATTCCAGAAAGTGTCAGAAACCAGGCTTGGGATAGAGACAGGGTTCATCCCTGGCAGCTTCTCCAGAAGGACAGGACTGAGGCTGCCGTTCCCAAGCCTGTCACACAACCCCCACCACCGCCCCATAGAAGTCTCTTTTTCTCCCTCTGAGTGACATTACCTCCCTCCAAGTCTTTCACTCAGGGCTGCTTCCTCCTCCCAGCCATTATTCCCAGCAAAGGACATGCTTTTTATGGTGATTTAACCTGCTTTGCCTCAGCCATCATTCACCTGTTACACGTCTGAGTCCAGCACAGAGATCGGAGTTGTGGCTCAGAGAGCAGGGTGTCTGAAGGGACCAGCATGTGTAAGGATCAGGGTTAGCTGGTGCTGGGCCTGGTGGATAGAGGCTGAGGCAAAATAGCAGATAACCAGAGGAGGTGAGGCCTGAGGTGCAGGCCTAATCAGAGGCCATGCCTTCTGGCTGGGAAGAGGATAAGTGGCAGGCTAAAGGGGAGTGGGGGAGGGGCTGCCATCTGAGAGATGAGGGTAGGACCCCAAGAGAGAGTGAGCCTGAGGGCTGCCCTGGATCACCCCAGGGGGAGAAGAGAAAGTAGGTTAATGATGATGTTAGTGTTTGGGCTCTGTACCCCAAAGACTTCTGTTGGGGCCCGAGCCTGTGGTGATGTCCTTCCCTGTCACAATGTCTCTCTAGCCTCTGTGGGAGAGGTTTGGTGCTCCCTGCTCCTCCTCACATGTCTCCTAGCTCCTGCCCCAGTCATAGTGGCTTTGTGGGCTTCATGAGGCCCAGTACCTAGCTAACCTATTGGGGACCTAGACAGACCTGCAACTCAGAACTCCAGAGGCTAACCCCTCCGTCCACTGGGTGCCCTCTGCAGGTTGTGACACCACGGGTCAACTGAAGTCACTACAGGAAGAGGCTTAGGAGGGGCTGGGAGTCTGAGGATTCCTGCTGGGAGCCCAGGGTCTCCTCCTAGAGCTCTGATATTAGAGCTGGGGCAGGAGATAACAGGGCATGTTCCTGAACCCTCACCTGCCTGCCTAGATGCTGCAAGGGCAAAGGAGTAGGGGAAAGGGGCTGCTGAGCCAGGGCCTCAGAACCCAAGACCTACAGGTGCCGTGCTGGAGTTAAGGCTTGGCTTGGGTGAGCTCACTCAAATGTTCTCACACCTATGGGGCACAGGTGCCCCAAGCAGCTAGCTGGGCCTGGCAGGTTTTGAGCCCAGAATACTGCTGAGGCTGGGCATGTGAGGAGCCATAGAAGGAGGGGGAGGGGAAGAGGGCCAGTGCCAGCCATGGGGTGGGGTGGGATGGTGTTGCTAGGCAACCACCACGCGGCTGCCACCAAGGAGGGATTCTTAAAGAGCTGAGCAGAGAGGCTGGGCCACTGAGGGCTGAGGCTGGGCCTTGCATACCAATAGCAGCCACACAGGTCTCCTCTCTCCTCCTCTTCCTACTTCCGTCCTCCATTCTCCCTCCTCCCTCCACAAAGTAGAGCTAGAGCTGGGAGATCAGGACAGAGAGGAAGGGCACCCATGTCAAGGGACCCTGGGGCTGTCGAGGCGCGAGGACCAGGTTGAGTTCTTCTTTGTTCCTACAGAGAAGGCTTGGATGGTGTCAGATGGCCACCTTGAGACCTACAGGGCAAGACCCTCAATGCCAAAACTCCTCAACATAGGCCCTAAAGCCAAGGATGGGAGGGAACTTGGCCCGCTGGGCATGTTCCAGCTGAAGGGACACTAACTAGTATTAGACTCAAACAGAACAGGTCTCGTCTCTTCCTGGCTGAGCACCTTTGAGCAGTTTCTGTCCTGAGCCACCAGACCCACAGACAAAGCTGTGTCTGGTNGCAGAGGAAGTCCTTATTCCCTAACTTAAATTTCCTTTGCAGAAAGTGATCCCTGCCTTTCTCCTGTCTTTATTGCTTCCGTGGTTTCAGAAGCAATAGCAGTGGGGAATCAGCTGGGTGGCTGCTGTCTCTTCCTTCTAGGGACCCCTTTCCCAGCCATCCTCAGGGTGTCTATCCCTCACCCAAGTCATAGTGTTTTGTGCTTATNGGTGGCATTTGGACAAGAGTCCAAAGTTGTCCCTGGGACACAGGAGTTCTGTGGGATACCAAGGTGCAGGGAGCCTCGCACTGGATGGGTACAGGGGCACTTTCTGGCTTCAGCCCTATGTTTCCATGGCTGTCTTCCAGCTCTGCCTTATACACGTCAGCACAGCCTTCCTGCTCACTCCCCAGCTCTAGCACCTTCCATGGCTCTCCATAGCCATGAGAAAGAACCTTGATCAGACCTGGTTGCTCCCTCTACCTTCAACTCTCTCCAAAGCTCCCCCAACCTGAGACCCAGGGCCTCATTCTCCATCCATCTCCACCACCCCTCATCCTCACACACACACAGAGGTCCAAGCAATGTCTGTTGAATGGATAAGCCATGGCCTGCTTGGTCTGCAAAGGGTTGTTTTGTTTGAGAATGAGGAAATGACTCAGCAGATACAAAACCAGTTGTGTATGCAAGTGTAAGGACCTGAGTTCAAGTCCCTAGTACTCACATAAAAAGGCAGATGTGGCTGCATGCACTCCTATAACCACACACTGTGAAGGATGGCGACAAGAAGATGATAGCCACCTCCAGTTCAGTGAGAGACGCTGTATCAAGGGAACAAGGCAGAGCATGGTAGAGCAGGGCACCGGATGTCCTCCTCTGGCCTCAGCATGCACCTGCACACATTCATTAATTAGTTAATATTGTTTTTAATTTTAAAGATTTTTTTTGGCTTAGTCTAGTGTTGGGGATGGCATCTATGGCCTCAAGCACTCTAGGCAAATGTTGCATCAGTGAGTGACATCCCACGTCCTCATGTCCACCTTTGAGATCCACAAATGAAAAGGGCTGCCATCGGCTGGTAATAACCCACCAGGCAAATGAGAAAGTGAGGTCTTTATGGGCCCACAGTATCATCTCCAAAGGAAATAAACAGGGTGATAAAGGAATATGCAGAGGATATTTTAGTTGGTGGTCAGGGGAGGCCCCTTGAGGGAGATGATAATCCCATTGAGACTTGATGGATAAGACAGAGACAGTTACAGAAGAGCTGGGAGAAAAGTGAGACATTGGAAGTCGTANGTGCAAAGGCCCTGGGGCATGAGCATGCCAGACCTATTTGAGGAAGAGAAAGGAAGAGAGGAAATTAGGGGGAGCGAGTGTGGGATGCAGTCGAGCATTCATGGAAGAGAATATGGATTTTATTCTAAGTATAATAGGAAGCTATTTGAGAGGTTTAAGCAGGGAAGTGACATGATCTAATTTATATTTTAAAACGATCATCCAAACAACCACTTTGGAGAGCCATTTGGCAAGAACTGGTGAAGTTAAAGATGCCAGGCTGCCCAGAGAAGTGCTGGCACACAAATGGGGTGGGCGAAGATGCCCCTGCCATGTCTGCAAGAGGCCAGGATGGGCCACTCAGCTGCCTGAGTAGAGAATGATGTTGTGTGGAGAGTAGCGCCCTGGGAACATGCCCCTTGACAGTGCAAACCTACCCAGAATGCCAGTGTTTATACACAGGACAGTGATAGACTCACCAACCCCAGGGCACACACAGCAAAACCAGATAAAACAATAATCCGTTAGCCAGGTGGTAGTGGCACATGCCTCAGCACTGGCACATGTCCCAGCACTCAGGAGGCAGAGGCAGGAGGATCTCCAAGTTCAAGCCCAGCCTGGTCTACAAAGTGAGTTCCAGGACAGCCAGGGCTACACAAAGAAACCCTGTCTCAAAACACAAAACAGAAAACCCACAATAATCTGTCATCCCAGCACCAAGGAGGATGAGGCAGTAGGCCAGCCTGGGCTATATAGCAAGACCTTGTCTACACAAAGATCAAAAAGGAAGCGTGTGTTATTTCAGGGAACTGGTGTTTCTGTGACAGTATAGGTTGGTTTTTTGTTTTGTTTTTTTTGTTGTTGTTGTTTTGTTTTTTTTTTTGAGACAGGGTCTCTTTCTGAGGCTGGCCTTGAACTCTAGATTCTTGTGCCTCCATCTCCCAAGTACTGGGATCACAAGCATGCACCACCATGCCTGGCTTATGCAATGCCAGCGATTGAATCCAGGCCCTTGTGCATGCTAGGCAAGCATACTACATCCCCAGCCCCAAGCAATGAGTTTGCTGGGCTCGGTGGTAGGTCTGTTTCTGTTGCTGTAATTGAACACCAGAGGCTGAGTGATTTATAAGGAACAGAGATTTACTTCCATGATGGTTCTGCAGCCTGGGAACTCCAGAGTATGGCACCAGCATTGGGTAAAGGCTGTGTGTTATGTCCTTATCGGACCCACAAGATCCCTTGGCAAGATAAAGCAAGGTGACAGCTTCAGTCACTCTTTTAGAAAGCCACTCATGTCATTGAGTATAGTGGCACACACCTGTAACCCTAGCATTTAGGAGGTGCAGGCAGGAGGATCAGAAATTCAAAGCTAGGGTCGGACAGTGGTAGCGGAGGTCTTTAATCCAGAGGCAGAGGCAGGCAGATCTCTGAGTTCAAAGCCAGCCTAGTCTACAGAGTAAGTTCCAGGACAGCCAGGGCTACAAAAGAAACCCTGTCTCCAAGAAAAATGACAACAACAAAAATTCAAAGCCATTTAACAGTGGGGACCCACCCCCGTGGAGCCACTAGCACTTTAATTAGCTTGTGTTCAGGCCTCATCTACATAGCTAGTTTGAGGCCAGCCTGGGCTACATGAGACCCTGTCTCAAGGACCAAAAC
>LZPO01011126.1:488692-502971 GCA_001675575.1 Neotoma lepida | reverse complement strand
ACAGGTTCACTGGGGCATGGACTCTCTTCTCAGGCTCTGTAGCCCCCTGCAAAGGAGGGTAGGGGGCTGAAAGACCCTGCCCTGGCCACTCCCAGGGTCCCCCAACTCTGAGAAAACCACCCAGTGCCAGCTCTGAGCAAAGTTGAAAATTAGGTTTAATTGGACCCCTTGGGGCCCAAGAGAAAAACAGCAGAAGAAAGAGGGTGGTGTTCATTTGGTGTGCCAGGACCTGTGCCAAGAAGTTGGAGGGATGCAGGAAGGAGAAAGGGTCTCATGTTAGGCATCTGTTAAAAATGGAGCCAGAATGGTTTTTGCCGGTAGCCAGTGCAGCCAGAAGCCAAGCAGTGGAGCTTTTCGAGTAGGCCTGGATTTCATCAGCCCTGCCACCTCAGGGGCCACTGTCCTCATTTTGCATTTGAGATGGTGGGAAAGCAGGAGAAAATCTATAGCAGGCAGGGGCAAACCAGTACTTGCCCCAGCCTGCTTGGGCAAAGCTATCTGGTGCCTGGGTGAATCAGTAGCAGAGTTGGCTGTGGGCCTCTGCTGACTGGGATATCAAAGCATTAAGAGTTGTTTATCTGGGCCTGGGTCCCCAGGGTTACAGAGAGCCCCAAGAGCTTCCCTTGGATAAACAAGCCCAAGCCTGGCCTCGGTTAAACAGGATGCTAGTTGCCTCACCAGGGTTTGAGAGTCTAGAGACACCTGCGAGGCCTGGTCCAATGGGAAGGAGCTGGAAAAGCCAGGCTCAGGCTCCGGATTGGATCTGCCATTTGGAACTAGGTGGCCTCGGTTCCTCAGATGGGATTAAAACGAGGCCTAGAGTTTGGCATGGCCTTGTCAAAAGGTGGGATTTAGGATCCCACTCGATTCTTAGATCCGNGTAGAAATGACAGGTGACCTCAGGAGGGCGCGTCCGGGACAGAGAACCAAGAGGGTGGGCCAGGCGCGCCCCCTGCCGGTCGCCCCGTGCCTCTTCGCTCCAGGGCCAGCTGCTGCTCCTTAGAGCCTCAGTTGCTCTAGATGTGAAACAAGGAGTGACAAGAGCAACTGGAGGCCTTGGAGAACATTGTGATGCCGGGTGGGCCAAGGCATAGATAACCTTGGAGTTTCTCCTGGATTGGGGTGTCATGCCTGATCCTTCAGGGATGAGGGGAACCCAACTGCTCCTTCATCCCTGTCCCCGCGCCCCCCCTCCCCACCGCAGTGGACGGCTGCATCCACCGGGCCGCGGGACCCCTGCTCACGGACGAGTGCCGCACCCTGCAGAACTGCGAGACCGGCAAAGCCAAGATCACCTGCGGCTATCGGCTGCCGGCCAAGTGTGAGTGCACTAGGGGAACTCCCACAACCGCAGGGGCGCATCTTAACTTTATAAGGGCCTGACCCCTCTGATACCCCAGTTAGCAGATGGAAAGGNGCTGGTGCTGCAGCGGGCAGGAGAGCGGGAGAGCGAAGGGACAGCTTTACTGTCTTCCACCACTTAGCAGTGGCATGCGAGGAGGCGGGCACAAGTGTGTACCGTAAGGGTGGGGTCCTTCTGGCAAGATGGCAGGGGAAAACTAGGCCGTCTGAATGAAGCTCACCCTACCCTAGACGTCATCCACACAGTGGGGCCCATCGCTGTGGGCCAGCCCAGTGCCAGCCAGGCAGCCGAGCTCCGCAGCTGCTACTTGAGCAGCCTGGACCTGCTACTGGAGCACCGGTTGCGTTCGGTGGTAAGAGTCGCCAGGCGGAGGGGGCGGCTGGGGCAGGGGGGGAGACACCTAGTGACCAAGTCTCCATGTCGTCTCACCCTCCCTTCCCCAGGCTTTCCCGTGCATCTCCACAGGCGTGTTTGGTGAGTCTGGAAAAGCAACGCCTGGCGTGGGCAGTGAGGGCCCCAATCACCGAGGTGGGCGGGGCAGGGCCAGATCTGGACTCAACCAGACCCTGTCCTCAGGATACCCTAATGAGGCGGCAGCCGAGGTAGTGCTGGCGGCGCTGCGGGAGTGGCTGGAGAAGCACAAAGACAAGGTGAGACTGGAGAGAATGGTTGGCAGCGAGGCTGGAGCTGCCCTCTCCAGGCCCACTCCCTCCGTGGGACTTATTTGTTGTGGGACAGCGATGGGAAGGGGCGAGCATGCAGCTTGGACCCCTTCTATAACGGGTACTGTTAATTCTCAAATCCCCGCAGACATGCACCCATACTAGGCAGTTGAGACCCTGGCAGGGTGGGTGGGTTTGGGGAACACACAATACTAGGACTGAGGGGCCGGCGGGGGCCCGCCCATGCTGAGCAATCCCTGGCACAGGTGGACCGGCTTATCATCTGTGTGTTCCTCGAGAAGGACGAGGGCATTTACCGAGAGCGCCTGCCCCATTACTTCCCAGTAGGTATGTGCCCTTGTTTTCCTCCGGTGCCCCCCCCCAGGCCAGCCTACCCCTCCCCCATGGCCCTGGGGTGGCTCTCACTGTCCTCTGCCTTCCAGCCTGAGGCTCCTGAAGCCCACCCTGAATGGGAATGGTAAGCAGGGCCTGGCCCGGTGTGGTGTGGCCGCCCTACACTAACCTGGCCCTCTAACACTCGCTCAACCTGCTGTTGCCCATCTCCGTGCAGAGGGGTGGTGAAGCTAGGGAGGGGGCCCAGGGGCCTTTAGGAGTCCTGAGCTCTCTTTGTCCTATCTGCTCTACCCTCAGACCCACCTGGGCCTGTGGGACTTCGCTCCCAACTGTGAGGTCTTGGAAGCCGACAGCTTGTTCCAGCCTGGCCACCATGGGATTCTGTCCTTCCCCTCAACGTGTCCTGCCCTGCCTTTCAGAAGCCTCATAATAAAGCTGTCTGATTCAGCCTTACTTGTCTGAGTACTGGGGTCAGGGTCTGGCTGGGGCCCATGGGGGGAAGGTAGCCCTTGGTGGGAATGATGTCTGGGGCACCGTTTTTGCTTCAAGAGGCTACAAGAGCCCTGGGTGAGCGAGGCATTGGCCAGACAGCAGAGGCGGCGGCAGCAGCATTTCACATTTATTGAGGGCCTGCCCCCAAGGAGCTCACAGCCTGGGCTGAGACCCCACATGTGCTGGGGGTGGGGAGGGGAAGGCAAAGAGGCAGGTAATGCAGATATGGCCCAAGCAAAGGGAGTCAAGAGCAAGCACAGGCAGGGGGGGCTCTGGGGAACAGGGAACAGGCAAGCCTTGCCTAGACATAAGGCTTTATGTTCTTCCCATACCAGGTCGGCCCCTCCTGGGGCCCACTGAGGATGTATAGCTCCTCCACCTATCTGAGCCAGCCTCCTCCCATAAACCTCTCCTCTCAGGACTCCTTAATCATGCAAAGCCCTGGAGGCGGGCAGAGAGCTGTGANCTGGGGGCCCTGGCCAGAATAGCAAATCTATAACTCTAAGCAGCAGCTTTGAGTATGGGTGACCTGAGACCTCCAGCCAAGTTCCCAAGGAATTTCAAAAGTTCCCATGGAAACCCCTGGAAAGTCAAGGAGGAAAGGGGGCAGGCCTTATGGGTGGGTAGAAAGCACAACTCCAAGGAACCTGGAGACGTAGTCCTCTCAAACTTCTCTTGGCAGAAATGTTTGGGGGTAGATATGTGGAAAGCTGGGGGACCCACCCAAAGGGAAGGGACAGCCAGACACACAGCAGCCAGCGGGCAGGTAGGGAAGAGCAGCAGAGCAGGGAAACGCACACTCGGGCTCACCACCAGCATCCCCTTTAATAAAATGTGGAAGGTTGTATGACAGGAAAAGGGAGGAGTGAAATATGACCATTTACAACCACAAAACAAAACAAAACAAAACAAAAAAACACCAAAAACCAAAACCAAAAACCCTCTGTACATGTCTAGCGCCTGGCAGGGGGAGGCAGGCAGGGCGCAGCAGGCCAGCCAGCCCTATTTGTAGAGGATATCGTAGTGTCCAGGCCGGTAGAGAAGGTAGACCTTGGGCTCGGAGCCCTCTGGGAAGACGTGTGGGTTGGTGGTGCCGCCCTCACCACGGTCCATGTACTCTACTTGGATGGACACGCTGAGGGCCTGGGCCAGAGCGATGATGTGGATATGGTCGCTCTCCTTGCACATGGGTTCCACCTCCTGTGGCACAGGGGCAGGTCAGGCCTGTCCCAAAACCCCTCCCCCCAAGGTCCCACACTTTACCCTGGCATGCCCCACCCTTAAACACGAGAGAAAAGGAGGTCCCAGGGCAGAGTTGAGAGGAGGTGGCACCTGCTGGCAGAACTCCTTAACAGTCCGGCCACCCTCTATGAAGTGCTCGAAGAACTTGCTCTCCCGCTGCAGGTAGCCTGAGGTGAGCAGCCGCAGGTAGACCACAAGGTAGTCTGAGGTGCTCTGGTCGTTGAAGGAGGCCAGCAGGTCAGCTACTGAGGTCTGCTTCTCCACCTGCTCAATAAGGTCCATGAACTGCCCCCCCAAGGACAAAAGGTAAGATGAGGAAAATGAGTGAGGAGAGGCCAGCCACCCTTACCACACCTAGAGGCACCCTCCCTGTTGGCCCAGCCTGAGACAGCTAGGCTCACCGTGTTGTGGAAGTCCTCGATTGTGAATTCAGTGAAGCCCTGAGACACCAGGTCCTCTTTACTCTTGGCAGACACAGCCTTGAACCTGTGGGCGGAAAGGGATGGGAGGCCAGCATGGGCTTCTCAGCCAGCAAAGCAAGGGCCCAGCCGGCACAGTCCTGCCTAGACAAGACCACCCACTAAGTTCAAAAAGAAGCCTCAAACAACCCAGTGATGGTGACGGCTGGCCTGAGGCCCGGATCACCATCCACAAGGGGGGCCTGGCCCGTGCCCTCCTCACCGCTGCAGCTCCTTGCTGTCATCCAGCAGCGCCTCCAAGTGAGAGAAGCCAAATGCTCGGTAGAAGCAGTTGCCATCGGGCCTGGTCTTCCGGATGTATGAGTACTTTTTGTGGAGGTCCTGCAGAAGAGCAGCCCAGTTGAACATCCAGCCAGGCCAGGGCCAGCCCAAGAAATGGCCATAGCAGCAGGTGGCAACTGAGCTCCAAGTTCCCACCTCCAGGCTGCTGAATGAGGACACCAAGTCACACACTGGAACAGAGCCCTCCCCTGGAGGCTCCAGGAAGCTGTGCACTAACGTGTCAACAGGTGGTATGGTCACCAGGTGCTTGCCATGTGGGTGCTACTGGCTACAGAGCCATTGGCTTATAAAAACAGATGACCAAATCTGTTGATTTGACTAATGCAGCTTTTCAGGTCTTTCAATCCAAGCAAGGTAAAGTAGGGAAACAGGACAGGCCACACTACCAGCTGCCTGGATGCCTGAGGTTCCTTTGCTTAGCCGGGCTCCAGCCACACAGCTCTCCCTATAGTCTGAGGGTAAACTAGTTTCCCCATCCACTTTCACCTCCCAACCATGCTGCTCANAGCAGGGACCATCTCCTTCAGCCTTTTCACTTTCTCCAAATGAAGCACATCCCTATGGCAGTGACTCCTAGTGCTACTTGGTAAGCAGGCCTCACTCACCCACCTGCACAGCCCTACTCCTGCTCTCTTCAGCCTGCTCCTCCTCCTCTACCTGCTCTCCACCAGGCTACCCCTCATCTTTCTCCGTTCTAAAGGGTAGGGCTTCTAACAAACCACACAGTATCCTTCCTCAAGACACCTGCCAGATGACAACCCTCAGGCAATGCTCAGTAATAAGAGTCCCTTCACACTGAGAACATGGCCCTGACATCTGCCACTTAGTTACCCCAATACTCACCACTAGCTCATGTCCTCCTTCAGATTCAAGGACATGAATCTAGTTTATAGACCCCACAGATAAGATCCAGGTAGGTCTCCCAATAAAAACAGAAATTCCTATGGGAGGCTTTTGTCCGACCAAGGTCAAAAACCACCCAGAGCTACTACAGCAGGGTCAAGGCAGCCCTCCCCAGCCCAGCCTCTGGAGGGTGACAACACTGTATCTTTTCCTTTACCTGCTCTCTCTCAGGCTAACCCTCATCTTTCTCCATTCTAAAGGACAGGGCCCCCACCAAACCACACAGTATCTATCCTTCCTCAAGACACCTGCCAATCACAATACACCCAAACCCAGAGCTTCCTGCCTGCCCTGTGAACACCAGAGGTCTGATGGGATCTTCACCTCTTAGTCCACAGATAACAGTTCTTTCCTTTCAGTTTGGTTTTGAGACAGGGTCTCACTTTGCAGCCCAGGCTGGCCTTGAACTTGCAGCAATCTTCTGGCCTCAGACTTCTGAGTGCTGAAATTCCAGGCCACCAAACCTAGATAAAGTTCTACCTTTGGAGTCAGGCAGTGGTGGTGAACACCTTTAATATCAGTGCTTGGGAGGCAGAGGTAGGCAGATCTCTTGAGTTCCTGAGTTCAAGCCCAGCCTGGTCTACAGAGTGAGTCCCAGGACAGCCAGAACTACACAGAGAAACCTTGTCTCAAAAAACAACAACAAAAAGCTCCATGTTTGACGCTCTGCCTGTGTACCTTACTGTCCTAGACAACTCTACTGCCACAGCTGGGTTGCACCAACCTGCTCTATACCCAGGCTTTGAACCACAATCTCACAGATGGCTCATTTCTCCCCAACATATCCACCCAACAGTACATCCTTCAACACACCAAGTACCCAAATGTTACATTACACAGCCCACCGCTACTGGTCCATCACACGTGCTTCCGGTTCTACCGCCAAAGTCCCTCACTACTCCCTCTGCCTCCACCTTATCCCCTAAAGCCTATTCTCAGCCCTGAAACACCAGTAACCTTACAGATAAGCCCTTTTCCTCCCTGCATCCTTGCAAGCACTCACACACTCCCAGGTCAAACTGGCTTTCATGATGGCCTCCACTTGCCCAGATGTCTCCCTTCTTAAATCACCTCAGCCCCCATGACTCTTGGGATGCCTTGTCACTTGTTATCTTGCTTCTATCTGTTCATCAAAGACACCTTTCCAGGGAGGTTCTTAACCATTACCCCTATTTAAAACGCAAACTCTCCCATTCCTTTATTTCTCTCCACAGTACTAACCAACTCTAACAACCAAACTGTGTATGTGGTGTGGGGGTTACACTGCATGGGTGGGGTGTTACACTGTTGAGACGGTGATATGCAGCCCAGGCTGGCCTTGATCCTCCCGCCTCATTCTCTCCGGGGATTAAAGACGTGGACCACCACACCTGTAGGTTTGTATCTGTCTTGCACTGTCCCCTGTTAGCATCACAGAAGCAGGACTGTGTTTCAGTTTCCAGTGTCTGTAGTATCTCCAGCCTGGGGCAGAGCACCTGCCTAGTGAATGGAACGTGACCACTGCACAAAGACTGCGGAGAGTCCACCACTCTGCTGCTCTAAGCTCCCTGGGCACATACACTCAGGTACCCTGTGGAATGCTCAATGCCCCCTTCCCCACATCCTCAGAGTCCATTCCACAGGAGCCCAGTGCATACCCAGCTTGGCTCTGCCGTTACCACCCAGGAAGAACAGCAGGGCTTGAGCACAGCACACAGAAAGGAAGTTTAGGGGTGCTGAGGTACATTGCTGCCAACAGCTCTCTTCAAACATTTAAACAGTTTGCTAAATGACTCAATGATAGGAAGAACCCGAGGATCATCCTGTTGGCTTTATAGGAAAGCCTAGTAGGACAAGTGGCCCTGGATGGGGCACCACTCTACTAAGTCCTCGCTGAGCAGCATCAGCAGGGAGTTCAACATCTTTCCTGAACTTGCCCCATACTTAGAAAATAACTCTAGCCTGAGGTCATACAACTGGAGAGCAAAGACCTAAAAAAAAAAAAAAAGTCAGGGCCTTTATGTCCTCACATGTATTTTGGAGAAATCCCAAACCTCTGAGCAGGCAGTATGAGCAGGTCACAAACTGGGTACAGCTGACCTAGGCTGAAGAGGGGTTATTTAGCGCATCCATTTCCCCCAGTTGCTAAGGACAGACCTTAAGGCCTTGTAAACACTAGGCTCATGCTACTGAGCTAGCTGTACCCCAGCCCTACGCATTTTAAGTTCTCATTAGCTACCAAATGTTCAGTCAGCAAAGCTCATGAATTCTGGCTTCTCTGACAACAGGGGAGTAACTGCAGATACCCGCTACCATGTCTGTTTCTGTGCCATGGCGCCTTCCCAGTTAATCTCTCAGGCAGCGTCACTCACTGGGTTACCTGCTGGCCACCTGAAGGCCCCAGCTCCAAGTAGAGGATGTAAACACCTACGATCTTTGGAGGAAGACTGAAGTACACCACTTCCTAACTCCTCCGCTGTCTACTAAATATTGTTTTCATACCAGGGTCACAATTCAACCTCCATTGCTCCCAGCCTTTGGGATGGCTGGTAAAGAAACTTGCCTCAGTTTGAGTGATACAACAGGGACACACATAGGGGGCCTGTCCTCCACAAAGATCCAACAAACAGACTGTAGGACAGGTCTCTGTGTAACCCATCTACCCATCCCAACACCAGCAAGTTTGGCCCCTGGCTGGGTACTGAGTTGTCAGTGCCCACCCAGTCTGCACCTGGTCCCACCTGAGCATCACCTACCTCAACCTTACAGCCACCCTACAGGCAGATGCTTTCACTGTCCCTATTTTACAGATGAGGACACCCAGGGCTCAGAGACACTGAAGGACCTGCCAAGAAGACAGCTGCTGAGTGGCAATCTGATGTGAATGGAGGTCTCAGTCCAGAGGCTTCACACGTCAAGAACTAGCAATGAGAGGTGTGGCCCGTCCCCCCAACACCCTACCCTCTCAAAGATTAGGCCTGGAAAAAGCAGGGCTGAAACAGGCTTCCTCCTGCCCCTCTGGCCAGGATCCCACCTTGATCTTCTGTTGATAGATGTTGTCATCCTCAGCATACTCCTTGTACAGGACTGAGAGTTCCAGCCGCTCTGACACCAGGGGATTCTGCACAGCAATCTGCAAGAGGCAGGGATCCATCATGCTTTGCCAAGGAGGTTGAGTAATCCATGCCTAACGCCTACAAAAGGGGTTCTGGGCTGGTCATTCAGTGGTACAGCAACCCCCATAAAAGCACGGAGCGCCTCGCATAGCCTGGAGGGGAAGGGCTTCAAAATAGACGCTAGGCCTCAGGCCCTAACTATACATCCCCACCATGAAGTTCTCAGCTACTGCCTCTATGGGGGGCCATCCCACCCCCACTTTTCCCCAGGGTACTCTTGAGCAGGAGCAGCAGGAAAGATTGGATAGAAAGATAGCTGAGAGAGAGAGACACAGAAACACAGGATGGCCTTGGGAAGGCCTGGATCCTAATCCATCCNGCCTTGACGGTCTCTGCCAAAGGGCTTTTCAAGGAATGCCAAGGGGTGGAGCAAAAGACCTCCCCCCAGCACAGCCAAGTGCAGACCCTCCCAGACACCTGGCAACCTTTCCCGTGGTCAAATCACCCCCTTATGCAGCTCTGTTATGTCAGGCAAATTCAGATCTCATGAGGAAACTTCTGTGGACTACCACATGCCTCCCCAACCTTCTCCAACCCCTCACCTCTTGCTGAATTCGGTCCTGCTGAGCCATAATGGCTTCATCATAGGCCAGACAATTAACACCTAGAAAAAGAAAAAGAAGAAAAAAAAAAAAAGAAGAAGAAGAAGAAGTGGGGAGCAAGGGTTACTGTGGGGCCTGGCTATCTCTATGGCAAGCAGTTTGGAAGAATAGGTTTGGAATCTGGAGCCCAGTGTCTTACACTCCACTGTGTAATCTTGGCAAAGTCCATCCTCTTTAGGCTTTCACTTTCTCATCTTTTAGAGAAGGTAGCTGGGTATGGTGTTATTTGGAAGGCTAAGGCAGGAAGACCACAAGTTCAGGGCTACTGGAGCTACATAGAGCCAGTCTGCATAAAATAAGATAAAAAGGGAGCAGTTGAGCATCACAGTGCACAGCTCTAAGTCCCAGTACTTACAGACCAGACCAAAAGGATCAAGAAGCCTAGGAGTTAGAGATCAGCCCTGGAAATACAGCAAGGCCTGATCTTGGAAGAAAAGAAAATAGGGCTGGGGTTGAGGTTCAGTGGTAGAAGATATATTTGTCCCACAGATGTGAAGCCCAGGCTTCTATTTCTAGCAAGCTAAAAAAATACGTAACTAAGAAATAAAGTGAGAGAATAAANGTCACTGTCAAGGCACTCTTCTAGCTTTGCTATCCCTTCCTCCCTGCTTTCTAACATGAATTTGTAGCATTCTGGGAATGTTCAGGGGAAGAGTCTCTCGGGAAAAGCAAGATGAGGGGNGTGGACCCAAGGTGGAGTGAGAGCATCTTGTGAGCATGCACTTTACTGGGACACACCCTTTATCCTCTGTGGTCCTGCATCTTGTTAATGTGCTTATTTTCTAAATAACAAATGCAAAGAGGTGACTCCATCTTCCCAAGGTCAAAAACCAATGAAGAACTGTGGGCAAGTCCACATTTGTACAATTCCTGTCTGGGCTCTTGGCAATGTCACTTGCCACTGCCACTGCAAAGCCCTCTCCCCTCACCTATAGAATGAATTAAGGCCATCACCTTGCTCNCATCATCAAAATATGCTGGGATTCTGACAGCAGCAATACCTAAGCACTCTCTAGAGTCATCCATGGATTTGGGAAGTTCATCCTATGGACCCTACTCTAAGCAACTATTGGATAGGGGTCAGGAGACACTAATTCCAGTTCCGGATCCTTAAGATGTGTGGTGAACAATTTCTTTCTGGGTACCTGGGTTTCCCCAGTCCTCAGCCTCTAGTCTAGAGTTATGAGTGTGCGTGTGATCGTTGACTTTTTTTAAAAGTCAATACTTTGGGGCATGGTTATCCTAGGTTCTCAGCTGAGCCTATGTCCTACAACAGGGCTGTCCCTCCCACTAGAGAGACTTACTCAATCCCCAGAGCCCAAGTTCTGGCTGACATGGAGGGGCGTGACTGGTTTTTTTGTTTGTTTTTTTTTTTTTTTTTTTAAGGACCAGAGAACTAGGAAAACAATGTTTGGATCTGCTCAAGGGGGCTGGAAGGCCAGAACGAGCTCTAAGGAAGAGGGCTACCGGCAGCATCCCGAACGCCCCGCCGGGGACTTCGTGCTTGGCAGCCCAGCGTCACTCAACGCCTTTCGGCAGCTCGGGTAAGGGCGGGCGGCCGGGCAGGCGACTCGGCCCGGGCCTAGGCCTCGGCTTGACTGCGAGAACTCGGGCTGGCGGACTTTGGGAGCCCGCCGAGGCCGCCGAGGCCGCGGGACGGGTGGAGGCGGGGCGGCCCAGGCCCCGCCCCAGGCGTGCGCGAGGGGCGAGCGGCGGACCTGGCCGCCCCGCCCGGCCGGGGGTCGCCGCGGCCCTGCTTCCATTGTGAGGGGGAGGGGAGGGGAGGCAGCACAGGGCTCCGTGGCACGCTGCGCCCGGCCCCCGGCGGCCCTGCCTCCCGGAGCTCCTCGGGAACGGCCGACCGAGCCTCGCCCCCGCCAGCCCGGCCAGGACATCCTTCCCTCGGTCCATACCTTCCGAGTCGCTGCCCAGCGGCTCCTGCTTCTGCTGCTGAGGTTCCTCCGCCGCCATCTTTAAACAGCGCCGCACTGCCGACCGCTTCCGGGTTATTAATCGCCCTCCTCCCGGAAGGAAGCCCCTTCTCGTGGCCCCTCCTTCGCAACGCCCCTAGCAACAGGCTCCCCNGGCGGTTGTCAGGGGCTGGGCAGCTCTTGCGGTCCTGCAGAGCGTAGGGGGCCCGAAGGGGCCCAAGGCCCCAGGAGAGGCGGGTGACCCTTGCGCGCGCCTCCACGTCCCCACTCTCCTGAAGGTCATGAGGTGCTAAGGGCCTCCTCGAGTCCCTTCTGTTTTCGGTCTGCTGGAGTTTGAAATGCAGGTTGTGTTTGACTGAGATAAGGAGCAAGATGGCATTAAAAAGTCACTGAAGGCAACATCCCTGTTGCGCGGGCACTCACGGGCTGCAGTGCGGCGCGGAGCCATCGCGAGACAGGAAGTGGTGCCAACATCCTGATACCCTTCAGAGCCCCTAAATCGAGGCCTCTTGCCCCTCACCACTGAGCTGTTCTCTGCAGGCTTTGGAGACCTGTTTCCAGCAAGAAAGCATCTTCCCTTGATGTCAACCCAAAAGCCTCGACCTAACTTTGAGCTCTATGTCCTTCTGGTTGAGAAAGCAGGGCCATTTAAAAGCATGGATTTAAATCCATAATCGGAGCACGTGGAAGGTGGAGACAANAAGGACCTGAGCGTTCATGGTAATCCTCGAGTTTTAGGCTAGGTTTGGCTTCATGAGACCCTGTCTCAAAACAAACAAAACTGGGCCCAAAAGTGACCGTCCTTGCTAACTTTTGCCAAAGCTTCACTTTTTCCTTGGGTTTTATCTCTATTCTGTCTGACAAATGGAGGCTGACCAGTAGGAAAAAGAACACTCCCATTTGTACGCCCTGTGTACCCTGAAATGCAAGCACCAAACTGAATTTGCAGGAGGAAGACATTCATTTACTTGGTTGGTAGCCTGGCTATAGTCAGCACTGAGCCACAAAAAGACTCCTTTTACTCTTCAGAGTAGCAGTTCCCTGTCCTGAGCAGTCCCAACCCCAGCTCCTGTATGGACTCCCTAGTCCAGGTAACAGAGGCCAGGGTGGAGTTGTTTTGTAGCTCTCTTCAAGATTAAAAAAAAACAAGTACAGGCTGGGTATGGTGCACAACATTAATCCCAGCACCCAGGAGGCAGAGGCAGGTGGATCTCCACCTTTACAAGACAGAAGCCAGCCTGGTCTACATAAGTTCTAGGCTACTGAGGGCTACGCAATGAGACACACANAACAAATATGAAAAGCAAAGCCTTTTCAAAAGGGTTGGAGAGATGGCTCAACGGTTAAGGGTACTGGCTACTCACTCTTCCAGAGGTCCTGAGTTCAATTCCCAGCAACCATCAGTGGCTCACAACCATCAGTAATGAGATCTGGTGCCCTCTCCTAGCATGCAGGCAGACATATAGGCAAAAACACTGTATACATAATAAATAAATCTTTAAAAAAAAAAGCAAAGCCAAATAGAAATTATGTCTTTATTTTATTTTATTTATTTTATTTTATTTTTTGGTTTTTCGAGACAGGGTTTCTCTGTGTAGCTTTGGTGGCACCTTTCCTGGAACTCACTCGGTAGCCCAGGCTGGCCTCGAACTTACAGAGATCCGCCTGCCTCTGCCTCCCAAGTGCCGGGATTAAAGGCGTGCGCCACCACCGCCTGGCGAAATTATGTCTTTTGTTATTAGCTATCTTTCTTTTGTTAAAAATTTTATTGTGTCTATGATGTGTGGGAGGCTGTATGTACCAAGGTGCCTGTGGGAAAGTCAGAGTACAACTTTAATGAAATCCATTCTCTTTCCACCTTTGTATGAGCCATCTGGCCAGCCCAGCTTTTATTTATATATTTTTTTGAAGATTTATTTACGTGTATGTATATGTACCACATGCATGCCTGGTGCCCGGGGAGGCCAGAAGATGGCATCCAGGTGTGGAGCTGGCTACAACAGTTGTGATCTGTTCAACCTGGCAGTTTCCATGAGTGCAGATGGACTGCAGTCACAGGAAGGACCTTCTATAATGAGAAGGTGGGAACCAGAGCCTCAGATTATAACCTTTAAAAAAAATATTCTTTTTGTTTGGTTGGTTGTTTTTTCTCGAGACAGGATTTCTCTGTGTAGCTTTGGTTGTCTTGGAACTCACTCTGTAGACCAGGCTGGCCTCAAAGTCATAGAGATCCACCTGCCCCTGCCTCCCACATTAAAGGCATGCACCACCACCATTCAGCTAAAAAATATATATTTTTATTACACATATGTTGTTGGTTTNGGGCTCTTTTGGGGGGCCTGCCACCCAGCTCCCAAATAAATCATACATGGAGGTTTATTATTATTTATGATTGCCCGTCCTTAGCTTGGCTTGTTTGCCAGCTTTCCTTAACTAAATTATCCCAGTTATCTTTTGCCTCTGGGTCTCTCTCTCTCTCTCTCTCTCTCTCTCTCTCTCTCTCTCTCTCTCTCTCTCTCTCTCCTGTAAACCTTATTCTTTTTCCGTGGCCTGCTGTGTAGCTGGGTGGTTGGCCCCTGGAGTCCTCCTCCTTCTCTGGCTCCTTTTTCTCCTCCCGCGTTCCTTGATCTCCTCCACTTCTCTTCCTCCTCTTCCCAGATTTTTCCTTCTATGTATTCTCTCTGCCTGCCAGTCCTGCCCATCTCTCTCTCCTGCCTTGCTATTAGCCGTTCAGTTCNCCATAGACCAGTCATGTGTTTAGACAGGTAAAATAACACAGATTCACAAAGTTAAACAAATGCAACATAAACAAAA
>LZPO01011126.1:465152-475178 GCA_001675575.1 Neotoma lepida | reverse complement strand
TGTGTCACCACTGCCAGGACATTGTAACACAAATCTTAAAAAGTCTTATAATAAAAAACCCAGAGCCAGATGTAACGGCACACAGGTAAAGCCACGTGGGACACGTGGCGACATAGATTATAAAAAGGGGTTAATTTAAGATGTAGGAGCTAGCTAGCTAGAAGCCTGCCACGGCCATGGTTTGAAAAATGATATGAGCCTCTGTGTGCTTACTGGGGCCAAAGTGGCTGTGGGAGCCGGGCCNGACTGGACAAACTTTCTACTACAGCCAGATATCAGGGTGAAAGCTGAAAGACCAGAGAAGCAGAACAGCCAGCCACTAGTTCTTACCTCCACGAAATCCTCAGCCTAAAGAGAGAGAGTTCCTGTTTCCTCATGCCTTATATACCTTTCTCTGCCCTGCCATATTACTTCTTGGGATTAAAGTCCTGTGTACTTCCCAAGCAAAGGCATGAGATCTCAAGTGCTGGGATTAAAGGTGTGTGCCACCATTGCCTGGCTCTGTGTTTAATCTAGTGGCTGGCTCTGTCCTCTGATCCTCAGGCAAGTTTATTAGGGTACACAATATATTACCACAGGCCGTGGCATCTCTTCACAGCAATAGAAACTATAAGACAGAGGGCTCAGTGGTTAAGAAGAGTACTTGGCTGCTCCTCCAGAGGACCCAGGTTCAATTCCCAGCACCCACATGGCAGCTCACAAGTGTCTGTAACTCCAGTTCCAGAGGATCTGACGTCCTCTTCTGGCTTTTGTGAGCACTGCATGCACATTGTGCACAGATATACATGTAGGCAAAACACCTGTACACATGAAGTTTGTTTGTTTGTTTGTTTGTTTTAAAAGGACAGGCACAATAGTCCACACCTTTAATCCCAGTACTCAGGAGCAGAGGCAGNTGGATCTCTGTGAGTAAAAGGNCAGTCTGGTCTACATAGTGAGTTGCAAACCAGATGAAATACTGCATAGTGAGACCCTGCTATCTCAAAAAGGGTCTCTGGGGCTGGAGAGAAGGCTCAGCGGTTAAGAGCACTGACTGTTCTTCCAGAGGACCAGGTTCAATTCCCAGCACCCATATGGCAGCTCACAACTGTCTCTAACTCCAAGATCTGACACCNTCACAAAGACATACATGCAGGTAATGCACCAATGCAAATAAAGTAAAAATAAATTATTAAAAAGGGGGGGGAGTCTCATGCACATTGTATGGAGGAAAAAAGCCAGGCATAAAAGCACAGACTGCAAGGCATAGTGCTGGCATATGACTATAGTCCTTGCGAATGAGACCAAGCCAGAAAGACTGCCTCAAGTTCCAGGATAGNCTTGGCTATATAACAAGATNGNCCAGGATTAGGGAGATGGCTCAGTAATTAAGACCTGAGTTCAGATTCCCATCACCCGTGTAAAAAGGCAGGTAGTGCATACATAATCCCAGCATGAGAGTCTATCTCAAAATAAGAGGTGAAAATAACCTTGCCTAGTGTGGTGGTGCACACCTTTAATCCCAGCACTTAGAAGACAGAAGCAGGCAGATCTCTAAGTTTGAGCCCAGCCTGGTCTACAGAGTGAGTTCTAGACCAGGAAGAGCTACATAGTGAGAGGTGTCTCAAATAATATTGATAACAATCTTGAGTATACATATTTTACCATTGAAGACAGAGAACTGAGGCTATAGTTCAAGTCAGAATGATTGCATAGCATGCACAAAGGCAGCCCTGGATTCTATTCCCTAGCACTATATAAACCTGACTTGGTGGTCCAGCCCTGTAATCCCAGCATTTGGGAGGCAGAGTCAGGAGAATCAGAAATTCAAGGTCATTTTTGACTATTAAGTTTCCAACCAAATAGGGACTTTGGATGGGTATCCTTCTTTTGTTTTTTGAAGTTTTTGTTGTTTTGGGTTTTTTATTTTTTGAGATGGGGTTTTACTGTGTAGCTTTGGAGCCTGTTCTGGAACTTGCTCTGTAGACTAGGCTGGCCTTGAATTCACAGGGATCCGCCTGCCTCTGCCTCTGGAGTACTGGGATTAAAGGCATTCACCACCACTGACTGGCATATTTTTGTTTTTTTNTAAAACAGCCCTAGCTGTCCTGGAACTCAATTTGTAGACCAGGCTGGCCTCAAACTCAGAGATTTGCCTATGTCTGCCTGCCTCCCTGGGATTAAAGGTGTGGACCACCACACCAGGCTGCTGGATTTTTTTTTTGTTTTTTTTGTTTTTTTAAGCTTTTGTTTTTGAGACAAGATCTCACTATGTAGACTTGGTTGGTCTGGTATTTGCTATGTGGACTAAGCTAGCATCCAATTTATAGCAATCCTGCCTCTGCCACCCAAGTGCTGGGGTGGATGACAGGAATACACACCACATTAGGCTTTGTCATTGTTAGTTATTGTTTATTTTTTTATTTTTTATGTTTTGGTTTTTCAAGACAAGGTTTCTCTGTGTAGCTTTGGTGCCTTTCCTGGAACTTACTCGGTAGCCCAGGCTGGCCTCAAACTCACAGAGATCTGCCTGCCTCTGCCTCTCAAGTGCTGGGATTAAAGGTGTGCGCCACCACCGCCTGGCTATTGTTTATTTTTTTAATACAGGATCTCACTCTTGCAGCCCTGACTGGCTTGGAACTTACTGCATAGCCAAGGCTNGTCTNAGACTTATTGTAGTCTTTCTGCTTCAGCCTTCCTGAGTGCTGGAATTACAGGTATGAGCCATGTCCAACTATAGAGATCTCTCTGTATTAATTACTTTTCTAGCTGTGCTAAAACACCATGACCAAGGTAACTTAAGATTGAGTTTACTTGGGCTTACTGCTTGAGAGGGTTAAAAGCCATGATGGTGGAGTAGAGGCAGCAGGCAGAGANGCATGGTAGCTGGAGCAAGAAGCTGAAAANTTACATCCTGATCACCAAGCACCAAGAAGAGAGCCAGAAGTGGGAATGGTGCCTGGCTTTGAAAGCTCAAAGCCTGCTCCCCCATGACACAATTCTTCCAACAAGGCCACACCTCTTAAATGTACCCAAACAGCACCACCAACTGGGAACTAAGTATTCAAACTTCTGAGTCTATGGGGGACATTCTCATTTAAACCCTCACTCTCTCTAGTACTCGGGGTAGTTTGTGCTGCCTGCAAGGATAAGAAGCACCATTCCTTACCTGTGACTGCTGGGGCTCTTCTACACCATGGTAAGGAATAAAAGGCCCAACTGAGATCCTACCTCTGCTTCAAGGACCCAACCTGTTTCTACCATACACCCTTCCCTATACAGGACACTAGGAAGAGATGCCAGNCCTTGAGGATGGGCAGGGAATCTGGTCTCTTGCTCTGATATCCACTTCACACCCCTGCTCTCCATGTCTGATGGATAGATATTGACCAGAATGACTAGAGACCATCTCAGCTGGCCCAAGATACCACTGGACAGTCTGGAGAATCACCAGGTGTCCTTTATTCCAGTTTATAAAAGGNTTTGGGCCCAGCAGATGCTAAGGCCAACGTCATGGGAAAGTGCCTTTGCTGTTCCTGCCCTCAGCCACCTCCCAAAGCACCTGACCTGCTAAGGAACTCAACTCTGGCTCTCCAGTCTTTTCTTAGCCTGGACTCTCCTCAGTATGTTGAATGGTACAGACACTGAACCCTAGGGCTGGCAGGAGGGCTGCCTGCAAGAGGCTGGCGGAAAGACCTGGATTGGTCTGTGGCTCTCACTGAAGATGAGGGTAGCTGGGCCTCCCTACACCCGCAGGAAACGGATTCCCTAGGTGGTGACAGCAGGAGATACCAGGATAGTTTCAGGATATACCCAATATGGGGCTAAACAATATCCTGGCAACATCCAGAGGGTGGAAGACAGGGCTTAGCTCACTGTTAGAAAAGAGCTGGTCTAGGAACCTAAGCAGGCAAACAGGGCAGAGTGGAGCAAGGGACAGTGACTCAGGGTGGTGGAGGTGTGTTTGGTCTTTCTGGGGCACAGCTGTCACCAGATATCCTGAAGTGGTTGGACACAGCTATTGGGTGGAGCAATGGGGTGTCAATGCAGGGGGGTCAACAGGGTCTGCTTCTGCCCCTGCAGGCACAGCTGTCTGGCCAGCACCTAGGATCCAAAAGCCTCAAAAAAGATGCTGGTACAGCCACCTGGGACTCAGAAGCAGGGGACCCTGACAGTTAACCCCTTCAGGCCTGTAATGGTGATAAAAATCACCACCCTCACATGCAACAGTGCTTCCAGCTTTGAGAGCAACCGCAGGGCTGGCACTACAGTTCTCTCCAGTGTAAGCTGGACCTCAGCCACACCCTTCCCTGGGTGTGACCAGGTGGACCCAGATCTGTCAGGGTTCCCAGTGACTTGTTCACCTACCACCACACCTGACCAAGAATATGATCCTCTGTCCACAGGAAGTTCTTCTGAGCTCCAGTTCCCCGGAACACTTCCCGCCTCTGAGCCTGTGCCTGGCAGGAGCCCAGCCTAGGTAACAAGCTGTGGAACTCTACCAGTCATGCTGCAGAAGTCTGACAGGGATTACCCATTCTTTGGGCCTTTTTGTCTGAGGAGAGACTTCAGAGTCCTTGAAGACTGTTTGATAAGGAATACTCTNAGTAGTACAGTAAACCCAGGAACAAAATTCATCCTTCAACTCACACAGGGGACTGAATTCACGTCTGGGTGTTGATGCCCAGAGTCACAGTGTTTGGCTCAGGGCCTGCTCCAGGATGCCAAGCAGACAGTATTCTGAACATCCCAGACCTCACCCCGCAACTTCTGGGAAATGGTACAAACACATACACTTGGGCTAAACTTACCCAAGGCATCCTTTTCAGGAAGGGTGTGGGGCCAGTACAACCATGTGCCTCCCAAAGCCAATGCCTGACACCCACTGCCCATGGCANCCAGCATCTGGATACCATCCCAGCATCTGAACAAAGTGTCTTTTATTAATGACATACAAATAAAACTGATACAAAGAGAGGCGCTTTCCCCCTTTGATTCCAGTGATAAGTTGCTAGGAAAAAATACATAAAACAAAAAAATTTATCTTCCAACTTTCCTTTAAAAAAAAAATCTACAGAAAGTGTTAAAAAAGAACCATACACATTTAACAGCAATAAAAATAACCTGAAATGGGATAGGTTCACTAAGACAAAACAAAAACCTTTAAAAACATTTTAATGTGTCCCAAACAAAAAAACAAAAGAGCCTCCTGGTATAGCAGGCTAGACCTTCTATTTCTCAACATCATGAGGGAGGAAGATGACGACGTATGCCTGATAAACCATTGGCTCAACATTAACAGGAGACCTGCTGGTCTTGGCCACCATCCCTCTGGTCCAGTGAGATCCTGAAGGGCCCTTTGGGATGTGGCCTGCAGAGGGTGAGGAGCAGGGCAGGCACTGAGCACCATGAGAGCCCTGGTGCCACGTGTCCAGTGACTGGAGACAAGACACTCAATTCACCTCACATGGGGTTTATACTAGGGATTCCTTTCGGTCCCCCTAAGTGGGAGGTATCAGAAATTCATGATCTAAGACAGATGAGGATCAGGGAGTAACTCTTCCAAGCATGTTCATGTTTCATGATTCTTGAAAGGAGCCTACCAATCCCCTCTGGGCAGCTTCAACTCTCACCAGGGGTATAGCCCTAAGAAGCTAGTAGGCCAGGCAAAGGTAGACGTATTCCAGTGTAAAGCTGCAAGGCCCTCTCCACGGCAAGGCTGACAGGGAAGAACAGCACTGGGTGCTCAACAGAGGACAGATCATGGCAAGAAAGGAATCTCCATGCCCAGGCTACCACGTAAACAAGGATCTGGTTGAGAGGTGACAGCTCTGGAGAGACTTGCCAGGACAGCCAGCCAGTCAGGCAGGGGGTGAGGAGAGCAGACTCTCTGAGGTCAGGAAGAGTCTCAGAGAGCAACCAAAGGCAAGCTCTTTGCCATGCCTCAAGGCAAAACTCAGGGATGGCAATGGGGACGTGGCAAGTGTGTTTTCCTAGGTGAGGATTTGGTTTTGCTTCCTTGGAAGAACATGGCCCAGAGGTCAGGATGAGTTCAAGTTCTAAGCTTGCATTCTCTTCATCCTTTGAAGAGGAAGGCCTTCTCCTGGCTCTGGCCTGCCACTGTAGGGTGACACCAGTGACAGAAAAGCAGCGGTGACCCACTGAAAGGCATTCCTGATGTATCCCAGTGGGGCNAGGACAGTGGCACAAGTGCCTCATCGAGGCAGTGAGGGATGGGGCTAGGGAGAACAGGCAAAGGGGCCTGCTGCTGGCTGGGGCTCCTCAGACAGGGAGGGGTAACCCCACCTTCAGAGAGCTATCAGCACCAAGAGTAGGANGAAATGGTATCAACAATACCAGGAAGGAGGGGTCCTTCTGGGGAAGAAGAGGGGCTCCCTGATGTTATTCCCCTTGAGACTAAGAACAGAGGTATGTGGGCTGAAGTGAGAGGTGTGAGAACAGGCAGGACTGTGACTTCCTTCTTGAGTAAAAAGGCTGAGTCAAAATCATGAGAAATGCAGCAAAATCCAAAGGCCCAGAGATGCCGCATTCCTACGGGAAACACGTAAGAGACTGACAGACAGCTCTTCCTGGTCTTCTCTGCCATACTGACAGTGATGGAGACGTAGTCTTCCCCATGAAGTTGGCTGGTCCCCTGAGACTCCACCCTGTGGATCTATAAGAACACGGCACAAACCCCTGCATCTCTTGGCATCAAAGAGCGATATGGTCTCCAGGAGAGTACTTGGTCCCCAGAGTAAAAATGTCCAAGGGCTGTTGTGTGCCCAGATCTGCATCCAATCCTTTCTGGGGACCAGAAGACTCCAGGTCTTTCACAAAGGTGGGTATAAATATTCCATTTGTCCATATGGAGCATTCCCTGTCAGGAATCCAGCTGCAGACAAGTGGGGAACCATCCATTTTAGGGGCCCAAGAGCTAATCAAAGAGGCAGCCACTGAACAAGGATGGGCTCAGTGGCCAACCTGTCTTCCTTCTCACAGAACCCTCTTCCTCTGTGTTCCCTCCTAGCACTCTGCTTTTCCAGGAGAGGGGTGGAAAGGCAGCTGGGGTCACTGCTCCCCAAGGTTCTGTGCTCTCGGGGTACGCCTGGCTCATGCAGGACTAAGGCACCCACAGCTCTGGGGGTACCTGGCAAGTGGCTTAAGACCAGGGAAGAGGACAGGCCTAAGGAGAGTGACTTCACTTGCAAGTGGTTCTGGGAGTTCAGTGGCAACAGCCACCACAGTGCCCGCCTGTGTGGGAATGCTGACTGTCCCCAAACTTGGTTCTCCGGCTCAGTATCTCGTAGGAGCAGTCCTCCCCACAGCAACCAGACATGCTGGGGGAAGAGTCATCGATTTCAAACCTGCAACACAGACAGGAGAAAGAGTTGGCTGCTGGCTTTGTTCCTGAGCTGAGAACTTCTGCAGCAGTTCTGAGACCTCTGGAATGAGGCACAGGGACCAAGTCAAAGAATACTGGCACACCATCTCACAAACCCCAATCCCCACAGACTACTGGCAGCATCAGGATGAGGACAAGCAGGCACCTGGGAACCAGCAGAGGGAGTACCCTAACCACCCAGAAGGACCACACCAGAGACTTGCTCCTTACTGCAGTGCCTCTCGGAAGAACTGATAGGCGCCATGATTGTGTTTAAATACAGTCAGCATCACCTTCTTCATCTGTGTGCTAGAAGAGAGCAGAGTGAGCATCTTTTAGCTACAGAATCAAGGGGCTAGAGAGAGCTCAGCAGTGAAGAATACTTCTGCTCTTCCAGAGGACCNGAGTTCATTTCCAGCAGCAGGGTGGTTCATACCTACCTTCCAGTAACTCAAGATCTAGAGTATCCCACACCCTTTTGGNTTCTTCAGGCACTGAACTCACATGGCAGGCATGCACATACACATAAAGATACNTAAAATTAATATATATATAATTTGTTTGTTTGATTTTTAAATGTTTGAGTGCTCTGCATGCATGCCTTTATGCCAGAAGAGGGCACCAGATCTCATTACAGATGGTTGTGAGCCATGTGGTTGCTGGGAATTTAACTCAGGACCTCCGGAAGAGCAGCCAGTGCTCTTAACCCCTGAGCCATCTCTACAGCCCCCAAGATATATCTTTAAAACCACACACACACACCTTTAAAACAACACAACACACCTTTAAAACAACACACATACACAAAAGATTTGGAGAAATGTCTCAGGGGTTAGGAACACTGGTTGTTCTTGTAGAGGACCTGGGGTTTAATCTTTAGCCCTGACACAGTGGTGCATAGCCATCTATAACCCTAGTTCCAAGGAACCTGATGCCCTCTTTGGGCCTTCAAAGGTACCAAGCACAAATATAGTGCACATATATATACACACAGGAAAAACACCCATACCCTCCTAAAAATAAAAAACAAGTTGGAAGCCAGTGTTAGTGGTGCACGCCTTTAATTCCAGTACTTGAGAGGCAGAGGCAGGTGGATCTCTGAGTTCCAGGACAGCCAGGGCTACACACAGAAACCCTGTCTCCGACAACAACAACAAAGCACATCAACAAAACAATACACAACAGAGACTAAGGTCAGGCCTCCTCTCTCTCTTCCTTCCATTTTTCCTTAAAAGGAGTCCTGCAGCCCCTCCTCCAGCCAGCAGAGGTCTTGGGCACCTTGGCCCTGAGTCCCTCACCCCACTGCAGGTTGGTCAGAGGGCCCCAGTGTCAGGGATCTGGCCCACTTGCCCTCTAACCTGGAGCCACAGCAAAGCAGGGTCAGCTTTCTGACAGGGTCTAGATGCCCTTTTCCTCTGAGAAAGCCCAGGACCAGTGGCCTCCTTGGTATAGCTCTTTCCCNGCAGCCATGCAGCAGCCCTTACCTGTTGGCCATGAGCTGCAGGATCTGAATGAGGAACTTCCCTAGGCCTTTCCGCCGTACCTTGCTTTCCAACTGCACTTCGTAGCTAACAAAGAAAGCAGAGGAGTGAGTGCATAGGACAGTGCCAAAGAGAGGGTCCAGGTCCATAGTAGGAGCCTGCGGCCCCCAGGTGTCAGATCTAGAGAGGCTCAGTGGGCTCTGCCACTTGGTTTCCTCCCTCTACCCATGTTAAGCCTCAGTTCCTACCAGTACAGGACTTCATCCCCGCACTCCACATCAAATCGGAAGTGAGAAAAGGCAACTGGAATGGAACTGTTTTCCCAAGCAATGAGGTACCAGGCTCGGTCATCAGTCATTTCCTCCCGTTTCTCTCGGTCCTTCCAGCCCCACTCACTTTGCTCATACCTGAGGAGTTGGGGCAATCAGGACAGGGACCTTGGAAGAAAGCCACTGGGGTGCAGGGCTGCCCTCGGTCGGACCATGCTTACATAGTCTGCATATTGGTTTTGGTGAGGTCGAAGGCCCAATCCACAGTGGCTGGCTCCAATCCAGACACTCGCTTACATTCAATGGAGACATTCAACCTGAGAAGTGGACAGGGAGGCATCAGGCCTAGGGTTCTCACCAGGACACTGCTATTCCTCCTTGGAATAGGGAGGCATGCCAGTCTTAGACACCCTACAGAGAAAAGCCAAGTTCCAGATCTAGGATTAACAACTGTCATCACATGGCCACCACCCTGCNACAGAGCCAATTTCCTGCCTCACCTGTAGTGTCTTTATCAGACTCACTCNGTCAACTGCTCTCCTTCTTGGCTACCTCTGTTTTTCCCTACTTGCTCAGTCTCCGTTTCTAATAATTACCAGAAACACTCTGCTCCCTAGTTGTTTGTAAGCACGTCCTGCTAACTGTATCTCTGCCCCTCCTCTCACTGGGCTGTCACAGGACCAGGTCTCTCTTAGCTACCCATCATTCCTTCACAGCAGTTGGGTGACCTGGCCTTTAAGAAGACTAGAACTCAACACTTCTCCCCCAGCCCAGTCCCACCTGCCTCTTCCTCATGACACCCAATGGGGACTGACAGCTGACTACACAGGTGGATCAGGGTATAAAGCACTGCTCTAGACATTAAGGTCCCTCTTTCCAATGAGATTGAGAGGAACTAGTCTGAAAACCCAAG
>LZPO01011126.1:402733-429485 GCA_001675575.1 Neotoma lepida | reverse complement strand
GCACTACTTCCCTGCCAGCAGCTTCATTGTGTGCGCGAGGAGCGAGCGGCGGCGGAGAGCGGGCGAGCGAGCGGCGGTAGCGCGAGCGCGGCGGGGCGAGCGAGCGCGCCGGGGAGGGTGCGAGGCGGCGCCCGCGGCTGCGCTCCGCCCGCCTCCCGGCAACTCTGCTCCAGCGCCGCACGCCGTGCGCGCCGTCCCGCCGCCGGGGCCCCCGCGGGCTGGCGTGGCTGCCGTGAGGTCCGGCCGGGCAGGATTCCCCCACTGGGGACCGGGCATCCTCGGCACGGGCGAGGGGCGCGGAGCCCGCAGCAGCGGCCACTGTGCGGCAGCCCTCGCCGGCCGAACGGCGTGGGCAGGCGCGCGGCGCGGCTCCGGGGCTCCCCGAGGGCAGCGCGCCCCGATTCCTCCCGGGGGAGCCCCAACCCCGAGGGGCGCACGGAGCGAGTGTGCCCCCGGCTGCGCCGTCCTCCACATACCCCCACTTCTTCACAAACTTTTCTGCTGTCCTCGCCCGTGGGGGTCGCAGTGAGCGCTAGGGCAGCCCTCCGGGGCCCCGACCTCTCGGACCCTAGCCACGCTGACCTCCCGCCTCTCCTAGCCTCAGTGGCGACCTCTCCAGGCCGGGCCGGGCGCGGCACTTGAGGCAAGCGCGGCAAGCTCCGACGCTCTCCAAAGGCTCCCGCGCCCCCCCGGGGCAGCCGGGCGGGGTAATGCCCTCGGTGATGGAGAAGCCCAGTGCGGGCTCCGGGATCCTGTCCCGAAGTCGGGCCAAGACGGCACCCAACGGCGGACAGCCGCACTCGGAGGATGACAGCAGCGAGGAGGAGCACTCGCACGGTGAGCCCCGGTGGCCTAGGGTTAAAGGCGCGCTGGTCGGGGAGGGGACACAGAAGGTGAGGAGGGGGAGAGTTGCAAACCACAGATGGTTTCTGCCGCTCCTGAATTGCAGCCTTGCTTTCTCATGCTTGGGGCTGCCGGCACGGGGAATCTACAGCCTGGGCCGCTGGCCACCCACCTCCCCTTTGCCCTCAGTCGCTGAGGGAGCTTAAGGTGCCTCACTTGGATGGATTGGGTCCCTCATACCTTGGCACCTTGCAGGGGACTGAGGTCTGATTGGGCCAGGGGCTGGAAAGACACCTCCATGCGGAGCTGTGAAGCTCATGTGGTGGGGAGGAGCCCCGGGTTTCCTGCAAGGATGTGGTCCAGGTCTAGGGGCAGCCCTCCAAGCCTCCACCCCCCAGCCAGAACAAAGCACTTTGCTCTGGCCTGGGCTTTAAACTGTCCTCTTAACCCCCCCTCCCCCCATGGCCATGACTAGGCAGGGTCTTTCTCCCAATACCCTCCGCCTCGGAGGGTTGCTGGGGGACCATCAGGGAAAAGTGAGTCTCCTGGGTGTTGGGGGCCCTGAGTGGTCAGAAAGGAGAACTCCAGATCAGCCACCTCCCCCGCCATATCCTCCCCCCACTTCCCTGGAGTCTTGACTGCCTCCCCTGGCTCCACAGACAGCATGATCCGTGTTGGAACCAATTACCAAGCAGTAATTCCGGAGTGCAAGCCTGGTGAGTGGCAGGACAGACATGGAGGGAGGGGTGGAGGCTGATGGCTTGGCCTGCAGCCCCACCTGGGAACTCTTGGCTGGCTCCTGCTTGAGGGACAGGCGGTGGGCGGGGTGGGTGGCCCCGTGGCACTGTTACTTTTCCTGCTCTGCCTTCCTGTCTGGGTCTCTGCTCCTCCTTCCCTTCTGGGCCTCACCTCGCAGCTTGGCTGTGTTGCTCAGTGGTCTCCTGTCCCTGTGAGTGCCACAAAGCTAATTCTGCTCTTCTGACTTTCAGAGAGTCCAGCGCGCTATAGCAACAAGGAGCTGAAGGGGATGTTGGTGTGGTCACCCAACCACTGTGTATCGGATGCCAAACGTGAGTGGGGTGGGCCCTGGTCAGGCTCAGTCTTGGAGCAGGGCTCCAGCTCCCACTCTCCCCAGACCAGCTCTTCCTTAGAGGTGGGCTGTTTCTCCCATCTACATGGAAGTCTGTGGTAGGAGCATTGCCATAGCCTAGGAGCTTGAGACCAGCCTGGGCAATATTAAGAAGGGGGCTGTAGGCTGACATTGGTCCTTGCTTTGGGGGGCTTACCCTCTGTGACCCCACTCCTTCCCCCTGCAGTCGACAAGTACATTGCCATGGCCAAGGAGAAGCATGGCTACAACATTGAGCAGGTGGGCTGGAGGTCCTGAGGGATGGGAGTGGGACAGGGTAGAACAGTACTGGGGAGGCAGAACCTGAGCTGCTTCTGTCCTGGGCCAGGCACTTGGCATGCTTCTGTGGCATAAACATGATGTGGAGAAATCGCTGGCTGATCTCGCCAACTTCACCCCTTTCCCTGACGAGTGGACAGTGGAGGACAAGGTGCTGTTTGAACAAGCATTTGGATTCCATGGCAAGTGCTTCCAGCGGATCCAGCAGATGGTGAGACTCTGTCCTCAGCCCTTCAGTCCCAGTCAGCTTCCCTGGGGCCAGTCTCGGGTGGACTCCTGTTTCTGGCCTTGCCTCCCCAGCTACCTGACAAGCTGATTCCCAGCCTGGTGAAGTATTACTACTCTTGGAAGAAGACCCGAAGTCGAACTAGTGTGATGGACAGACAGGCCAGGCGGCTGGGTGGCCGCAAGGACAAAGAAGACAGGTGAGGGTGGGGACTGTTGGTAGGGGGCAGGGGGCTGACAGTATTTTGGGTTGGGTCTTTCCTCATTTTCTCCCTGGCCCTGTGTCAGCAGTGATGAGCTCGAAGAGGGACGGGGAGCTGTGAGTGAGGGAGAGCCAGATACTGGAGACCTCAAGCGAGAGGTGAGGTCCCTAGCTGCTCTGCCCTGCCCACCCCCCAGCTTGGCCTCAGACAGACACAGTGTTCTTTATTTCCCTTCAGCCTCTGCCATCTCGACCTCTGAATGCACGGCCTGGTCCTGGGAAGAAGGAGGTTCAGGTGTCTCAGTACCGCCACCACCCACTTCGAACTCGGAGACGTCCACCCAAGGGCATGTACCTGAGTCCTGAAGGCCTCACTGCAGTATCAGGAAGCCCAGACCTTGCTAACCTCACACTCCGAGGTCTCGACTCACAGCTCATCTCTCTTAAGCGCCAGGTGGGGGCCCAAGGAAAGGGGGCCATGCAGAGGGGGTCATCAGCTCCTGAGACCCATGTAAGGGAAATGGTGCAGTGCTGAGCTTGGTTCTGTCCCACTGTCAGGGATTCAGGATAACTTGACATTCTTTTCTATGTGCGTGCGCAATCGGGGATCATCCATCCTGGGCAAGCATTACCAACTGAGCTACTCTCTAGCTCTTATAGACCTTAAACATAGGCAGGTGGCTATTCTTGGCTACATAGTGAAATAGTGAATTCGAGGCTATCTGGGGATATGTGAGACCTTATCTCATTTATTTTGTTATTATTTTGTGTGTGGGGCAGGGGCTCCCACATGCCATAGTGTGGAGGTCAGACAACTTGTGGAGTTGGTTCTCTCTGCTAGGTAGGTCCTGGGACTCAAACTTGGGTCAGGATTAGTGGCAAGTACCTTTTAAGGGTATGCAAGATGTATGTATGTGTATATGATAGGTGTATGGGCACAGGTACCATGTGCACACCTGGTTCTTTCCTTCTACCTTTACATGACTTCTGGGGATCAAACTCAAGTCATCAGGCTTTGTGGCAAGCACTTTTACCTGTCTTTTTCACCCCTTGGCCTCCTGACAAGCCCCCAGACTTGGTCTCAAGAAAGCTGGGTGCTGTGGCAAGCACTAGTAATCCCAGCACTTGGGAGGCAGAGGCAGGAGAATTAGGAGTTCAAGGCCAGTCTCAGATCTATAGCAAGTTTGAGGACAGCCTGGGCTGTGGTTCCCTCAAAAAAACGAAAAGGCCAAAAACAAAACAAAATAAACCCCAATCAAACAAAAAAAATCCCACCAACATGAGCAAATTACCAGTGTCCTAAGATGGTGAGGGAGAAATAGGCTGGATGGTGGTGGCAGCTCAGTGCCCCCCTGGGGGAGGAAACACCGGGGGAGGGGCAGAGTTGGCCTCCTGGGATGCAGAAGTCCATGTTCCTTTCTCCTTGCCCTGCAGGTTCAGAGCATGAAGCAGACCAATAGCAGCCTCCGCCAAGCACTGGAGGGTGGCATTGACCCTCTCCGCCCCCCTGAGGTAAGGCTGTTATGTTTGAGTATAAAAGGGGGTTCCTTAAAGGCAAGACAGAAATGAGGAGGGGGTCTGCCTAGGAAGCATACGTTTTTACAAAACACTTTTTCACATTAACTTGGGTGGAGTCAGATGGGGTGGTGGGCGACCTGTGCCATAGTGCACGTGTGGAGGTTGGAGAGTAATTTGTAGGAGCTGGTTGTTTCCTTCCATGTTGTGGATACTGGGGATCAAACTCAGGTCATCAGCCTTGACGGCAGAAGCCTTTACCTCGTGAGACATCTAACCAGCCCCATACATATTTTATTAATTAATTAATTTTTGTTTTTTTTGAGACAGAGTTTCTCTGTGTACCCTGGAACTCACTCTGTAGACCAGGCTGGTCTCAAAATCACAGAGATCCACCTGTCTCTGGCTCCCAAGTGCTAGGATTAAAGGTGTGCACCACCACCAACCGGCATATTTTTAAAGATTATTTCTTTTCATATGTATGAGTGTTTGTCTGCATCTTTTTAAGTGTACCACATGTATACTTGCTGTCCATGGAGGCCAGAAGAGGGCACCAGATACCCTAGAGCTGGAGTTTCAGAGGGTTCTGAGCCTCTATGTAGGTGCTAGGAACTGACCACAGGTTCTCTGCTGGAGCAGCCAGTGCTCTTAACCACTGAACAATCTCTCTATCCCCTCCCTCCCTTTACATATTTTTAGTATAATGGTTATTTATATTCCTCGCTTTTCAGGCCAATACCAAGTTCAACTCCCGCTGGACCACAGATGAGCAACTTCTGGCGGTACAAGGTGGGTCAGGCCATGGCAAGAACTGAGAACCCTAGAGACCTCTTACCTTTCTAGGAGTTGAAGTGGAGGGGAAGTAAATAGTTCTGAGGGTCATTTCCAGTCTGCTGCCCTTTTTCATCCTTGCAGCTATTCGTAGATATGGCAAAGACTTTGGGGCTATTGCGGAGGTTATTGGGAACAAGACTCTGACCCAAGTGAAGACCTTCTTTGTGAGCTACCGTCGCCGTTTCAACCTGGAGGAGGTGCTGCAGGAATGGGAAGCTGAGCAGGATGGGGCCCCTGCAGCTCCAGTCCCCATGGAAGAAGCCAGGCGAGGGGCTCCTGTGCCAGCCCCAGCCCTAGAAGATGATGATGAGGTGAGAAGCAGGGGGCTCAGTCTTCAGAGAGGTGAGTCTAGGGCTGCCGAGCATGTGCAGGAGCAGCCTCCTCACCCTTTTCTCTCCCCTCAGGTCCAGATTACATCTGTCTCAACATCAGTACCCCGATCAGTACCCCCTGCACCGCCCCCGCCTCCACCACCCACTTCGCTTTCCCAGCCACCTCCACTGCTGAGGCCACCTCTGCCCACAGCTCCCACATTGCTCCGCCAGCCACCTCCCCTGCAACAGGGCCGCTTCCTGCAGCCCCGGCTGGCCCCCAACCAGCCCCCACCACCTCTCATCCGCCCTGCCCTGGCTGCCTCTCGCCACAGTGCCCGTCCTGGTCCTCAGCCTCCACCTACCCTGATTGGAACCCCCTTGGAGCCCCCTGCACCCTCAATTTGAGCCCTGGATCCTTCACTGCCCAGAGGCTCCTGAACCCCTTGGCTGGGTATCTCTAGCATCACTAAGGACAGAAGGGACTAGGGCTTTTGCCAGGTCTTTCAAAGACCCAGAGCTGCCAGTTGGCACAGCTTGGACCTGTGGGTTCTGCATGCGTTCCTGGCAGCTGAGCTTGTCAACCTTCAGCTAGGGGCTAGAGCTCAAGGCCTGCAGGGACTCTGCTTCCTGGCTGTGACTGGAATGGCTGCCTCCTTGCCTGCCTGCCTGCCGAGGGCTTGGCCTCTGGGCCTACCCTTTGTGTAGGGGTAGTGACTTTAGCATGGGGGATGGGGAGAGGACAGTTGGGGTGTTAGCTGGCCTCATTCACCTTTCCCTCCTTTTAGCAATAAGTCAGGTACAGTGGGGAGGGGATTGGGATGGGGATGGCAGAGACCTGGTAGGAAGAATGTTGAGCAGCAGCTGTGAGGGGCCCACTTTGTCCACCCCCAAGCTTGGAGAAAGGAGGGTTGGGGACTTACACAGACATGGGTTTATTTTTCAACATTTTTAAAAAAGAAATAAATGCAACCTCTTAATGTATGCATCTTCATGTCTTTGTGAGGGTGGAAGAGAACTGGCCACCCAGCATTAGCCTCCCCCAGGACCTAGACAGTAGCCAATTCTCTCCTGCAAGGCAGGCAGGCTAAGCCACATCTTGCCCAGGGGCGGGAATGAGTCCCTGCCCGGCAGGGAGAAGAAACAGGAGGCGGCAGCTCAGATTCCAAACATTCTCTTTATTACGTGTTTGATCCAGAGGAGAAACTAAGTGCAGGGTAGGGGAAGAGGGGGCTAGGCAGGGAGGGGCCACCTTGCCTGGGTGCCCCGGCCCCCACCCCATTTGCTGGGAGCCAAGCCATGCCCTCCTGGCCCCCTTGGAGCACCCGGGCTGTTCCATAGGGCAAGAGGGGGAAGGAGGAGGAGCCCTTGGTCTGAGACATAGCCAGTGGAGCAGGGGGCTGGAGGGTTGAGGTTGGCAAGGTCCCTTCCTGGAACCCAAGGACTCAACATGTGGCGGAGTCTGGCCTGGTCTGGGAGCCAAGGTGATGACCGGGGTGGAGTGGGGGTGACACAACAACATTGGGCTAGGAGTGGAGTCATCGTAAATCAAAAAAGAAAAAATAATAATAATAAAAAATAAAACCCATCACAAAAAATAAAAATGTACAACTCAGGTGAGGGCAGGGGCAGCCTCTTGTAAGACTCCCCCAATTTCTCAAGAACTGAAACAGCAGAGAAATAAATTAAGGGATGCAGTGGCCACCACCAGCCAAGCTCCTAGAGCCACCCATTCACACACACTGGCCTTGGAGGTTAGCAAGCGGGAGTCACTTTGCCCCACTCTATGGAGAACAGAGACTCCTGGAGCTGCCGCCCAATCCAGCCTTCCGCCAGGCAGCCATGGAGGCCCTGGACAGTCTCCTGAGAGGAGGGGCGGCAGTGCCAGGAAGAAAAGGCAAGGCTGAGAGATGAGAACGGTGCCCAGATTAATGCCAAGGAAGGGGAAGCAGTGGGGTGGTGGTGGTGAGGGGCTGTGCTTTCAGACAAAGACGCCCACAATGGAGAAGCCTGTGTCCCTGTTCCCAAACGCCCCCCCCGGGGGGGGCCATGGCCCAACCCCCTTCCCTCTCCCAGTACTGGGGTCAGCCCCGCTTTCCACCATAAAGGTGGGAGATGGCACAGACTTCTGAAGAGGGGAACAAATATCCCCACAGCAGCTCATGGAAGGAAATGCCCAGCTCTGAGTAAGGAGAGCAGAGGATGCGGTATGGAGGGAGCCAGGGTCCCACCGCCCACTCTCACCAAGGCTGTGCAGTACCCCCACCGGGCCCCCAGTATAAAGGCCTGTAGCCCAAGGGCCTGGGGGCAAGGGAAGGCCACCTCTGGTAGGTTGCTTGGAGGGGAAAGAAGTGGGGAGAGGGGAGAAGCCCAAAGTGGGCCTGGCGGAGGGCCTGCCAGGGAACTCCACCACTCTTGCCTGAGAGTGTTCCAGCCCTGAGCCACCCTCCAAGGAACCCCACAGATCCAGTCTTGACTGTCCCAATGGAGCAGGGAGGAAAGGTGGCCGCTGGGATTTTTTTTTTCTTTTTTTTCTTCTTTTTGGTAATAAAAATTTTCTTGGTTTAGGCGAAATACTCTGTGCAACCGCAGTACCGAGGGGGAGCCCCGCCCCCCCACCCCTTCCCCTTCCTTTGCCTCCTGTAGGGGAAGAGGGGAAGGAGGGACTTCTGGGCAGGGGTGAATGTGAGGGAGGAAGAACCATTTCCCTTCCCCCACAAACATGGAAGAAAAAACTGAGAAGGGCCTGGAAGGGGACAAGTGCCAGCAGGGGAGACACACCAATTCATCCTGCAGTTTCTCCCAGGGGGAATGCAGGGTTGGCCCAAGCAGCCAAGTCCACTGGTGGGTCTCTGCTGCCCCCCTCCCGACAGCCTGTTAAAGCTTCAGTTCGTTGGCTATTTTGGAGGCAATGTTTTTGAAGGCCATGGAGGTGCCCGATATCCGCTTAAACCGAACACCGTTGAGAGACAGCCGGGGCAGTTTGCACACCTCCATCTCCCACTGTACAAAGTTCTCATGGCCTGGGGTGCCATGCATGCACAGCAGCATGTATCGCTCGTGCAGCTCGCTTTGGCAGCTGTTGGCGTCCAGCACCTTGCGGATCTCCCGCATCATCTCATTGGGCTCCATAGAGCTCGTGGTCTTCATGCTCCAGGTGAAGCGCAGGGAACGAGGCTTGGCCTCCCGAAATTCTTCCTTTTCCTTATCATTGCCTCCACCGCCTACCACGTGAGGTCTGTGGAGAGGGCAGAGGGAGGCATAAGATGGGGGCTGAGACATCTCACCCATGAGAGAACCACCCTGGCAGACAGACCCTGAGGCCAGAGAGGAAAGCAGGAAGGAGTGCAGCAACAGCTGGAAGAGGGAGCAGCCTCCCTTGTCCTGGAGTGGCACATGGGACATGGGAGGCCTCTGGCTCTTGTCTCTCAGGATGGAGGGGTGAGAAGAGGCCAGCTGGGGTAGGGTGACAGTTCCATGCTGTTAACTGGTTCTTTTCTTTGGGGGATCAGGCAGGAAACAAATGCACTGAGCAGCACCAAGCAGACTGTCCTCCATGACATGAGGATGATGAGGCTGAGCAGCAAGGCCAGGAAGGGTGGGAACCTGGAGCACCCCTGCCCTGTCAGGGCTCTGGGTCCATAATGCACCAGGACCTGAGCAGGGCCCAGAACCACTGCAGGTAGGCGTGGGAAAGGGAAATTCTCCTAGGAAAGGGAGCCCCCGAGAGGGAGGCAGGGCAGAATCGCCAGAGAAAGAGCCAGTGGCAGGAGAAAGAGGAGCAGGAGGCTGTGACAAGCCCGGTGGCCTGGGCAGGGCCAGTAGTGCTGGCTCCGGCCCTCTCACCTGAGCGTCTCCACTCGGTCTTTGCTTTCAGGTTCATTCAGGTTCCTCAAAAAACAGAGCGAGGGAGAGTTTAGTCTGGGATCTCTCGCTCCTTCCACCCTGCAGACCCAGGTGAGGTTGGGTCTGGGGACATGCCACCAGTGGGTGGGCAGGACCCAAACCCAAAAGCTACCTGCCAGTCATCTACAGGCCAACATGGTTTGGCAGGGCCTTACACAGGCAGTTTGACTGCCCCTTTCTGACAGGGAACCTCAGCAGGGGGCTGTCCCTCCCCACATTCCCAGAGATCTGTGCTGGTGGCAAGAGCCCCGGCTCTGGGGGAGGAGGGTGTGGTTGTGCAGGCACATGTACCCAGCACACAGCCCAGCACCAGCAGCTCCCCTGCCAGCCCACAGCCAGGCTCAAGATCGCTACTGGAATGGGGGCTGGGAGCAAATTTTTGTGCCAATAACCGGGGTGTCAGTATGAAGATGGAGGTAAAGGGCACACTGTCTGTCTTGGAAGAAGGACTGTGAAAGCCTCTTAGAGGTTCACTGTGTCAGAACCTGGAGTTGTTAGGTAGACACCTGGGATAGGTGCCTGTGGCCCAGTGGGCAAGGCCACTGTGCTGCTAGCTCCCCTACTGCTGGCTGCCAGGCTGACTGCTCACATAAGGCAAGGGCTGGGCAGGGCCCTAGGGAGGTGAGAAAGAGGTCTGGCCCCGCTGAGCGGCTTCTCCAGCTCCTGCCAGGAAGATGAGTGCCTGGAGCTGGGATTCTGGGGGCTGCAGGGGAGAGGAGGGAAAAGAAAGAGGAGAGAGCAGCAGCAGCACATGTAAAAGGAGCAGGAAGACACAAGACACAGATGCCAACGAGCACACTGTGAGTAGGACCCAAGTGCAAAGGATGGGGCTCCAGCTGCTCTCTCCAGGCCCCTACAGGGCAGGCCCTGCCAGCCATGCAGTGAGCTGGGGTGTGGTGGGTGGGTAGGGATGTCTAAAGATCCCATCTGGCCCATCTCTCCTTCATCTGGGGAGCCAAGGCACCTGCCAGGCAAATCCAGAGCTCCCAATCTGGCCCTCAGCCTGCAGCTCAGTACCTGGCGTACCTAGGCCTGCAGAGGACATGGCCAGGCTGAACAAGCCAGGCTCTGTCCCAGGAAGGGAGATGCAGGAGCAGGGTGTGGGCCTCCTGCTGTTCCACCATGGCCTGGCGGCAGAATGACCCCTGCCTGAGAATATCCAGCTCTTGGCTCTTTGGCAGGCTCAGGCGACATCTGGAGGAAACAGCCCAGAGGAGAGCAGCGTAAGCGCCCAGATGCTGTGCCAGGGTGGGCTGGGTCAGTTCTGCAGCACCTACCAGAAGGGGGCACTGTACTACATCTATGAAGCAAAGGCTTCGGGGCCTGGAGGAGTCAGGCTAGCCAAGGGACCCTAATGTCCCTGTAGTCCCTCCAAAGTCCTGTCATGCCATAGTCCAGGGGAGATAGGTCACAGCCCTGAGGTTCAGCAAGCCCAGGACACCCCCAAATGAGACATCATTCCAGATGTGCCTCAACCCGGTGGAGGTTACTTGCAGCACATGCACACAACAGGGGAAGGGCCAGAAAGGGAGCCCAACGTGACCCAAACCTGGGTGGATATGAGACAATCTTAAAGGGAGAGTCCCTGAGGTCTCTTCTTTTCTCTCCTGAGGACATGCGCCTGCGGACCAAGGGAGGCCCCTCACTTTCAAAGCCATTTGCTCTGAGGGACCCAAAATGTCCTCTCAGGAGAATATGTATTCTAAGTCCTGCCAGTGTGAAGGGGCAGGAAGGTCAGCTTAGGGCTAAGACCCCAACAGAGAAGTCTTCATCCCTTTAAGATAGCAGACAGGAAGTCCACATACAAAAGGTGGACAGGAAGCATCAGCCAACAGGGGAGTTAGTGACAGAGGCAGGACAAAGACACAGACAGACAGACAGACACACACACAGAATGGGCTCAACGCCTACCTTCTGGCAAACCTGAAAGACAGATTTCTAAAAAAAAAAACAAACAAAAAAAGACAAAATAAAAAAAGAAATAAAAAAAAAACCCAATCAAACAAACAAACAAAAAACAAAAACCAACAAGACGGTATGTGGATAAGCAGGTGGGAGTGGGCTTTTCAGGTTCAAGGGTCTCCCCAGTTTTAGAAGAGCCGCTCAGCGAGACTAGAGTCCTGGACTTCAGGTCTGTTCGCCCCTGCAGCTTCACCTGTGTCTGGCGGCTTGGATGAGTGAAGGGACAAGCAGCAGAGGTGGATAGGTTTGCTCTCAAAAAGCCCCACCTGGTTCTGAACAGTTTAGACTCCAGGGTTGAATAGGGACAGGGTACTCCAGGAGATCCCATGGCTGAGCCACCTTAGGCCACTCGTCTCTGTGATGGGGGCTCAGGCATGAGAAGCCTCATGAAGAGATTCCCCACCTGGGTCTAGGCCAGGAAGGCACTGGAACCCAGGCACTGCAGGAGAGGCCACTGCAGCCCACAGCAGCCATTTCATTTATGGGCTTTGCCCTGGGAAGCCCTGGGGCAGAAGAACATAGTTAGAGCCAGACACAATCTACCTGGGTGAGGGCGAACAGGGGAAGGAGGTCAAAGGGGGCAAGAATAGACTAGGAAAATCTTGTCAACCCAGCCTGGCTCATGCCTCATGACTTTGCAGCTGCGTCACCAAATATAAGTTTCCATGGGAACCCAGGAGAGAAGAGGGGGCTTTTATTTTAGCATCTGAGTTCACACTCCCCTAGAGAGGAGGCGGCATCGCCCATCTGCTTGGGGCCATCGAATTAGGGGTGCCTGAGAAGAGCTGGGGAAAGGCCTAAGAGGATGAGTTTAGGTGCCTAAGACGTTGAGAACAACCCTATTTCTTAGTCCTGCTGAGGCCCCAACCCCAGCTCTGCTGTCCCCACACCAAGCCCCATGCAAGTGGGAAGGCCTGGCCCCAGCCCCTCTCACCTGCGGACAAACTTGGAGGTGAACTTGCTGAAGATGCTGCCAGAGGCCCCCCGCCGGCCCTGGCTATGGCCAGAGGGAGAGGCTGGGGTCACACCGTAGGGCAGATTCTGCTGGTCCCGCACCTGTCGGAGCTGCCCAGCATGGAAGGTGCTTCGACTGGACACACCCCGGGGGAAGTTAGTTCGGTCTGGGGCTCCACCACTGCTGCTGATGTTGTGGGCGGAGGGGGAGGCGACAGGGACACGCTGGGGGGCTGTGCTATGGGAAAAGAGGTAGGGGCAAAGGCACATGTCAGGTACAGGGAACCACCAGTACTGAGCACATGCAGGCCCTGTGATGGGAATGGGGAATGCTAGGGCAGAAGCAGCCATCACAGAGGACACAGAAGGAAAGGACTGACCATTGAGGACAGTAGTGAGATGGTCTGGGGAGGAGGGAGGGGAGACAAGGAGGACCCATGTATGCAAGCAGTATAGGCTGGAGAGAGTTGGCCCTGGACCTGCATGGGGACAATGAGAACCCTCAAGAGCTGACTGTCTGTAAGGAAAGCTAAGAAGGTTCAGAATAGGACAAAAAACCTTCCCTCTGGAGCTTCAGGACAGCTTCCTGTACTCCTGTTCTGAGGGGGCTGGAGGACGAAGGGCATTACTATCATTTGTGTCCTCTATTTCCTGATTGTAGGGAACAGAGCTGTCTTGTAGCTAAGATGACAAAAATGCAGCAGGTCCCCCTAGGTGGGAAGATACTGTAGGGCAGGGGTGGGACAGGCCAGGGGACAAGTGCATTAACTACCCCAGCACACTTGCCTGGGCCGAGGCACCTCACAGTTACTCTCCGTGGGGGGCAACCCAGAGGCCTTGTTGGGGTGTACGGAGGCAGACATGGATTTCTGGTGCTGGCGGGGCCGGGCCGCAGAGACTGCGGCAGAAGCAGAAGCCGTGGAGGCCCGGGACCCTGGCATGGTTAGGCTAGGAGACAAAAGCAGCGGAGAGGCCCAGATTAAGGGTGAGATAAGAGCCTGGGTTAGGAAGCAAGGGCAGGGCCAGGGTCAGAGCTGTAGCCTCAGCAGTTGCAGGTCAGGCCCAGGGAGCGGCTCCAGGCCAGTGAGAGCTAAGGACGAGGCACTGGAAGTGGAGGGCAAGGTGAGTAAGCAGCCAGGGAGGCCAGAGCCTGGGAAGAGAAAACCAAAAATGAGGGAAGACTGACAAGAAGCCACCATATCGGGGCCACACTGGTCTCCTAGGAAATGTGAGTACAAGGGTTTTCCCTCTATACAAATGACAGGATATTGCTGAGAAGAAACTTTCATTAAGCTCAAAAGAGGTGGAACCAGGAATGTAACACACCAAGCAAGGTGGCAGGCCAAGGAGGGGAACTCTGCTTCTGAGGCCACAATAAAGCCCTCACTGGGGAGTCCTGTCCTCAGCCGGGGCCCCAAACACAAAGCTGTAAGGTACCTAGACTAGAGAGATGGGCAATTCTAGACTTTGTGTGGTGAAGAAGCAGGAAGATTGATGAGCTGCTCACTGGTACCCTATGCTTGGCAAATGTCAAGGAGCAGAGGACAGGAGGAGGGATGGCATGGAGCAGGGAGGGTGGATGGCTAGACTAGACAGGGCCAGGACAGGACTCCAGGGAAATTGCTCTGGAGAGGCAGAAGATGATGCTACTGACAGGTATCACTGCCCACTGTGAGAAGTGGCCCCCAAGAGCATGGCAGGCAGTCCAGGTACTCACCTGTCTTTACCATTCTGGATAGAGGACTGGCCAAGGCTGGCCCTGTCCAAAAGTGGGGAGTTCCTGCTTCGGTTTGTGCTGGTGGAGAGGACGCTGTTCTGTGAGGAATGGAGGGCAAGAACTGTCTCACAGGAGCCAATGTTGTTCCCCAGGACCACTGGATGTCCCTGTCCCAAGCTGCTCTGTAGCCTACTTTCTACAGTAAGCTCAAGGACAGCCAAGGGCCAGGCCTCACCAAGGAAGACCAGAGGACAGGAAGGAGACTAGGACTGGGGGGTGGTAGCTCAAGGCTTACTGTGGAGGGGGTAGGAGTGGTCTTCTTCCTCTCCAGGCCAGGCAGAGGGCTGGCAGGCACTTTGGCGGTGCTGCTGGCTTTCCGCCCTGTCTCTTCCTCAGGCCGCTTATTTTCTGCATTGTTACTCTGAGGCTTCTTCGAGTAGGAATTTGAGGTGGGAATGGCAGGGACGGCTATGGGGCAAAATGTGAAATGTGTAAGAGTACTACAGTAGTCTGCTTGAAGACCCACTGCGAGCTTGGCCCTTTCTTACCATCACAGTCCCATTTCACGGAAGTGGAGGCAAGTCATTAACCTGCCCATGGCCAAGCTATTATGAAGGAGCCGAACCAGGACTGAAATGTAGCCGTTACCCAAAAACCCCAGCAGAAAGCTGTCCCTAACATGCAATTCCCAAGAGCACATACCCTGGTCGCTGGAGCGTCGCTGCTTAGGGTTGGCAGAGACACTGCGCTGAACCTTGTGGGATGGAGATGGGGCACTACTGTTGGTCAGATCAGCTGAAGGCCGGGGCTTCAAAGTGATGGAGTCACCTTCCAGCTGCAAGAACAGAAAACATGGCTTCAAAGGAGAGCCAAAGTCCTGAGGAGATTCCTCCAGATGGACATGCTTGCATGTACCACCCTGCCCTAACACACTGAGACTTCATCCTACATGACTAATATAGACGGATGCCCTTGATCACACATGCTCTGACACAGACAGGAACAAACACACCAAAGACACACCCCACAAAGTCACCATTTCCTCAGAGAGGGCTACTCATGCCTGCATACCCAGAGACATATACACCCACAAGAACACACACATTCAGACTAAAAGACCCATCCCTTCCCACAGAGAAACTGGGGCTCATACCAGGTGCCATGGAGATATCTCTAAAACAGGTTAAAGTGATAACCAAGAGAGACCCCACCACCACCAGGGCAGGAGGCTGTGAGTACAGGTGGGCACTTAGAGCCCAAACTGGCAAAAGAACAATCATAAAGCTTCCAGATCCATAGCCAAGACAGACCTGTGACACAAAGAAACATATCCAGATACACTGGGGAAGCTTCCTGTAAAACAGACATAGATACACACAGAAACCTAGAGATGGACACTTCCAGACGGACAGACAAAAGATATTGGGCCCTACACAGAACTTCCAGCCAGACCATCTCAGTCCTTTCTAATCAACACAATGAGCCACCTCAACTCACCCCAGAGCACAGGCCTGGCCTGGCCCCACCTCCTGCTCTTTCACTGAGGGCCTTATCCACCATGGCAGAGGCCTCATGTTAATTAAACAGAGGGAATATGTATTTATGACACAGGCTTCTGTCCTCACCAGGGGCTAAAGGCTGGGTGCCACCCACAGCACAGGTGGCAGGTCAGGGCATGAGAATGGAAAGCACGCACCTCAGAGCTCTTGTAGCCCAGAAGCAGATAGGTGGCCATCACTTCGTTGTACCTCTGGCCCACCAGCGAGTCCTGGATCTCTTCCCGTGTGTAACCCATTGACACCATCAACTCTGGTGGTTGGGGGAGGGGAGGACAGTTAAGGCTGGTCTCCATCTGTGGACAGGCTCCAGCTCCCAGCCAGCACAGCCTCACCTGTCCGCCGGGGGTCCTTGTAGTCAGGGAGTGGTTCCACATAAGGCTTCAGCTCATCGTCCTCGTGCCCCACATTCATCCACCGATCTTTCATAATTTGCTGGAAGAGAGGGAAGGGCAAAGTACAGAGGTGGAGGAAACTCAGCATGGGGGTCTCCATGGGAACCCCAGGAGTTTTGGCCAGCTGGGTTCTAGCTTGCTCACCTCTAAAGTGCCTCTCTTACTAGGATTAAGTATGAGAAATTTCTTAAGCAGGTTTTCACAGTCCGTGGACATGTAGAACGGAATACGGTATTTTCCCCTCAGTACCCGCTCCCGTAGCTCCTGTGGTTAGAAAACGTAAGTCACCCCCAGGCCAAGGGAACAAGTCTCACATCCAGAATCCAGATAAGCAGACACTGGAAAATAGGATGAAGAAAGCCGGTCCACGGCAACTCATATGTGAGGCAACCAAGCCCTATACTCCATGGACCTCTTTAGAGTGCTTCAGAGGGATGGGGACACACTGTCACTTCCAAGACAGGATTGAGACTCCAAGAGCTTTTTTTTATGATTAAGAAAAATAACATTTATTTTGTGGCTAGGGTGTGTGCGTTACAGTATGAGTGGAGGTCAAAGGACAACTTGTAGGAGGTCAGGTTCTCTCTCTACTGTGTGGGTCCTGGGGAATTAACCTTTATCCACCAACCCACCTTGCTAGGCCCTTTTTGTTTGTGTTTCAGATCTCTCACTCTCCAGCCCAGGCTGGCATGAAATTATGAATCTTCTTGCCCTGGCCTCTCCACTGCTGAAATTACAGGCATGTGCCACTATATCCATCAGGGAAGACCATTTAACTGCTTTTTTCTCAGCGGGCCTTTCTCTGAAGCTCTGACTTGAGAAAAATAGGGACAAGTAGAAAGTCGTTGAGGGGGTAGAGATAAGACCAGAGGCCAAGAAGAGATGAAAAATAAAAACGATCTAAGGCTGCACTTCACTCCACCTTGAGGTTCTGTCCATCAAAAGGCAGGGATCCGCTGACCAGTGTATAGAGGATGACTCCCAGGCTCCACACATCCACCTCAGGACCATCATATTTTTTGCCCTGGAAGAGTTCTGGGGCAGCATAAGGAGGACTGCCACAGAAGGTATCCAGCTTGTTCCCAAAGGTGAATTCGTTGCTAAAGCCAAAGTCTGCAATCTTGATGTTCATATCAGCATCCAAGAGTAGGTTTTCTGCCTGAGAGGTAAGACGGTAAGCATCAGAGCCCCATGTAGAGAACCCCAAGGCACCGGGGCAGGCAGGATCAAGGGCAATGGGAGAGCCACCTAAAAGTGATTTCTAGTTTCAGGACTTTCTCTATCTCCAGGGCAGGGCCAGTCAGCACAGACAGGCTGGACAGGAAGAAGGCACGAAGCTGGGATCTGTAGGCCTAGGGACCCTGGGAGCTGCCTAAGGCTTCAGAGTATGCCTATGCTTCTTGGTCATGCCTGCAAGTTCTTTTAGCAATGAGGAGACTCACAGGCAGTGCAAATATGAATACCTTGGTGACAGAGATAATGTGTGTATGTCTAGAGAGCAGCTGTGATATCAGAGTCACATTTACACTCTTTCCTAGGTCAGCCACCAGGATGCCTGAAGGACTAGGAAAGCCTGGAGTATTCCTACCATACCTGGGCGAGGGCAAAGACTCTATGCTTGCTAGTGCTATGGTGGGAGCCTAAGCCTGGGTACCAGGCCATTCCTAGACTTCCAGGTCATCTAAAAAAAATTAAAATCAACAGCTGGAGTTTCTAGAATACTCAGAGCCTGACTGAAGGAGAACAGTCAGATCCACAGGAAGGCAGAGGAGACACGAACACACCTCACCTTTAGATCTCTATGAACAATAAACTTCTGGTGACAGTACTGCACAGCAGACACTATCTGAAAAGAAGGAAGAAGAGTTAGCTTGGGGGTCTGAGAGTGAGCCACAGGGATTGGCACAGCTGTTACTGATGACCTATTTTGAAGTTACCAAGCAGACCAGCAGAGGTCAAAGTACCCTCTTCTAAGGCCACCTGCTCAAGCAGGTCCTCTCCTGGGCCAAACCCCAAAAAGGAAAGTGGGCCTATAGCTAAGAGTGAAGACACACCCACCTGGCGGAATTTGGCTCGGGCTTCTTTTTCTTTCATCCTGCCATGGGCCACCAGGTAATCAAATACCTCTCCTGCAAGAGATGAGATGGTGGAGTACAGTGAGTGGGGTGGGGGTGGAGGGTGTGGGCAGGAACAGGGAGGGAAGAGAGACAGAGGTGGAAAGTAATATCAAGAGGCAGCATCAGACCTACCGCCACTGGCATACTCCATGACAAGGTACAGTGTCTTCTCAGTCTCGATCACTTCAAATAACTTAACTGCAGGAGAAAGGGCTGTGTTGGGACTCAGGGGGCACATATCAAACCCTCTGTGTCCAGACATGCTAAGGACTTCTTGAACCATCCAAATTACTCAGAGCAGCCCACGGTGCCACGAGGCAGCTGAACTGTGAGCTGAGCCTTCAGAAGCAGAGTCTGACACCCTTCAGGACAGAATCATCCACAAGGCAATGTGATGTGGAAAGGATGTGTGCAGATGCAGGCGTGTGGAGCCTTGCTGAGGGGAGGAACAAAGAGATGACAATACTTCTCACCTATGTTGGGATGATTCAAAACCTTCATTATTCTTACTTCTCGGAATAGCTGGAAGAGAAAACACAAGAGTTCATTTCATACCTGCTTGATGAACTACCAGGTCCCCCTAGAGCCCCAGTGAGGTTTCTTTTTTTTAAAACAGACCCTCCTGCCCCCAAAGAAACCTAACCCTAACCCACAAAGAGGGGGAAAGAGCCGAGAGGGAAGCTGGAGCGGAGCTAGCTCACTGCCTCACTGCTCAGACTGTGCCCTTTTCCATCCTCATCTACATCCAGCCTCCAAACAGCAGTTCAGTGCCTCTTCAGGAGAAGGAACCAGAGTCTGAATATTTGAGTATTCAGCACTGAGCTCCTCTGCCAGCTCAGAGTCCAAACCTTTGAGCTGGCCCTGGTGACTAGAGAGGAGCTCCAAAGGGGCACTGTGTCATCTAGATATCAGAGGGCCTGCAATGGGGAAGAGGCCTTTCTCTCCTGAGTCTCTGAGGTAGCGACAGAAGAAACCACTCCTATATATAGCTGATGCCAATTTTAATCAAATCCACCTCCACACACTCACGCTCTCTTTGTGAAACAAAATCAGGGGCTCCAAACCATACATTTCCATACAGAAGATGACAGAAACGAACTCTTTCCCCCTGCGGGGGCCAAAGAACTAAAGGAAAGGTTTTGTAACTTCCCGGGCTTCAACATTTATACAAGGACTAGGTTTGTTTGTTTTGGGTGGTGGTGGTTTATCTGGAGCCCTGACCCAGAATGTAGTTTACAGAATACAGTAAAAATGGCTTCCCCCCTTTAATGGTGTCCCAGAGCTTTCATGGACTGGAATGAAAGGGATCTGATCTAACCTTCCCCTTCATCAGCTCCCAGGCTTTTCTTGTTCTTTCTTCACCCACCAGCATAAAAGTTATGCTGGTGAAAAAGCAAAGGCTCCTGGCCACCATCTCAGGGGTGACCACTGGGGGCAGATCTGTACTGGTAGCCAGAGCCATTACCACCATCCCATTCCCAAGCATATCCATTTGGTCTGGAGGGGNACTCTTCTGGGACAGCCTGGAGCTTTCTGGGCTTGCTTAAAACCCTGAAGGGCCAATGTCTTCAAAAACTCAAACTTTAGGGAGCACTGCTAAGAAAAAATGTAAACAGAGTGAATGACCAGAATGAGACTGGCCTTGCTAAGAAAGCATATAAAAAGGTTTTTTAACGGGCTATATTTCTGCATCTTGGAGGTAGAGGCAGGAGGAACAGGAGTTCAAGGCTATCCTCAGCTACATGGCTGAGTTCAAGCCCAGCCTGGGTATGTAAGACCCTGTTTCAAAAAAGAAACAAAACAAAATCTCTCCATTTGTCTGGCACTGGTACCTTCTAATCAATCAGGAAGAAGCAGGGAGAAAAAGAGGTAGGGAGTGAGATGTCTCGGTTGTCGATGGCAATGAACAGAGTGGTAAGCCACGATGCTACAAGGCCCAAGGCCCATCCCATGCTAGTTTCACCTATGTAGGGCTGGAGCCAATGGAGGACAGGCCTCCTTTTCTTTCTCCAAAAGCTCTGAGCAGGAGGCCCTGGTGATGACAGCATTGCTTCTGTTTTGCAATAAAAACCTTTCAGGGCTAACAGAATGTGTGAATACCTTGATTCTAGCTGTTAGCATACCAGGGGAAGTCACTCTATCCATTCTAATTCTGGGAGCAACTCCCTCCACAGTAATCCCTGGCTCCTCATCCTCTGTTTCCCATCACTGTGGGTATTTACATGGTCATGTCCCTCCAATTCAGCCACTGTAATATATTCATAAAAAAAACCTCCCTTGGCCATAACAGACAAAGAACCAGGTCTTGTAAAAAAATGAGCAGGGGTCAGCTACAGTGGGAAGGCCAAGGGAAATTTGACTAACCTGGGTAGGGGCTGATTTATTTTGCCAGTCTGGAGCCCCCCTCTCCTAAATACCTTAGCTCAGAAAAATGAGAGGGACAGTGTGCTTCCAATTCTGTCAGTCACTTACAAGCTACTCCCCTTCTGCACTCAAAGTCGCCCTTTCTCCCCCCCCCCCCCCCACCACACTTTTATAGTTTCTCTGATACAGGGTTTATGTCCCTACTTGGGAGTTCTCCTACAACCTAAGACCTCAGTTAACGAGGGAAGAAAAATTCAACTTCATCTAGCAAAAGGTGCATACTCCCCAAATGAGCATCCTGTAAGAGCCCAGAGATCAGGGATAACTAGGGTGCCTTTAATCTGTATACCTTGTCACAGACTTAAGAGTCTTCCCATATTTCTGCTCTGAAATGGACCTGGCAAAGAATCCAGGGGCAGGTTCTACTTCCTCATCCCTGAACTTCTAGGGGCACTCTACTGGATCACTTGGTGTCTTGGTGTAGCTGCGTGTACTTCTAGTAACACTGCAGACATGTGTTTTTACAGAGAGCTAGACACAGGCCAGGAGATAACATGATCAGGAAGTAGGTCAGACAGGTAGGGCCAAGTTGCTGGACAGGGGCAGACTTTAGAAGAGCCTGTGCCTGTGGACAGGAGGCCTACTGAGTGGAGTTGACACAGGAAACCAAACCAGAGCCATAGGGGAGGGGGCAAAATTTTTTGTTTTGTTTTTGTTTGTTTGTTTTGAGACAGGGTTTCTCTGTGTAGCCCTGGCTGTCCTGGAACTTGTCCTGTAGACCAGGCTGGCCTTGAACTCAGAGTTACACCTGCCCTTGCTTCCTGAGTGCTGGGATTAAGGGCATGCACCACCACTGCCTGGCTTGAAGGGAGAAAGTTTTAAGGTAGTGGTCTTGTGGGGTCAGCAGATCACTCACGAAAGAGAGGCTTAGAAAGGGATGGGAGGGATGGGAGGTACTGCACACTTACTTTCTGAAGGCTGGAGGAGTTCAGCTGAGTCTTGTCAATGATCTTCACAGCTACCTGAACATGAGACAAAAACCTAAGATCACTTCTTTGACCAGGCTAAACCAGGACTTGATGCTACTTTCTCAATTGGATTTCCTACTCCTTTTCATGCGTGGCTCCTAGCATACCTATCAGATCTCACTTCTGCAGATAAACAAGAGGCTGGCTGTGGGAAGTGCTGACACTCTCAGCACTGCCTCTTGGGAGTGTCAGCAGGATGGGAGCTGCTGCCATGGCCCCAACCCCAGTGCTCACCTCTTTCCCCGTCAGGATGTGCCGGGCCAACTTCACCTTGGCAAAGTTACCCTTGCCAATGGTCTTAAGGAGCCGGTAGTTGCCAATATGGGGCTGCTCGTCAGCAGAGGTGGCTGAGTTGCGGCCCCGCAGCATGTTGGATTTACTGCTGGGCTTGGAATCAAGGTGTCCCAAGGTGGGCTGCAGGGTGGAAACAGACATGCCTTTACAGGCTGGCCTTCAGTTCTGTCTACTGTTACCCTCAGTTCTGAAAAAACTGCAAGACGCTGCTGGGTGCAGGGGCAGACTCCATGGGACTGGCAGGCATGCAAAGAATCATAAAATAGGAGGAAGAGGGCAGGAGAAGGCATCACAAGCAGTCTTTATTGCAAAGGCACACAACACAAGGTTCAGGGCTAAGATCCTGTATACATCAGAGCTCAGGACCAGAACTGTATGTGTCTCATCAGTACCACCAACCCCCATTAACTCCCATTAGTAATCTAGTGGAGCCTCTGCCCCCATCATGGTTGGGAGACCTTGACTCTTGACAGCCTTGTTCACACTGTGAGAATGCTGCCTCTCAGTTGCAGGAGCAGATGGTCTGACCACTTCAAAGTCTTCCTCATCACCCTGTTCCTAACATCAACCTCTACTATTCATCCTTTACCTTTGTTTATTGTTGTGCCCAGTGAGATTGGAAGCCCATGAAGACTGGCCTATAATATCCTTTATTCACTGACACATCATATCGCAATACCTGACAGACTGAACTATACTGCTCAGTAAATCACTGTTCAACAAATGAATTGAATGAGTGGGTCTGTGTAGTGCAGCAGCTTGCCCTGCTCTGCTCTCCTGTACTCAACGGTTCAAACAAGGTGGGAAGCAGCAGCAGTTACACAGACTGCACAGGTGTATGGGCTGAATACAAAGTGCACAGTTCTAACGAAAACAGGTATGAAGATCTATACATTTTCCAAGGACTAGGAGTCTCAGTAATTCCTAGGTATATGCCCATGAGGAACGAGAACACGTCCACACAAGTCCCTGTGCATTAATGGTCACAGAAGCATATTCCTCAATGCTAGAGAGGAAACAACTCAAATGTCTATCAATTGTCAAATGTGGCCTAACAACACAACGGAATATGAGTTGACCATAGTAAGAAAGAAAGCATGTCACTCTACCAAAGAATCCTGAAGAGACATTGAAGCTGGCCATGAAGGACCATCTTACCTGACTCCCATCTTTATGACTGTCTAGAACACATAACCCTAGAGAGGCAGATACAGATTCATGGCTATCTAGGGGGTGGCGGGAAGTGTGACGGTGACAAGTAAAGGGTGTGTGGTTTCTTTTGGGGGCAATGAAAATGTTCTGAAATCAAACGACACAAAACAATTCAATAAAAGCCACTCAACTGTACTTTCAAAATGAGTAGATGGTATGGTGTGTGAAGTATACTCCAATGTAACTGTCAAAGGGAGTCTGGTTTCACCCCTACTTAGGTCTTGATTCACTTCTCATTGGACATCTTAACACAATGGGAAGCTGCTGCCACTGCCTGAGCCAGATCTAAGCAGAGCTGCCTTGGAGTCTTCAAGGAGGGGCAGCAGGGTGACTGGAGATGGAAGGTCCAGATTCCTCCTCTCAGAGCCCTTCCTGATTCTAAGGGAAGACTTCAATAGCCACAGAGGAAAAGCATGACTTACTTCAACCCAGGGAGCTGTCTAGGGGTCCTTTGGCAAGAAGTGGGTGGGCGTTACAGAATTCCCTCTTCTCTAACATGTCAATTCAGGGCCTTTGTGCAGCAGCTGTCTGCTTGTTTTTCCTCAGTTGCTAACTCAGACCCCGAAGTACTTGCACATGGACAACTGTGAAGGCCCCCGACCCTTGAGGAAATGTCACCTCTGACCCTTGAGGAAATGTCACCTCTGTTAAAACTCCTCGTCATTTCTCACGTCCCCCTGCTGCCACTCTGCAGCTCTCTACAGCAGAGGCTGGACGAGTACATTTTTCAAGTTTCTACTTCATGCCTTCTCAAAGGAACTCTGTGGCTCACACTTGTGAAGAAGGCAGTTCTATCCCCAGCTATGTCTGCTGGGTCAGTGTCTTGACCTGAGCCCATCCACAGGTCTCAAAGGCCTAACTTCTAAAGTCTCCTTTCCTTAGCCCCATCCTCCTGACAAACTGCTCTCAGGGTTCTCCCCACCCTCAGAGCACCAATAGCTGGGAAACTTTCCTCTGCTTCAGCTGCTAAGTGGGTAAATTCCTTGGCAATTTTCTTTTCGGTGGTACTGGGATTTGAACCTGAGATCCCACACATGCTAGGCAACTGTTCTACCACTCTACCTCCAGACCTTTTCCTTGACAACTTAAAAGACAGCTATGTGTATGTGCATGTGCCTGAGTGTGTGTATGTATTTGCACCATGTGTGAGGATAAGCCTGCTGATGTCAGAAGAGGACACTGGATCCTCTGGAACTAGTCATAGGCAGTTGTCTAGTCATAGGCAGTTGTAAACCACTATGTGGGTGCTGGGAATTGAACTCAGGTCCACTGTTATAGCAGTACGTGTTGTTAACTACTGGGCCATCTCTCTAACCCCCTTGGTAACTTTTAATATAAGTTCTTGTGACACCCTTTCTCCAAGGGCACAAACCAAAGGCAGTGGGAGCCTGGCGGGCAGAAGCCCAAAGACCTGCAATTCTCATTCTAAACACGTGAAGCACAAGCTAGGAGGCTCCGGCCAGCCTGCTGCTCCACTCTGCTGGCCCCTGGGCTCAGCTGTGTGCTAGACTTCAAGCAGCAACACATAAGCCTGCCATGTGCCCACTTCCTTATGGGTTAGGATTAGCAGTGTAGACACTAGATACAAACTGCTGGAGTTCAGTTCCAAACTGCCACTCAGCTCAGGTTAACTTTCTTGCTATCAATATCTTCCTGAAAAGGGGAGATGAGAACTACCCCAACATGACCTGTGTTGGCATTCATGCTGAGCGACTGTCTGGAGGACCGAATAAGGTTCAAGCCCTAGCTCCTCACCTACTAACTTTAGTTACCTTATCTGTAAAGTGGCAATAAAACATTTCCTACTTTTCATGGGCAGATGAAAGAACATATGTCAACTGTTTTATTCAAAGTTAAATAAAGAGCAAACATCAGGCAGCCTAGGCTACACAGCAAGTTCAAGGCCAGCCTAGGCTATATAAGACCATTTTTTTTGGTTTTCGAGCAATGTCTCCAAATGCTATTGTCTTACAGCTCCTGTAATTAATGTTTTGCACCCAATCTTAGCCTACTAATCGAACTATGGGTCTCACAGAGATGTATAGGAGTGACAAGGGTCCAAGCTAAAACCCGTGCTAATCTCCAGATTTAGTGAAACGCAATCTGAACTGTTTGCTGACTACAACAGGCTTTGTAGCTCAGGAGGAAAGACGGGGTGCCAGGCACCCAGGTGGGATAGCTGGGAAGGGCTGGTTCCCAACACAGTGAGAACTGGCTCCTTGTGTAGGACCCAGAGAAGTAAGCCAGCTCAAGTGTCTGCTCCTAGGTTCCCTGTTCTAGTTACCAAAGCTCTCTCTTTAGATCTGAGCCATCCAACTCTTAGGACTCAAACAGTATTTCTCTGACCCCACTAGTTCTTTATGTCACAAGCTATTTTCTATAGCAGACAAGTGCGGACAGGGTGAGGAGAACCCACTGGGAAGAGCACGGAAAGGGGTTAGTCAAACTTTCAGCCGGCCTGCAACAGTGCACACCTTTAATCCCAGTACTTGGGAGGCAGAGACAGATGGATCTCTGAGTTTGAGGCCAGCCTGGTCTACAGAGGGAGAAGACAGCCAGGGCTATACAGAGAAACCCTGTCTCAAAAAATCGAGGGAGGGGGATGGGGGAAGAAAGTAAAGCTTCCTGCAGACAATGTTTCTTAGGCTATGGGCTCGAGGGAGGTAATTCCTGCCCTCTCCTGCTGCTGCTCTGAGGTAAGACAGCAGCGGGTGGCTATTATGGAGATAGAACTCCCCTCCTGTGGTTGAGACCAGGCCCATTCTTCCTGGTCCAAATAGGTGGTGAGGTGAGACCTAGCTGTCCTTCTGGACCACAAAGCAAGATCTGGCTAAGCCCTGCTCTCCTCCCCATACCCAGCCTCCCAGTTCACAGCAGGATGTACAACGCCAGAGTTCTGATCCATACCCTACCCTACCTAGGCAGGCCCCTAGCCTCCTCAGTGAAAGGACCCTTGTGGCTCTCAAGTAGCCTTCAGAGTTTCTAACCAGCCCTCATCTAGGAGAGTCAAAAGAGCTCTGGGATTAGTGAGGACAGTCTTGCATCCACTGGACNTGCAGAGACTTTCAGACTAGGAGCTCAGAACCTGGCCTTGGCATGCTGCCGGGCTTGCCTGAAGACAGCCTCCACCCCAGAGGCCCAGCGCTGACTCAGGCAAGGGCAAGGCCCCCTGCCCTAATATTGGAGGCTGCTACCAACTATTCTCTTGAAAAGCTATGTTCTGGGGCTCAGCACACAGGGTTGGCCCTCAAGAGTACTGTGGTTTCTGTAGGCTGGGAAGGGGCCAGACTGGAGGGGTGCCAGGCAGGCACTTCCTGGCCAAATGCAGAGTAAAAGCTCAAGTGAGGTGGAGTAAAGAAAGGTATCCATGGAACTCGCCCCAGGTTCCGGCTGGGCTCCCACTGTGACACCTCTTCTTCCATAGCCTATCTCCTTGGCCTTTGGCTGCTGAGGCAAAAGACCTTTTGGTATTTGCCCGTTTTCCTTTCCTCCTTCCTAGCCAATCCCTTTTCGACATCTGGATGCCTTCCTGAGAATCTGACTACCTGGTGCTAGTGCCCTACTCCACTGAGCAACCTTGCAAGATTTTGTATGAAGTAGAGAGCAGAAAAAAGGAGAAGACAGTCCAGGGGCAAAATGGGGGAAAACATACCCAGCCGGAGAAAGGGACAAGGGATACCAGCGACTTCCATTCAGCAGAACCTGTCAGGCAGCGAGGGCAAAGTACAGAGGCCGGGAAGAGCCAGGCCCAGGGCGGGGGCTGTCGGCTCAGCCAGCCACCCTTACTGAGCCAGCACAAGCCAGGCGACACCTTCCACCACCTCCTCAGTGAAAAGCGAAGCAGCCTGGCCGAGTGGTTCCTGCCTGCCTGGGAACCTAGACTGTGTCGCAACCGAAACCACCACTAGC
>LZPO01011126.1:384924-396818 GCA_001675575.1 Neotoma lepida | reverse complement strand
CAGCATTTATGCAACAGTTTTCCTACTTGATGCAGACTTAACCCTTTGCTCCTGTCCTGCTTGTCATGACATCTTATGGTGGTTTCATGCCTAGGAGTACAGCCAGCCCCAGGCTAGGAAGCAGGCTTCAGGTCTTACCCAGTTCCAGAAGCGCTAGAAAGTGCTGAACAAGAATCATGCCTCTTTCTACTTCACCTTTTCCTAAAAGAATAAAAACAACTGCTTCCTACCCCTGCAAGTTCAAAGAGGGAGCTGAAGGAGGAAGAAACAGGAAAAATACCAGGGCTGTTCACCACCCCAGAACACTATGACCACTATGGCCAGAGGTCAGCCTGAGAAGGAGAAAGGTTTCAGAAACCACCCAAGGCTGTCACTGCTAATCCGGGCCTCACAACTGCCCCCACCAGACCAGACTTTCCACAGTGTGGCTACTCCCTTGAAGTGACTGTTAAACATTCAACTGGCTGCTCTTTCCAGAAGCCAGGCTCCCTTGCCCTGATGGGCAGAGGTGCTGAATGCCCATCTTCTTCTGCAACTAGAATGGAAGAGGGCCTGAGCCATGGAAGAAGGTCTGCTAGACCACAGAGTAAATTCACTATACTGGAGATCCTGGGCACACCTGTTACTCAGGGCCACACCAGTCCAGAGCAGCCTCCAGCAAGCGCCCTATGAGGAAAGAGGGAACTTCTTTTCATCTTTGTTGTTTGGCATCTGGGACAACTTTTATGTGTGTACTAGCTGCTGGGACTACTGACTAAAGAGAACACTCAGGCAAGCACAATCAGATGCAGTGTGTTCCTCCAGAAATTCCCTACTTGCTACAAGTTCCCTTCTAGGAGCTGGGGTGGGGTTTGGGGGGAGCTCACTGGTGTTGTGCTGGCTCTACCATGAGCCTGAGGCTAGGTCCTTGTCCAGGACTGCTAAAAAGTTCCCTTCTGAGAAACCTTACCAATGGCGGCAATGCTCTCAGGCCAGCCCGTGAACACCCCTATTGCATTGGTCCAGCTTGGGAATACATCTCTGCTGTCTGGACACCAGAAACACGGAGCACACTAATCTCCCAAATCTTGGTTACACTGTGACACAGAGGGCTTGAACAAGGATGCTTCAAAAACTCTTAGCATAGCTGGAGCTTGCAGTGGAACTCGAGAGAGGGTCTGAGGAGACAGGGACCCAGATGGAAATGAGCATTTGGAACATCTATTGCCTTACAGGAGAGAAGGGCTATTGCAAGAGGAACATGGAAGAAAATTTCCAGCTAGAGTGAGGAAAGCGAGCCTGTGACAGTGTCCTGACACATCGGGGTCAATATTCTGTGGAGCACAACCAAAGCATGGGGTGTGCCTATCTGCCATCCTGGGCTGAAGGCAGACATTGCTGTATCCTGTAACTAAGCAGCCACAGTTGGGGCAGGCATCTCCGATAGGCTGGTTGTCAGCAGTTAGGTGAAGACTGGAGAGTCCAAGCTTCCCAGCGAGACCCAGGCCCTCAGCTTGCCATTCGAGGCCTGGGGACAGAGGTGGCAGAGGGGTGGGCAAATGTTCAGTTACTGACAGCAATGGCTGTTCTGCTTCTGGAGAGGCCCTAGTTGAGTGTACTTTTAGCCTAGAAGCAAGGTATGCAAAGCAGATCATGGTTGTCTTTTACTACATGTGTCTTCTTTTGTTTGTTTTGGTTTTGAGACAGGGTTTCTCTGTGTAGCTCTGGCTGTCCTGGAACTTGCTCTATAGACCAGGCTGGCCTCAAATTCAGAGAGATCCGCCTGCCTCTGCCTCCCAAGCACCAGGATTAAAGGTGTACACTACCACATCTAGCTCTTAAAGAGTATTCTTACTTAGAGTCTGTATTTTCAGAACCTTAGGAAGAGATCCTAGGAAGCTTCCAAGAGAAGTGAATGATGCAGAAGAGCCAGTTCAGCCCTGGTGAGGGTGACAGCAATCTAGCTCTGAGCTTCCTGGCCTCTGACGAGAACCTGCAGGACCTCCTGGTGTGTATTATAGTGTGTGTGCTGGGGAAACCCTCAGGAACAACAGCAATTAACGGGTGTGCTGGGGAGAAAGGGGCCACTTTGGGGTCTTGTTAGATGGACTGTTACACAGCTGACTGAAGGAGGCAGGCAGCCAAGTCTGTAGCTACCCACCTCTGAGTTTACTGAGAGAGCAGGGAAGAAAAAAATGCCAGAAGAGGAAGGTGAACATCAGCCCCTAAAAGGAAGCTCTAACTGGCAGTAAGCATGGTGGCTTAAATACAGACCCAAAGAAAAACTTACCTGAAATTACAATCAAGCCGGGCAGAAGGACACTACTGTACCCATCCTGTTCCTCCACCCATCCATGCTATCCACCAAAGACAAAGAGCCTGGCAGGAACAAAGAGGCTTCTGAACACAAGTCTTGAAAACAGTGAAATCAGAACTTACCAACTATCCAACTCCACCCAAACTCTCTGAATAATCCTGGCCTGTATTAAATGCTCAAGACACACTAGCTATCATTACCATAATTCCACACTTTCTCACTATTCGGTAGGTTGCCAGAAATACAGCCTGAACTTCTTTACCCAGTAACTACCATAGATGCTGTGCACCTCCAAGAGATGGCTCTTCTCAAACAGGTCCAGGAAAGCTCTTTAGTCAAAGGCCAAGTTCTGGTCATCTCACACAAGTCAGACAGGGACTTGGGTTTCTTATAGAGCGAGAGAAGGCTCAGCAGCTCAGCTGTTTTATCCTTTCCATAAAAGGCCACGTTAGGCTCCCCTGGTAAAAAGCACTTTAAACAAAAACATCCCACCCTGCAAAAACTCAGAGTACATCACAGCTCCTGGGGCACAAAGTATTGCCATCTTGCCAGGACTTTCTAGATAAATGGGTCTAGAAGCTTTGCAAGTTAACAGTCATGGCAGGAAATGTGACTAATGTTTAACACACACGTGCACAATCATGTAGCACGTGCATACAAACACTGCTGCATGGGTACACTCATGTAGCACGTGCATGCAAACACTGCTGCATGGGTACACTCATGTAGCACGTGCATGCAAACACTGCTGCATGGGTACACTCATGTAGCACGTGCATGCAAACACTGCTGCATGGGTACACTCAGATACTTACTAAAGCTCAAGCTGCCTTTCAGCCTTGAGGAGAAAAACCTGTGTGTGAGCATGTGTAATGGTAATGCTCAGCTCAGCTACATTTTCAGTTCCTGATTGTCCCTTCCAAGAGACATTCTGTGGTAGCCAGGATCCCATCACCACCTGTCTACCACTAACAGAGTAACTATTTGGGAAGATAAGGTTCTGAGGTATTAGGGTTGCTATCCTGCGAACTAGCTGGCATCTGTCTCAGGGAAAGTTTCCTGAAAAGCTGCATGTTGTGGACCCTTATAGACAAGATCTGAGAACAGGAGAAATAAAAGAAATGCTAAAAGTAGGGATTGTGGGCTAATAAAGGAAGGAAGGAAACATCTCACAGCTGAAGCCCCGCTCTATGGACACTGACATTTCCCACCTGGACCTAACTAAGGACTCACACAGGCTCCCATGTACACTCCTTGGCAGACCCAGGCTTCCTCCTGGCATCTCCCCTCTTTTACTCAGTCAGCTCCATGAGGTCAAATAACTGTGGCATCTAATGCTCATGCTGGTTACCCCATGAAGAGATAACCAAGGTCATGTGAGCTGGACCGACACGTTCTACTGCACTTGTTTATTAGCAAGAGGATTAAAACAACCTGTCAGGGGAGGGGAGCAGAGGGGCAAACCTTGGACACAGGGCAAGCACTGGGAACACAGCATAGAGGCTTCCTGCCAAGAAATCTTTTGCTCAAATACAAAGAAGAAATCTCTTACCAAACGCCAAACCAGCTACCTATGCCAAATACCACGTACACTCCAGTGACCTTGAGGCGTTGTTTCATTTTTTCCTGAGCTCTTCATATGAAATGTTAGTTTGGGTTTATCTGGGGTCAGGTGGAAGGCTAAGCAGATGAGTGACATAAAGCTCCTAAGGAGTCCCAAATTAGTCAAAGTAGTGCACACCTGTAATCTCAAATCCCAGCACTCAGGAGGCAGAGGCAAGTGGATCTCTGAGTGCCAGGTCAGCCAGGGGCTACATAGTGAGACCCTATCTCCAAAAACAAAAACAAAACCCCCAAACAGTCCCAAATCGAATAAATACCCAGGTAAAGTCTTTCCAACTCTCTAAGAAGCATGTGTGCTTAAACTTAAACTCAGCTTAAACTCATCCAAGGGCTTTACCATTGGGCTGCACATGCAGCCAGCCCAAAGGGGAGATATGCCAGGTGTATACTTAAAGGGAGTTCCAGTTTCAGAGACCCAAACTCAGCTAGAAGTAAAACACCAAAACAGACCTTCCAGTGATCACATCTTTCCCTAACCAATGTCAGAACCGCTAAAACAAACAAACAGAAAAATCGCCTTGAGGTCCAGCTCCAGGACACATAGGATTCAAACAGCAGAGTCAGGATCATCCAATGTGGCCTGGAGGTCAACCTGACAATGATGGTCACTAGCCAGACACAGGAAGGGGAAGGCACTGGGCACACGGCCTTTGCTCCAGGCAGCCAGGCTGCAGAAGCTGACCTCTGGCTCTGCAACCACACTCCTCCCCAGCTCCAGTTCCCATTGACCCTAAGTAACCACTCCTCCCACTCAGCAAGCTGGGGCTCTGCTTTAGGTACTCACAGCTGCTAGCAGGAAGTTGTTGCCAGTGGTGCTTCCTGGCTGACCACAGAGGTCAGCAAAAGACTAAGGTGTCGCTGCCTCTCGGCAGCCAAAGGGAGAACAGACACAGCCACTGGCAGCCCATGCCCCTCTACTACATTCTCTTTCCAGTGCAGGAGCAGCACTTTCCCAACCTCCCACTCACAGTCCTGAGAGACAGGGAAGGTACCTCTTCTACCCGCTGCTGCTAAAGAAATGTAGTGTTGGCAAGATGGCTGAGAGGATAAAGGTGCTTGCTGACAGGCCTGACGATCCAAGTTTGATCCCTGAGAATCCAGCTACTCCTCTGACCTCCATGCACACTTCATGGCACACAAATATCACCCCATGTAGATCAAATACATAAAATTTAATGACAAATTTTATGAAGTTACTATTTTTAAAAAAGAAAGCCTGAATGTAAGTTAGGAATAAAAAGAGCCAGCTTAGCTGGGTGTGGTGGACACATCTTTAATCTCACTGCTTGGGAGGCAGAGGCAGGCAGATCTCTGTGGGTTCAATGCCAGCCTGGTCTACATAGTAAGATCCGATCTCAAAAAACAAAACAAAACAAAAAAGCACCCAGCTTAGGGATTTAAAAGCCTGGTTGAGGGGCACTGTACTGCAAAAGGTTCCAAGGACAAATGACCCAGCTCCTAGCTATCTGGGCAGCAGGGGTGTGTGGAAGTATTCTTCATTCCTCAGCATGTTAGAGAACACAGTGGCCTTGGGCAGACTTTGCCTGATACCTGGTGGGATCACCACTGCCTCTAAGGAGTCTTGGTCTCCACTCACAGGAGAATCAGTCTGCTGGCCCAAGAAGGCACCGAGCTCATAAGCTGTCCATTCATCTCTTTCAGATCACTGCTGTCATGCAGAGCAATGAAGCAGATGAGCTGAGTCCCACTCAGAGCTCGTCCCTCCAGTTTACCTGGCAGCATGGGAGTGGGGAGGAGGAGAAAGAGGAGCGGGGGATTATGATTCTTTATTTTCAAGCTCCACCCCAGAGGCCAGGAAAGGAAGCAGCTGTTTCCACTGCAGGATCTCCAATCTCTAGTCACTACAGAGCCAATCAGCTGCCGAAGAACTCTGGGCAACAACCACATCAAACAAGCTGGGTAGAAGTGGGTTGGGTTCCTGCCAAGAACTTTGAATGGTTCTCCTATCCAAACCAGAACACTGCAGGTGTATGCTCCCTGGGAAAAGGCAGACTTGCATGGTACGCAGCATATCCCTGGAGGTTGACAGGTAAGCGGTGAAAGCTGCCTCATGAAGCCTCCAGGCAGAAAGCTGCACTGTGACCTTAGGTCTGACTTTGCTCCCAGGTGTGCAGCATGGTCATTTTGGTCATCTCAAGACAACACATCTTGGTTATCTCAGGTCAGGTCTGAGCACCTGTGACACTGACTGAATGATAAGAGGGAGGGGACTCTTGTTAGCTGTTGTGTGGAATCCTGCCTGTAGCCAAGGGTAGAGCAGAAGCTATATATGAGGGCTTGTGCAGAGAGGACGGTGCCTCCCTCCCCAGCACAGAACCCAAGATTGCCACAGAGAGGTGCTATGTGGTGACAAATAGGAATGTCTGTGGATGGAGGGAGGGAGACAAGACAGACAGCCATTAGATACTTCCTCTTTTTCACCAACTACTACATCACCCCCCTAGATCTTCTAATGGCACCCAAGGCCTGTGAGTCCCTCATGAAAAAGGAAAGCAATCTGATCTCTGGCTTAACAATGGTCCAGTATCTCCAGCTAATTCTGCTGCAAAGCCAAGTCTCCCACAAGGATGAAAACCTCAAACAGCCTGCTGTCCACACACACACATCTGGCCTCCTTCTTGTACAACATGGCTTGTGGTGGTAGAGGGAGCACCAAGCAAGCATTCTGTCAACATGGTGCCCAGCACCAGGAATAGGAAATCACACCCCAAACACACCTTTCATAGAATCCTGTCTCAGGCTGGTGAGATAGCTCAGCAGATAGAGGTACTTAGTGCCAAGTCTGATGAGCTGTGATAGATCCCCACGGCCTGAATGGTGGAAGAAGAGACTCAATTCCTCCAGGTTCTCCTCTGACCTACACTGCATTCACATACACAAAATAAAAAGGTAAAGGTATAAAAACAAAATTTTTATCTCTGTCTTACCTCTCTCTACCCACAATTGATTTATATATCCATGAGTATATGTCTACCTGTATGTTTATGTCTACATACATATACACGATTTCCAACTAGACTCACAGGTTTCCAAACTGTCTCTACCACTGTATGAGAGGCTAGCTGGCTTCCTCTCTGACAGCAGCTGGGCCCCAGCCACCTGTCTTCAGGTTTACAAAGAAAGACCTCCAGGTTTTTGCTGTAGCTTCCCACAACGTGGGTCACTTTCCCTCCATTCAGATCCCATCCTACCTTCTGGTGAGCTAAAGCCAGACATGACTCCCACCAGGAAGCTTTCCAGGCTTCCACCTAGCTTACTTCACTGAGTCTCCACCACGTCCTCCTAGACATTATTAGCTCAGCCAGAGGAAAACGCTGCTGCTCACTGGCTGGTCTCCTTTGCAACTCTTAGTGATTATTGTGCTCACTAGCATACAAAACGAAAAGTGGCCCCAGGGAAGTTTCCAGGACTCAGTTACTTCTGTGTTTTTGGTGTCCTGGCACAGTGATGGCCACTAGCAGGCCCTCCAGAAATGCCTTCCTAACTCAAACTGGTACATCATGGGGTCAGATCTTCATGATTCCTCCTTACCCAACAGCCCTTAACACAGCTCTGATCCATGTGACCCTTTTGACTTGAGCCAGGGCTCGAATGCTGCTGCCTGCTGTTTTAAATCCATTCCCTAGGGACTTCTTTCTGGCACCTGGATGGACACAGTCCCTGGGGAGAACCTATCATCTTTGGTGTGTAGAGCTGGGGTCTGCTGCCCTTCTACCTGTCTTTTCCCAGATTGCTTCCTGCCACAGAAGTCTGCAGGCCTTCTAAGGAGAACTGCCATTAAAGTGGGGGCTATGGGGACAAGTACCAAAGGCCCCAAGGGAGATCTATTCTAGACCCAAATCTGCCCAAACAAGTTATATAACTTCGAACAAATCACCCTCCCTTGGGACCTGTTTCCACACTTGTAAAGGCTCTAAGGATCTGTCCTGAGTGAATGGAATTCTTCACATCTGTGCTCAAGCTTTCTAGGCCTGTCCCTCAGACCAAAGCAGGAAGTGGGCAGGGGCTGCTTGTCATGAAGCCCACTTCCTGATCTTGGTTAACATCAAGTGAACCTGCCAAGGAGCCTGGCTCTCTAAGAAGCCTTGTCCAGCATGCTGTGGACACTAGGCCCACACACTGAAAAACTTTTGGCTAGGGTTAAAAAAAAAATGAAAGGAAACATTCGATTCTAAACTCAAGGTGTTAGACAGATGATTCTTTTCTTTCCAAAGATTTCATCTGCCCCATATACAAGCTCCCCACTCCTCCCAGTCAGGAATGTGGCCACAAGGCACAGGGCAAGGCACTATGGCACAGTCTATTTCCCTCAGGCCTCCAGGCGATTCAGCCTTCAGTGAGCAGGGAGCCTTTGTGCATGTTCAGGGCCTGGCAGGCAAGCAATACACCCGGCAAGCTGAGCAGAGCCTGCCCCCACCCGCATGATTCCCACAGTGGCTGGCTCCTGGGTGGGGAGCTGCCCGCCTGCAGTGAGCAGGTAATCCTTGAGGAGAAACTGATTTGGCAAAGCCCTGCAAGCAGCAGTTTCAGTCTCCCTGCCCAGGGTGGAGGAGGGGAGCCAGGCCCAAGCAGACCTGTCTAACAGGTCCTTAGTTCTATCATCCAGCCAGAGCTTCTTCCTGTGTTCAGACCAGGAGATGCAAAAGTCAGAGGGACTTACAAGAAAAGAGAAAGGGTCATGTTCTCACTCTTGTCTATGATGGTCTTGGACAACCCTGACCTCCTCACAACTATTGGCCCATCTAGAAAAACAACTCAGGGCTGGAGAAATAGCTCAGCAGCGAAGAGCACTTGCTGCTATTCTAAAGGACCAAGGTTAAATTCCCAGCACCCACACCTGTCTCAAACTCCAGTCCCAGGGGAGTAAATGACCTCTTCTGGCCTCCACCACACAAGGCACAAAATGGTGCACATACATGCATGCAAAACACCCATTCATACAAAACAAATGTTTTTGTTTGTTTGTTTTTTATTTTTGGAGACAGGGTTTCTCTGTGAAGCAGTCCTGGCTATCCTGGAACTCACTCTGTAGACCTCAGGCTGGCCTCAAGCTCAGAGATCCAGCTGCCTCTGCCTCCTGAGTGCTGGGATTAAAGGTGTGCGCCACCATGACTTGGCTAAAACAAAATAATTTTTTAAAAAATTAGAATGGAACCCATCACCACCTCACCCAGAAAGTTCTCATTTCCTCAGATCTCAGAACCTAAACAAACAGAGGTAGGCCTGGTTAGTACTTAGATGGAAGAAAAGCAACTGATCTCTAATATGCTCAAAGAAAAATCTGGGTCCTCGCCATCCCCAGTACGGAGTTGGTGTGAAATCAGTGCTTCCCATGGCACACCCTGAGCTTTTCTGCCCTGTAAATAAACTGGGCCTTCTGATTTGGAGCGCATGATGTCTCCTCTGGACAGAACTCCCAACACTCCTTGAACCTGTTTGCCTATCACAGAGGAAAGGATGAAGCCAGTTAACCAGCCACTCAAGCATCATTTACTAAGCGTAAATGCCAAGAACAGAGGGCTTGGCTTTCTGGCTCTTGTCCCTACTTCAGGAAGCCAGACAGGGATTCCTTAGTAGAGCGTTCTCTCCTGTGGTTTCCTGAGTTCTTATCCAGCAACAGTGTAAACCTTCCCCCTCATCCTTTCATTTTCAAAAAGCAGTTCTTTTGGGGCCAGTGAGATTGTCATCCATGACCTGGGTTCAATCCCTAGAACCCACACTATAGGAGAACCAACTGACTCCTGCAAGTTGTCCTCTGATCTTCATACTCCTCCACCTACTACAAACGTGCTTCTAACACACACACACCCCAAAATAATTGTAATTATATTACAATGCATTTTTAGTAATTATTATATTTAATTAACATACTGATTAAAACTTGTATCTTAAGCCAGGCGGTGGTGGCACGCGCCTTTAATCCCAGCACTCAGGAGGTAGAGACAGGTGGATCTCTGTGAGTTTGAGGCCAGCCTGATCTACAGACTAAGTTCCAGGACAACCAGAGTAACCCTGTCTCAAAAAAATAAAGAAATAAAAAATTTAGGGGCTGGAGAGATGGCTCAGCAGTTAAGAACACTAACTGCTTTTCCAGAGGATCAGGGTTCAATCCCCAGCACCCACACAGCAGCTCACAACTCCAGTTCCAGGGGACCTGACACCCATGGCAAAACACCAATGCACATAAACAAAACAAAACAAAAACTTGTGACTTAAATGGCCAAAGAACTCAACAGAAAAAGGTGTCTGGTTTGTAAAGCAAGACAGATCCATTTCCCTAAGGGGTACTACAATGAAGAACACCCATATTGCAATTTTAATTTTTTGCAGTGATGAGATTCAAATACAGAGCCTTCACCAAGGCACACCCTCAGACTATTCCTTATTTTTCATCTCACAGCTAATTCATTAAGAGCTAACTGTGTGAAAAGCACCTACAGGCTCTGAAGAGAGAAGGGTCAGAAGTTGGGGGATAGCCAGCCTTCAAAGTATCAGCAGTCTAACATGAAAGATATACAGATTACAACCCAAATCCAGAAACTGAAGTTATAGTTAGCCCATTCACCCCATTTATTAGTGGCCCTTGGCCTTTAGTTATTTTTCAGAGAACAGTGGGCAAAGATAATCACAGACCTTACTTTGAGTGAGAACCATCAGTGCTGCCAGGATCTGCTTTAAACCTTGGGGCTTGATGAATTTGGACACACAGGCACTGAGTGGGCTCTGCTAAGAGTCACTCCGTACTAAGCAAGAGGAAAATGACCCAGGAACACTGACAACAATCGTGTCGCCTTCCTTGTCTTTCATCACTAACTGAACTTCAAAGTCAGGCCCGGTAATAAGATTATGAAAAAAAACTTTTAAAAAGCCAAAAAACTTGCTCTAGGGCTGGTGACATGGCTCAGTAGGCAAAGGTGCTTGGTGCCAAGCCTGAGGACTTTAGTTCAATTCTTGGAAGCCACAGAGTAGAACTGACTCCTGTGGGGGTTGTTCTCTGACCTCTATGTGTACACTGCAGCACAAACACAACCACACCCATATGCACACACCCCCAATACATAAATAAAAATAAATGAATACATGTAAATAAAAAATTGCTCAGGATTCAGTCATGGAAATAAAGACAAAGTAAGAGCTGGGTGAGTTGTCTTGGTGAAGATTGGGAACTCCAGGTTCTGTACCAGAATCCCCATCCCAGCCTGCATTGGCTGTGACTAAGCATGTTTATAGATTTTCCTTTTGTTTCCCAGTGGTCAATTATCAAGTCTGGTTTCCTTTCTTAACTCCTGTTCAACTGGCTCAGGTCACACTGTCTCACTACTGCACAGGTTTCCCTCAGTTGCAGAGCTCTTCAGGAAGGAAGTAGGGAGAAATGAACAGAAAGAAAGAAAATTCCTGGACAAACAAAACCATTAAAGAAAGAAAGCTGCCCAGTGTGGTGGCGCACATCTTTGATTCTATTACTCAAGAGTTAGAGGCAGGCTGATCTCTAAGTCTGAGACCAGCCTGGTATACATAGAGAGTTCTAGGACAGCCAGGACTATACAATGAGACCCTGTTTAAAAGGACTTCCCGCCAAAAGCCACAAATAATGGAACATGCCTTTAATCTCAGCACTTGGGAGGTTGTCTTAGGGTTACTATTGCTGTGATAAAACACCATGACCAAAGCAACTTGTAGAGGAAAGGGTTTATTTCATCTTATACTTCTAGGTTACACTCCATCACTGTGGGAAGTCACTGCAGGAACCTGGAGGCAGGAGCTGATGCAGAGGCCATCAAGGGATGCAGCTTACTGGTTTGTTCCCCATGGCTTGCTAGCCTTGATTTCTCATACATCCCAGGACCACCTTACGTGGGAATGACATCACCAGCAGTGGTCTGGGGCCTCCCCTATCAATCACTAATTAAGAAAGCAACCCAGAGGCTTGCCTACATGTCAGTCTTTTTTTTTT
>LZPO01011126.1:354306-371956 GCA_001675575.1 Neotoma lepida | reverse complement strand
CACACCCAGCTAATACACACACATTTTTACTCAATGTCTTATATTTATCCATTAAAATACACATTTTAAAAAATTTTAATTTTTTTTTTTTTTTTGGTTTTTTTGAGACAGGGTTTCTCTGTGTAGTTTTGGTGCCTGTCCTGAATCTTGCTCTGTAGACCAGGCTGGCCTTGAACTCACAGAGAACAGCTTGGCTCTGCCTCCCAAGTGCTGGGATTAAAGGTGTGTGCCACCACTGCCCAGCTTAAATTATTTTTAATTATATGTATTTGTGTATGCCTGTATAGGGGTATGTGTATTCGAATGCAAGTACCAGAGGAGACCAGAGATGTAAGATCCCCCGGAGCTGGAGCTAGTTGTGAGCTAGCTGCCCTCGAACTTGCTATATAGACCAGGCCAGCCTAGAACTCACAGAGATCCACCTGCTTCTGCTTCTTGAATGCTGGGATTAATGGGTCAAAGAGCTAATGAAAATCATTTGTTGAGCTCTTCATCCAGGCCACTCTCATATGCAGATAGCTTTTCCTCCTGCTGAAAATGTGTGGCTGAAATGAGGACTCTGGCCACTGGCAATGTGGTGCTACTACCTGGCCTGGCCTGACCCCAGTGTGAATGGAGATGAAGCTGTTCCAGGTAACTTATGAGATTCATAAAGTCATCCATGTGCTGGGCGTAGTGGTACATACCTCTATTCCCAGCACTAGGGTGGGCGAGGCAGGTGGATCTCTGAGTTCAAGGCCAGCCTGATCTACATAGTGAGCCCCAGGACAGCCAGGGCTACATAGTAATACCCTGTCTCAAAAAAGAAAACAATTACAAAGTTATTCAGCCTTCAAATGTGTAGCACTGCTGTCTGCTGCTGAGTAACCATACAGGAGAAACTACTCTGTGAAGATTGGTGGGTGCAGGGGAAGCACCCTTGAGCACTCTGTACATCTGCTTGTATGTTAGGTCAAAGAAAAATTCTGCAAATAAGGAGCTGCAGAGAGCTCAGTCATAGGATGTAAGTTCTGTTCCCAGCACCTAGGTAAGGTGGCTCACAACCACCTGTGACTCCAGCTCCAAGAGATCCGATGCTTCTAGCCTCCAAGGATATCTGCACTCATGTGCACATACCCACACATATACATAATTCTGTAAATAAGACATTAATCTGGTTTTTGCGTATGCAGCTAACTCTTGCCAAATTCCAGTAACAACAGAAGCAACATTGCCCTGAAATCTACTGACTTTCCATCTGTTCTAGGCGGGCCAGCTATGTCAGACTCATTAATGGAGGAGGCCTCTCCACTCAAAGCAAGGTGGTCACTTATTCTATACTATACCAGGCTTCAGGAACCCCCCTTTTTTTGGAGGGGGTTTTCTAGACAGGGTTTCTCTGTGTAGCCCTGGCTGACCAGTAACTCTCTCTGTAGACCAGGCAGGTTGGCCTCAAACTCAGAGATCTGTTTGCCTCTACCTCCGAAATTCTGTGTTCAAAGGAGTACATCACCATACCCAGGACTTTTCATCTCTTCTTTGAAAAGCTGAAGAATTTGGCTTTTAAAGCTCACAGAATATAGACTTACTATTCAATCTCTTTTATTTTAATCTCTGAAGGACTGATCTTGCTACAACACTGCAGCTTAACTGGCACCGTAATATTATACTAAAATATTCTATTGCATAAAATACACTATTAAAGCCTAAAAAAGCTGAAAAGACAGCTTTCATTATCATTTCTTTTTATTGCAATTCTTTATTTATGTTGAGAAAGGACCCTATGTATCTCACGTTAGCCTCAAACTGACTCTATAGCCAAGGATGACTTTGAACTTTTGGGCCTCCATCTCCCAAGACCTGAGATTACAGGCATAAGTCACCACTGTCTGGTTTACAGAATGCTGAGAATCAAACCCAGGGCTTTGTGCATGCTAGGCAGGCACTCTACCAACTCAGCTACTTCCCCTGCTCCTGGGTACTTTTTTCTTTCTCAATAACTTTAAATAGGAGTAACACGGATGGGTCGAACCAGCAAGTATTCGACTTTCATTTTTATTTTTTCGGGGGAGGAGAGAGGAATGCTAGTAGTCAGAGGANAACTTTCTAGATTTGGTTCTCTCCTTCCACCATGTGGGTCCTGAAAGGAATCGATTTCAGGTTGTCAGGTTTAATGACAAGTGTTTTTGACCACTAAGCCATCTTATTGGCCCTAATTTAAATTTTTTAAGCCAACAATTGATCCTTAAGTATAGGGAGAAACATACATTTTCTTCTACTTTAGGATAGAGTAGAATGAAATGCTAAAATAAATTAGAAATTAAAATATCTACATTAGAAGTTTTTCCAAATGTCTTTACAAGTAAGTTTCATAAATTGTATTTATTTCTTGTTGTTTCCTCAGGTGTCAAGAAAATATAGAGATTCCAAAATAATGACTTATTAGGTAATAGTGAGGTTCATAAATGATAGAAAAGTATAATCAAACAGGACTAGTAAGGACACCACTGAAGTTCTAAGAACAGAGTTCATTACTAAAAACTCCATATTTATATCTGACACTATTACTCTAAAAGTTCTTGAAAACACAAGAATACAAAACTTTACCTCTCATGAACCATCAGTGTCGAGTCATCATGCATCATCATTCACCCCTTGGAAGACACTACTGCACACTAGTGAGGAGATAAGAATGAAGAATTCAGGGCCTGGGGATATAGCTCAGTGGGTAAGACCACTTGCTATATAAGCCTGAGGACCTGAGTTCAGATCCCCAGCACCCACATAAAAACCAGACATGGCTACCTATGTTTATAACCCTACTATTACAGGGTACAGAGACACGCAGATCCCAAGAGTTTGCTGGCCAACCAACCTAGCCAAAACATCAGGCTTCAGGGCGTCAAGTGAGAGACCCTGTCTCAAGGGAGTAAGGAAGCGAGTGAGAGCAAAACATCTAGTGTTCATTGGTCTCCGCCCTTGTTCATGGGCACACATTAACACACACATCTGCATACACAAACCCTACACGTTAAAGGAAAAAATAATAATAAAAAAATGCCAGTGGAGCCGGGCGGTGGTGGCGCACGCCTTTAATCCCAGCACTCAGGAGGCAGAAGCAGGCGGATCTCTGTGAGTTCCAGGAAAGGCGCCAAAACTACACAGAGAAACCCTGTCTTGAAAAAACCAAAAAAAAGCCGGGGGGGTGGGGGGAGAAGAGCTGGGGATAGGGGGAATGGCCCAAACCTTTAATCCCAGCACTCTAAAGAGTGAGTTCCAGGACAGCCAGATCGACACAGGAAGGAAAAAAAAAAAAGCAAATACTGTGCTCATGTAACCAGACATGGCTACCTGAAGGGATCTAGGTAATACTGAGGACTTCCAAACCACAATGAAAACCAAACTCAACATTGCATTATCCACGATTAACAAAATTAAAAACAAAACCAGGGTCTATCTAAACACAGCATTCCTGATAGGTCAGAGGGAAAAGCTCAGAACTGGCTTAGGACTCTGTCACCAAGGAAACCAAGATGTAGTCCCTAACGTCAAGTCCACAGGCCTGACTTTACTAGGGAAGAGAGTTCCAAAAGCATACAAAAGAACTTGTTTTTCTTTTTCATTACTATCTTCTTTTGTGAAATAGGGTCTCTTTATTTAGTCCCAAACTGGTCTTAAAATCCCAGTCCTCTGCATGAACCTCCCAAGTGCTGGGATTACAGATGGACACTACCGACGCCTAGCTCTTGTTTCTTAGAGCAGCAAATCCAGGGCTGGGCATGCGGCTCACTATTAGCATGTGTTCTGCATGCTCAAGGCCTTGGGTGCAAACCCCGGTACTGAGAACAGTAAATCAGCAATCCTTTAGCTGTACAGAAATCAAAGCAAGAGACAGAGGACAGGAGTGGCTGGGTCTGGGATTCTGTAAATATCAAAACCTATCACCTGGGCTAGTGAGATGGCTCAATGGAGAGGTATTTGCCACCAAAACTGACAATCTGAGTTTGATCCCCAAAACCATGGTGAAAGGAGAGAACTGACTTCTCAAAGTTATCCTCTGACCTCCACATACACTGTGGCATGTATGCACACCCCCCCACACACATTAACTCTAGGGTTGGAGAGATGGCTCAGTGGTTAAAAGCACTGAATGCTCTTCCAAAGGACTCAGGTTCAATTCCCAGCAGCTCAGAAACATCTATAACTAATTCCAGGGGATCCAAAGCTTCTTCTGGCCTCTAAGGACACCAGGAACACATGTTTGGTCATACATGCAGGCAAATACCCATACACATAAAGCAAAATTACACATACATATATACTCACTCACACACAAACAGCACTCTCTCCTCCAAGAGAGATGGTACATATCTATAATCCTGTCAAAGTGACTTAGGCCAGATGATCCTGAGTTTAAGGACAGCTTAGGGTACACAGCAAGACCTGTAGTCTAAAAGGGAAAAAAAAAAGCCTTTCTTCAGAGAGGCCCTCAGGTAAAGAGTGGGACAAGGAGACAAGAACCTGAAATGACAGGAATATGGATGGACAGGGTAAGGAGAGTTCAAATACACCAGACAGTTAATACACAAACAAATAAATAAATAAGAAAGAATGTGACAAGTTGGTAGAGGTATGAAGAGGAAATATAGAGACAGAGAACTGCCCAATGATCTCTGAAGTGATGCTGTTACCTTCCTTCCTGGCCATGGCTGCAGTGTAAAAATCCCAGCAACTTGTTATTCGGACAGGTATTCAGGCTCCAGAGACACCAAGAAACTAAGATAAACAAGGAACTAACAGAAACCACAATCTCAGCCTAAGATTCAGAGTCCACAAACTCAAAGGGGCAGCTGAGAGAGGCTGCGTTTAAAAGAAGAGGTAACAAGAATCTCCGCTTGAAGGCTGCTCTGCTAAGAAAAAAGGAACCCTCAACCACCGGCCAAGTCCCATGTGGTCTATAAGAGAAACAGAGAGCTTTCTCCAGTAACCAAACAGTCAACACTCAGTGAACAGAGAAAGGGACAGTGGTGAAGAAAAGCCCTGCATGGAGGGTTAGACCTTGGGGTGGGGGAGGGGGGAACGACCACAGGACACACTACTCCCTCTAACACTGGGATCCCAAATTTTATAAAATCTACGGTCTGTTAACTTTGGGTTGGCCTTTCAGTCATTAACATATTAGCTTGCAGATTCACCACCACCACCAATCATGACATAGAAATATGGAAAGGCAGTTGGTAGTGTCTTTTTCTTTTAATCAAAACTGCCTACTATTAAAGCTTAAAGAAAAAAGGGAGCCAGACAGTGGTGGCGCACGCCTTCGATTCCAGCACTTGGGAAGCAGAGGCAGGTGGATTTCTGTGAGTCCAAGGCCTGCCTGGTCTACAGAGTGAGTTCCAGGACAGCCAGGGGCCAGGGCTGTTACACAGAGAAACCCTGTCTCAAAAAAAATAAAAATAAAAAATAAAAAATAAAAATAAAAAGAAAGAGAGAAGAAAAAAGAGGGGGAGAAAAGGAAGAAAGAGCTGCATGGCCTGGGGGAAATCATACATGAAGTCCCAGCACTTGAAAAGGTGACACTGGAGGATCACATGTTCAAGGCCAGTCTGAACCTCTCTGTAGAGAGAGGACCCCCCATCTTTTTAAATAAAAGTGCCCACTTAGTCCAGGCTGACCTCAAACTCATAGGAATCCCTTCACCTCCTCAGATACAGGAATTATCAGCACATGCCACTATGCCTAGGCCTCTTTTTCTTTTAAAGTCGGCTCAAAAGTACATGAAGTGGGACAGGCATGGTGGTACAAGACTTTGATCCCAGAAGCAGACAGATCTCTGAGTTCAAGGCCAGCCCAGTCTACATAACAAGGTCAGCTAGGGGCAAACATAGTGAGACACTGACTAAAATTAATTAACTAATTAATCAATCTACATAAGTACTAGCTACTCTTTCAGAGGACCTGAATTCAGTTCCTAGCACCCATACCAGGTGGCTCATAATCACTTGTAATTCCAGTTCCAGAAGATTAGATATCATCTTCTGGCCCCTCTGAACATGTGCACGTGTGTGTGTGCGCGCGCACACACACACTCAGACAGTACATGAAGCTATCCAATAGTATTCTATTTCTTTCAGATAGCTAACTAATTTTTTGGTCTTTTTGGTTTTTGAGACAGAGTTTCTCTGTGTAGCCCTGACTGTCTTGAGCTGCATTATAGGAGTGCACCATCACACCTGGCTAAGATAGGGACCAGTCATTACCCCCACTTTACAGATGAGTGGCTGGGGCAGATGGACTAAAGAAGCTAACCAGGATTCCAGGAAATTTAGCTACAAAACCTGCTCATAATTATAGCAGAACCATTTATGGAATCTGAAAATATACTAGGATCTTGTCTTACTTCTGTTAGAAGCTCACCTCAATGCTATGCTACATCAAGCAGGCCAAAGGAGCATACTTCCTGTGACTAGAGAATCAGTCATTTTGAACTCCTGTGGAAGGCTGGAATGTAGGTCAGAGTGCTTGCCTAATATACAGGAGGCCCTGGGTTCAATCCCTAGCAAGGAAAAGGAGAGGGAGAGGAAGGAAGAGAAAGGAGGGGAAGAGGGAAAGTGAGAGAGCTCAATACTACCAAGCAACAATCCACAACTGATCCCCAACACTGTATCTGATGACAGCAGATGGAGAAGTGGGCATACAGGAGAGGTAGAAAAGGTGGGGGAGGGGCGCTCACCTGCATCTAGGAGATCAGTAAAAAACAACAATTCTGGGCAAACAGTTCTCAGGAGAACAAGCAGGTCACCACAGCAGTGACACAAGCAGCCAGCCCACAGGCTGGAGCTATCTGCAAGCAGATTCAATCAGATTACCAAACTTCCANACCTCAGATTTTTTGCTTTGGGGGAGACTGGGAGAGCAGTCCTGCTCCACCTCCCAGCACTGGTTCCTGAGTCTTAGAACCTGGATTAGCCTGCTGCCTGAGAAAGACTCCCTATGACAGCCAGATAACCGGGATTTTGAAAAGGGGAGGACTATGGCTAGGTGCTAAAGACCAAAAGCTGTGCCCCTCTAATCCTCCCAGCAGCCTGCGGCAGTTCCACGGCACACACTCAGAGGGTCTGAGGTCACTGAGCTTAGTGTCCACATCAGGAGCCAGGATTTAGGATTCCCAGTTCCCTCCCACACTCCAAAAGAAGATCCAACCACAGACCCCAAACCCTTCCTTCTGACTAGTCTGACTTCTTGACAAATGAGTGGGAAGGGGGCCCAAGAAAAGAAGTTGTACCTTAGAGCTTCCAGGGAAAGTACATAAAACAGACCAGTTGCTTTGAGGATCAGCATAAGGTGCAGAAAAAGCCCCCTTCCAGAGGAGGAGATCCAATTCCCAGGCTCGTTTGGGCACTTGCGGAGGGCGGGAGGTTGTTTACAGAGGTTGTCCAAACTCACTCGGCAGCCCGATCAGTCCACAGGAGGCAGACCTCTGTGTTGCCAACTTCCCAGAGAGGACAAGGGAAAATAGGCTGGCTCTGCTCAAAACCAGCTTGACTGGTTCTACAGAGCAGCCTAGGGCCTGCTCCACCTACTTCACATTGAAAAGAAAAGGCCAAAAGGGTGGCTAAAAGCAGTCACTAAATACACCTCTCTCCTTTCTTTCTCCATGTCTACCTCAACTGCCTGCTCCCAAGAACCCCCAATGCAGTATGAGCATCCATCTCCACCTCTCTCCTACTAAAACCCTTGCCTTACACTTGGTTTCACAAGCCTCAATTTAATGATTTTTGTACACTAGAAGTAACCTTTTCTACTGGTTTTACCCTGCAGATAAGAAATGTAAGAAATATCTAAAAGTAGAAGTGAGTACAAACCCAAAGTCAAGACACCTGTGGAAAGAACCTACAGACACCAATGAACTACCAGCATGTCAGACAAACAGGCATGCAGATCAAGGGATCCAGTCCATGTGCACCCCAAAAGGAGGAGCTAGGGCACTGAGCAGAGCAAGCAACAGGGAAGCCTCCTCCTTCTAAGAGATAACCAAGATACCAAGGCCAGATTTTCTTGGTATTGTTTCAAAATTGGTGGTTCCATCCCAGTCTAAAAGCAATGGCAGGAGCTGGAAAGATGGCTCTGAGGCTAAAAATACATACTACTCTTCCAGAGTTGACTCTCATCACAACTGCCTGTAGCCACACAGTGGTGGCACATGCCTTTAATCACAGTACTCTGGAAGCAGAGGCAGATGGATCTCTGAGTTCAAGGCCAGCCTGGTCTACAGAGTGAGTTCCAAGGCAGCTAGAGCTACACAGGGAAATCTTGTTTTGAAAATCAAAAACAAACAAATAAAACCAAAAAATCTGCCTGCAACTCCAGTCCAAGTATCTGATGACTCCAGCCTCCAATGGCACCTGCACACAACCCCACACAAGAGACATACACATACATATAATTTAAAAATAATAAGAGTCTGAGGCTAGGTTGTGGTGGCACATTCCTTTAATCCCAGCACTCAGGAGGCAGAGGCAGGTGGATCTCTCTGAGTTCCAGGCCACCAGCCAGAGATATATAATGAGAACCTGTTTCAAAAAAACAAAAATCAAAATGGGGGAGTGGGGGGAAGGAGGAGATACTGAAGAGATATGGGAGCATTTGCTGCTCTTCCAGAGAATGAAGGATCCATTCCCAGCACCCACATGGTGGCTTATAACCACCTCTAACTCCAGTCCTACAGAGGATCCAATGTCCTCTTCTGACCTCTTCAGGGACCAGGCATGCAGGTGGTGCACAGAAAAATATGCAAACAGACACATACACATAAAATTTAAAAGAAATCTAAGTCCCCATCAAAAAAAAGACCCCATTAAAATACTAATAATTTTTGTTTTTGTTTACATTTGAGTCTCTCTACGTAGTTCTAGAACTTGCTATGTAGACCAGGCTGACCTTAAATTCACAAAGATCCACCTGCCTCTGCTGGATTTGAAGGTGTGTGCCACCATGCCTGGCTATAATAATTTTTTAATTAAAAAAATCAAAGAAGAAGGGTATTCAGTGGTATTCAAGGGTATCCCAAGAAGCTGTGGTCCCAGCAATAACACTCTGCTGGGTTAAATCAGGGATCCTGGAGCTTCCAGTGCCAGCCCGGGGAAAGGGTGAGTTCCTCCCCCAGGAGGTTTGTAAAGGCTTATTCTTCCTTGTGCTGAAACAGAAGGGGAAAGCACACAGCTAACATTTCAGTGACTCACAATTGAGTTTGATGAAGGCTGGGAGAAAGCCTAGAGAACCCAAGCTTCAAGTGCAAAATGTACAAATACTGGAATCTCCCATGAAGAGAAGGAAACTCAGTCACCTATCCTGTTTGTCATCTTGCTGAGATTCCAAGGGCCAGGTTGAAATACCACCCTTTCCATATTACTCTGAGTTTTTGCTTTGATAGGAAAGCATTAAACCTGGCAGCAGCAACATAGCTAGAAGGGAACAAACCAAAGCCTCCACACACACACCCCTCAGAACAGAGGCCAGGCAGCCGGGCCCACAACTTAACCAAGCATAAGGGAAGCAACTGAATCTGGGCCTGGGTACAGCAGCAGGAATTCTCATCAGGCAGCCTAAGAGAAGGAAGATGACCAGCCTCCTGGCCCTTTCCATCTGCTGAAGTTACTACATCCCAATCCATTAATGGGCTTCGAAGTGCTGCTGGGGAGTCCATTTAGCACAGACACTACCATGGCTGGGGGAGTCCATTTAGCACAGACACTACCATGGCTGGGGGAGTCCATTTAGCACAGACACTACCATGGGGCCAAAGGTGGCGCCCAACCCCCATCTCACTTGTCAGTAATGTGCCATGAAGTCTGAAGCCTGACTGCACTGTACGCATAAAATATTCATTCAAGTCAACATAATACATATGTAGGAACGCCATGGAAGCTCCTGGGGGACGAGAAATGCCAGTTAGGTGGCTAAGTGCTCCATGAGAACCAGTTCATGAAGGCCTAGATTAGTCCTAGTCAAATGCCCACTGAGAATCATGCTGTTCTGTCCAAAGGAAAACAGTCTAGTCAGAAAAATGCTGACTCCTGAGAGATCTCACCATGCAAACCTCTCAGGCAAACAATCCACCTCTTTCTACCTCATGGATAGCAACTCTGCCTAAGACATGCATGCTCGAGATTCCCAGCAGGCTATATGGTCACAGTTTGAAAAATGCAGCTATCCCTATGCAAACTTGATTTCAATCTGAAGCAGACCAACTCTGAACTACTTACTTGTACCATATGTTAAGCTAGCTCCCCAAATCCACAGAATGGAGAAGCATTATTGTAATTCATTAGAGAGTTACTTTTAAAGTCAAAAGGTATAATGTCACAGTCTCAGAGACACTCCTCCAACAACCCTCATATCCCTAAGGCCCAGCAGCATCCTCACCTAGAAGACAGAAGCCCCATTAAGGAGCCCTACCATCAAGAGTCAAATCACAGAATCCCACATCCTCAAAAATGCAGTATTTGATCCAGTGTTAGCCAAAAAGGAACCTGGAATCTCACAATGTGTATATGGAATGACTTGTTACCCCAAACCCATCCTCACACCCACCTCAATGGAGATTGAACCTTTAGCCTTGTGCACACTGGGCAAATGCTACATCACTAAATTACATCTCCAGTCTTTTTTGCAAGGATTTTGAGAGACAAGGTCTCACTAAGTTGCTAGCCTTAAATTTATCCTCTAACTCAGACAGACCTTGAACTTGTGACTCTCCTGCCTCAGCCTCCAAAGTACCTGGGGTTCCATGTCCCCACAACTGGCTGGGTAAGAGGCTCTTTTGTTGTTATTTTTTAAATTATTATTACATTTATTTAGTGTGTGTGTGTGTGTGTGTGTGTGAGTGACAGAAGTGTGTATATATATATTATATATATATGTATATATATATATATATATATATATATATATATATACAGAGAGAGAGAGAGAGAGAGAGAGAGCGCGAGAGAGCGCATGTGTGTATGGAAGTTAGAGGTCATCTTGCCAGAGTGGGTTCACTTCTTCCACCAAGTATATGAATCTCAGGGATCCAACTCAGGCCATCAGGCTTAGTGGCAAGTGCCCTTACCCACTAAGCTATTTCACCAGCCTTCAGGAGTATGTTTTTATAGGATTCTGTACTCAGATTTGCCTTCCTCATCAGTCTCCCAAACTCCTCTTCCTTGAGAATATATTCTGCCACCTACTCTCTAGAAGGGTTGGGGCAGCGCTGTTGTCTGACTGATGGGTAGCAAATGGCTCCTGCTTTCTATCAGGTACTTCTGTTTCCAGGGTCTGAAGCCATGTGTCCCTTCCCCCAAGGGGTTAGGGAACGCTTTAGCCTTGGGCAGGTGAACTCTGGAAGTTGTACCCTTCTCCACACTTGACTATTAAGGCTGCTGCTGGCTGGAAGACAAACAGTCATCTTGCTGATTGCTTTCAAGGCTGCCAAGCCTTCAGGCCAGCAGAGCCATTTGGAAAAGCAGCTCACAGAAAGCTCAGCTCAGACTTATGAAATCCCAAAACTACCAGCCCCAGGTCAGAATCCTGCAAAAGGAAGCCACTATGGTGAAAACGCACATCTAAAATCAGGTGTCACCAAAATTATCTTCAAGACAGAGGTTGGCTTTCTTTTATCTCCTACTTTCACTGTTAGAAGCAGGGTTGACAGCAAACAGGCAATCTCCTGCAACATAAGGTTTATTTTTATGCTTCAACATGTTCTGTGTGTGTTTCAGATGTGATCAAAGAGCTCCTAGATACAGCTTATTAGCCACAATTTTAAAAAAAGGGGGAGAAAAAGCACAAGAAGATATTGGAAACGTCAGCTGGAGTTTGTTTACCTGTGCTCTGGTAAAACCAGTTTAAATAATTTAAATCTAAATAAGGTGACAGTGGAGAGGGACCTACCCAACCAATTCCTTGCTTTTTATTTTCTAACACTGAGGCTACTACAATGGTTGAGCTTCCACAATGGTTTTACCATTTGCAATGGGATTGAGGGGAGGGTACTAAGTTTCACCTGGTGGCAAGGTCTACTCTACAGAAGTTGGATGCTTGAGGAACTGTCTCGTCTTTTTTCTTTTTCTAAAGAATATAGGGTTGGGCTGAAGGTGTCACTCAGTATAGAGCACTTGTCTATCAAGAGCACAGCCCTGATCCAATCCCCAGCATCACTAGAAACAAAAAGAAACAGCTAGACACCTGTAATTGGTGTGCATTTAGCTTTTCCAAGTCCAAGTTTCCACATGGAGGAGGAAGAATATAAAGTTGACAGTGAGTGGAGAACCAGGAACTGGCTCAATACAGCTAAGTTCATGAAGAATCCAGCCAAAGATGAGCAGGATGACAATGCAGCCTCTGCTCTGGACTAAGTTATCACAGAGTGACTCATGTGCTAACTGGTCACTGATTATCACTCTCCTGAAATCAGTGTACATGCAACAAATCCCAACTATATGATCCGACAGTATGTGAAACACATCTGAGCACACATAACAAGAAAAAGAGCAAGTGAACCAATAATGCATTTATATTTAGTAAACAGCACAAAGAAACCACACTGAGGCCACACTCTCTGCCCAACACAATGCCCCCAGAGCCTCTCTGGCTCTCCGGGGAACAGGCAGGCCAACCACTCCCCAAATGCCTGCAGATGCCAATCAGTCACTTGGCCTCCTTCTCCTTGCTCATAATCAACCATCTGGGAAAGTTCTCCAGTTAGGCAAGATCTACCTACTAAAATAAAGGTAAGAAGAAAGGGAATATACAGGGCAACCTCACAAGAGCTTAGAGAAAGTGTTTCCCAGGAGAGATATAACTGTGCAACACAGACCAAGCTCTCAATTTCCAAAGACCTCTGTCCCAGCCAGGACCAGCTGCCAAGCCCAGTGATGAAATAAATCAACCATCCCTTCCTCTCAACCCCTGTTTTGCCCCAAAAGCAAACAGTCCATAGGTAGTATGGGTCCACCATGACAGCAGAAAACTCTGTCCTGATGCCTCTTTAGTTCCTAAGTGCCCAGGTAACAGACAGCAAGAGGGTAACAAGGCAGAAAAGTACAGTAAAGAGATAAAAAAGGCTTGTCAAAGAAGGAAGTTAATGCCAAGCAAATACAGCAGCAGCTCTATCCTACCTGGCTACAAAACAAAACAAAACAAAACAAAAAACAAACAGGGAACAAGAAGGAAACACAAAGGGTGCTGGGGGCAAAGTATGCTCCTTTTTCAACACAGTTTGTGCTTACTAAAATTCACCCAGAAACGTATGACAGGCAGGGGACTGTCCAAAATGCAGACAGCAAAGGACACAGGAGACAGTGAACCAAAGGGGAGAAGTGGAAAGTGGACGTCTTGGCTCCGAGGTGAGAGGATGACACAGAAAAGGCAAAGACCTGGGTGACAAATAGCAGTGACTGCCAGGATGAATGGGAACGTCTAGGGCCCAGCGGCTGACCTGCAGCATAAGCAGCTAGCATGCACCCTGGGAATGGCAAGGACTAGGGAGGGAATGGACAGAGCATAAGAGGTGTAAATAAACAGTGAAGAGGGCAGGAGGCCCATGTGTCCATGAAAAACAACACTGGTTAAGAGGCATATAGAAAGGAAGATGGGGGAGGTTGAGCAACAGGAAGTAGCAAACAAGGAGGAAGATACTATGGTACTATGAGAAGTGACCGGCACTGGTGTGGACAGACCCTCAGTATCCTAATTTGTGTTGCAGTGTAAGTAGGCAGTGCGCAGGGACTGATGCAGCTGATGCAGTCTGCGAAAGACTGAGCAACAGGTTATGTTAATACAGCCAGGCTGAAACACTGTCTTGCCCATGATGGAGGGAAAGCCCAGGGATAATCTGGAAGACCATTCGGACAGGAGGCCCAGGAACTTAAATGTCAAACCCCAGGGGGAAGAAACAGGACCGATCCAAAGACTCTGAAGGGAGCGGTGACTGGAACCCCAAAGGCAACCTGTGGGAAAACTATGCGCATGACAGCTGTATGGGAAACACGGAAGCGACACATGCCAGTGCCAGGAGCCAGGGAGCTCCTGCCGAAAAGAAGGGAAAGTGATGAGCAAAGAGTAGGCGAACGATTTGGAAAGGTGACGAGGGTGGAGCTGGTGGGTAGCAAGCAACAGGGAGAGCCCAATTTGGAACAGGAAAGGAGGATAGAAAGAGCTGGGAAAGTGAAAGGAGATAGGGACCAAGAACACACTCTGGGGCAAGGACCCTGGGGGAGAAAACCGAGGACTGGGAGAGCCGGTGCGGGCAGAGGGGATACAAGGCTAGAGAGATGCAGAAAGAGGTGGGCAACAATCCGCCGCAAATCGCGGGGTGTTATTCGAGGAGCAGGAAGGTGGCTGCTTTAAGCGTGGGTGGAGGAAGACCAGAAAGGCCCCTGAGAGAAAAGGGAAGAGAAGGGGAAGCTAGGGAGACAGCACGGAAGAACGCAGGAGGGCGGTGAGAGACAAGGGGCGTTTGGCAGAGATACAAGTGTGCAGCTCAGTCAGGACAAGGTGGGGTCCCAGGTCAGGACTCGAAAGAGGGATGTGCAGAGCGAGAGCCCGGGGCCAGATGACAGGACAGTCCAGGCTTGCAGAAGGCAGTAGGAGCACGAGGAGAGCAGAGGAGGAGGCTCCGCAAAGTGCAGGGGCCCAGCCACAGAATTGGGGGAGCCCTAAGGGCTCCTTACCTGCTCCGTGTCCCTTTCGTTCAGCGTGGGTAGGGGGGTCCGAGCGCTGGACATGGCGCCGGTATCTCAGGGGAGGGAACCGAGCTTGGAGGAAGGGAGGAAAGGGAAGGCTTGGAGCCCGGCCGGGCGGGGCTTCTCACAGCAGGAGCACCCGCTGCATGGGCCCCGGCCGGGGGTGCGGGGAGGGCGGGCGATCGCTCACGCCAGCCCGGGGATGCGCCGCTCGGGCTAGGCCTCGCCGGCTCCGAGCGGCTCCGGACCGCACCCCCCCGACCCCCGGCTGGGCTGTGCCGCCTTTCGGCCCGGCTGCGCCGCTCCGCCTACTCTCTGCCGCCGCAGCCGGCCGCCTGCCTCGCTCCTCCCCTGCCCTCAGCCGCACTGCTCCGCGCCCGGCACACAGGCAGCCGCCGCCGGACCTGCTGCTCCCAACATGGCCGCCACCACCGCCAGCCCTCGGCTCTTTCCGCCGGCAAGAGCCGGAAACATCCGAAACAACTAGGAACGGGAGGGGGACGAGCCTTCTCCTCTCGGCCCAGACTATGGGTGAATTCCGGAAACTACCGAAGAAGGTAATCCCCGGGGACGCGCGCACCTCCTCGATTCCGAAGACCAAGCTTCGGCTCTGTTTACGGAAATCCACGAAGTGACTCTCCGCACCTCCAGAGCCAACCAACAGCCACGCCTACCGGCTTTTCTCCGCCCACTTGGAGCTGGCTTTCGGTAGTTTCCGGAAACACCCGAAGAGTCTCCGCGTGTGCTAAACCGGCCACGCCCCCGTTCCGTTGCTCAGCCGGGCGATAGTCAGCCATTTCCGGCAACACCCGAGACCTACCGAGGTTAACAGAGTCTATCTCTTCGTTTCTTTCCGTCAGTTTTCGTTTATTTTCAAACCTTGAACAGGTGTGGGTCACCTGTACCTGTACTTGTGTTTGACTTCTTAGAAAATATTGCTATTAGCTCTTCCTGTGATTGGTGTCTTTTGATCCTGACGCAACTTCCCATCAGCATGTTTGTCCGTTAGTTCATAAAACCCACCTTATCATTCCTATCAACATGTGTCAACTGCCAAATGTAGTGTCACCCTATTACCTGTCTCCTGCTTTGCACACCTGCCATCTTCCGACTGCCTTGGCTTCTAGATATACATCCGACATCCTCAAATTCAGTCCCTTTATTGCTCCAAAAGGTCTGGGACGGGCACCAGGTCAGGGTCCTTGAAACTTGACAGTGGACAGGCACACAGACACGCACCTTTAGGATACAGCTCTGTCCTGAGAAAATGCTTGTGGGATCTTGAGGGTGTGGGGTCACATAACAGAAGCCCGCAAAATGGCTTAATGGACCTGAGTTTGATCCCAGGGACCCACANAGTGAAAGGAGAGAACCAAGTCTAAAAACACTGTCCTCTGGCTTCCATGGGCATGATACCCTATACACTAAANAAAAATGTGATTAAGATAGATTTGTACGAGTTGGAGAGATGGCTCAGAAGTCAAGAGGGAACACTGGTTGCCCTCCCAGGGGACCGATGTTCATGTTCCCAGCACCCATATGGTGGCTAACAACTGTTCTAACTCCAGTTCGAGGTGGTATGATACCTTCTGGCCTCCACTAGACATACAATTGCACCTACATACAGGCAGAACACCCATACACACAAAAGTTTTTAAAAAATTGAAAAAAAGAAAGGAAGAAAAAAAAGAAAAGGAAAAAATAACAGGCTGGAGACATGGTTTATCAATTAAGAGCACTTACTTTTTCTCCAGAGGACCTGGATCAGGTCCTAGAACCCTCCTGTAACTCCAGTTCCCGAGGATCTGATGCCCTGTGGCCTCTACCATCACCTGCATGCAAGTGGTGCACATAAACCCATAATGGCACACATATAAACATACAAATAAAAATTTTTNAAAATCACATAACATTTATTTTTACTGTTGGTTTTGATTTTGTGACATAGTTTCACTATATAGACCAGGCTGGCCAAGAACTCATAGAGAACTATCTGCTTCTGCTTCCCAAGTGCTGGGATTAAAGGTGTGTGCCACCATGCCCAGCCAGGTGTTTTTTTCTTTTATTTTCTTTTCTTTTTTTTTGAAACAGGGTATCATGTAGCCCAGGCTGGCTTTGATATGCAATCAAGGGTGGCATTGAACTCCTGAGCCTCCTGTCTCCATCCTCTAAGTACTCTGATTACAGGTGTGTACTATCACCCCTGGTCTTAAATTACCTTTTTAAAATATTCTACAAGACAAGCCAGGAGAAACCATTTCATTTTAATTGTCATTTCAAATCCCCTTCTAAGACAATGGAATTCATAGTAAAAGAATAGGCACTCATGAAAATAAGGATTCCTGAGGTTGTAGGATAGTGAGAGAGCTATTTAATACCCATAGCATGCAGGAGGCCCTGGGGTCAATCCCTAGCATCAAAAAGAAAAGACAGACAACCAAAACAAAAGGATTCCTCAAGCTGAGTATAGTGGTCTGCCCTATAATCCTGACACTAAAAAAACAAAGGCAGAATAGATGGTTCGAGGCCAGCCTGGTTTACATAATGAGTTCCAGGACAGGCAGGGCTACACAGTAAACCCGTCTCAAAAACAAAACAAGCCAGGCGATGGTGGCACATGCCTTTAATCCCAGCACTCCAGAAGCAGAGGCATGCGGATCTCTGAGTTTGAGGCCAGCCTGGCCTACAGAGTGAGTTCTAGGACAGCCAGAGCTACACAGAGAAACCCTGTCTTGAAAAAACAAAACAAACAAAAATGAAAACAAAACAAAAAAACACAAAAACGAGTTGCTGGCTAGGTGGCTCTGCAGTTAAAAGCACTTGCTGCTCTTTCAGAGGATGTGGGTTTGGTCTTGTGGTGGCTCACAACCCTCTTCTGGCCTCCACAGGCACTGCATATGTGTAGTGTATATACAGACAAGCAGGTACAACTGGTACCCAAATAC
>LZPO01011126.1:301915-323990 GCA_001675575.1 Neotoma lepida | reverse complement strand
AAAAAGTCCAACAGGAAATGGTAATCAAACTGCACTAAATGCACACTTACACATATTCAGTAAGTATTTTTCTTCCCAGGAATTTTTCCATACAATTTAAGACAGGTATGATTTTGCTGGAGTTTAAAATTATTCATGAGAACATAAGCTAGACCTTTAATCCTAGCACTCAGGAGGCAGAGGCAGGTGGATCTCTGTGAGTTTGAGGCCAGCCAGTCCATACTACACAGTGAGTTTCATGACAGCCAGGTCTATATATAGACTGTCTGAAAAACAACAACAAAAACAAAAACAAAACAAAACAAAACAAAACAAAAAAAGAGCTGAGAATACAGAAAGCTCAGTGGTAGAGCACTTGCCTGGACAACTCTAAGCTCTGGATTCAATCCACATGGATTTATCAAACCAGGTGTGGACCATGCATAATATGATCATAACCCCAAAAATCAAGGACTGCCTGGGCAACTGAATGAGACTCTGTGTCACAATAAAAAGTAAACAGAGATGGGGCATTAGCTCAGTGGCAGAACACTAAGGTGAGTTGAGTGTCTTATCTGGGGTAAGCAGACATTTCTTCATATCTCCCCAGGAAAAGTTAAGGCAACATTAGGTCAGAGTAGCGGCAGTTGACATAAGAGTAAACTGAGGTTTGCAGATGGACTGATGTGGGGTGGAAAGACAGAAGAGGGTAATTGGTGGTTTGGTAGCAAGNCAAAGGTTGCAACTTACTAGTTGCCCTACATAAACCAGACAGGTCACAAACTCAGNGCACTCTGCCTGCCTCTATCTCGAGTCCTGAGTGCTAGGGTTATTGTTATTATTGGCCTCAAACTCACTATCCTCTTGCCTGAGCCTCACTAGTGCTGATATTACAGCCAGATGTCACCACCCACTGCTGACAACTTTAATCGACCAAATAGAGGTAGTGCCTGGCTACCAGTAGAGTTTGGAACCAAAGGGAGAGAGGGCCAAGNTACAACCCCACAGATGTCATCTCCTAGATACTTATAATCAGTGCTGAACCTNGAAGTGTTATGATCACTGGGACCATCATAGGGCTAATAAGCTTACATTCTAGAATGGAGGTGACAGATATGATGTGTTACCAACTGTAGGAACTAAGGATGAACAAGCAAGGGACATGAGAAATGCCAGGCATGGTGACACACATCTGTGATCCTGGAGACTGAGAAGAAGGTGAGGGTCTCCAGGGCTCCACAGCCTGTTTCAGGACAATTCAGAGGATGGAAATGGAGGTGGGGAGAGAGAACAGAGAGTCCTGACTACTGGCTTTACCTTTATGGCAGTCAACAGATGTTGGCAAAGAAGAAATTTCAGTTTGTTATGAATAAAGTCTGAACTCAGCTGACTCGAGACAGAGGCNAGAGACAGTTGAGAGTAAAGATTCCACCTTGGGAATAAATGGGACATTGCCAAGAGGGATGAACGGGTCAGGAAAGGAGAAATAGCAGCTTTGTGTGGGCTGATAGAAGATCTAGGAGAGATTGCCAGAGGGAGGAGAAAACCTCCCTCTTGCAGTGGGAGAAGAGCTAATAATCCCTACTAGGGGNTTCTGAGAGGAGAGGAGGTAGACTTGGGCCTAGATACTAAAAANAAGGTTGGGAGGGGCTTGTGTAACAATGTCCTTTGAGATTGAAAAATTCTATCCTGTAGGGAAGCTCCTTAAGCAGGAAGGTAAATAAACTCAAAATAGTTTCAGGAAGTCCCAGATACTGACCAGATTCACTAAGCCCCTCTCTGCAAGAGTAAACAATAAAAGCTGAGAGTCCTTTTCTGAGAGGTAAAGCTGAGCTGCATAACAGACTGGCAGACAGGCAGAGCTTCAAAGACTTTCAGAGGAGAATAAGCTGNCTGAGACCAGACCACTTGCTTGGAAGAAGCAGAAACCAACCCAGCTACCTGAAAGATGTTTGGCCCAACTCAGGCACCTGGAAAGGAATTCTNCAACGTGTAGAACTGCCTGGAGGCTGTACAGTGTGCTCCAGGTTCCCAGCTTTGTGAGCAACATGTCACCCATGCTGGGGTGGGCTTTGGTGATGCAGCTGTCTTTGAGTTATTTCTGCTCCTGTAAGTTACTTCTCATCCATATTCCTGTAAGTAACCCCAATAAAACTCATTGATTCACCAAATTGGACTTCAGTAGTCTGCAGTTGGTTACCTAACTGTGGGAGCCCACAGAGGTTTCCTAGTGAGATCTGAGCTTACTTTACCCAGAAGGGCTGCATAAGGTGATAGACTGACCACGTGTGTGGTTACCAGGAAGGGTGTGTGCACTTGGCTGTGCTAGGGGGAGGTCTTTTGCTGCATCCCTTGGTATCCCTATAAATAGACCTTNAGAAAAGACAGAAAGGGCCAGTGGATTAGGATCCAGGCACTCCCAAGGCTATCCTGTGTTTCTGTCTCTCTTTCCTATTTATTTCTATCTAAATCTCTTATCCCTCACTCTTCAAGAGTACCCTGGGGGAAAAGGTGGGGATAGGTCACCCACAAATGGTGCCTGAACAGGGACCCAGGAACTTGGCAAAAGGGGTGTCAGGAGGCGTCATGGGTATAAGGAAGGGATGCCGATAATTGATAAAGGTGATGGTATTTTATTCTCAGGAGTCAAGTTAGGCGGTGGANTGGCGAAGTTGAAAAGTGAAGCTGCCTGGTATATTCCTATCTAGGTTTCTTTCTCTCTTATTTTCTCTCTCAATTTCTATCTATAAAAATTAAGGAAAAAATATAAAGTAGAATATAGGAATATAGTGTAGGAAGAAATTTAGAGTAAGGTAGAATATAGAAATACTGGGTTAGGAATATAGTTTAAGAAAAAATTTAGGATAAGATAAGCAACAAGACAGAGAAACTAGTCCTTGATTTTCCAACTATGAGGCCATGAACACAAAATCCTGGGGAAGAATCAGAAAAATCTATCAAAGATGAGAAAAAACAGATAGAAAAAGATTCCTGTGGAAGGTTTTGGCCTGTGGGCATTGGTTAAGGACAATTTAGATCTAAGCTCGGAGAAGTAGAGCGGAATTTTCAGGCAGATGTGGGAGAGATAAAACCCTCTGCTCCACCAGCAAACACTATTACAACTAAGTACAATCAGAATTAGTCTCAGTTTGGCCATAAAGTCAAAAGTTTAGAGAACAAAAGTTTTGGGGAAAACTTAAAATCTCTCTCTAAAAAAACTAAAAGCTTTTCAGATCTTTTCTTTCTCAGATTTTTCTCTTTCTGTAAGGACAAAAATTTAACTCACCTGGAAACAGTATTTATCACTATGGGAAAATCTCCTGTCACTGCTCTAAGAAAAAAACAAAAAAACCTCTTGGAATATGGTAAATCTTCTCTGCTAGTTCTGTCTCTCCCTCAAGGCAGTAGTAGAAAAACAGCAGCCAGAGTTCCCTGCAACTAGAGCCTAGCTAGAAAGTGCAGGCAGAAAGCCAAAGCAGAGGCGAAGAGGGGCTGCTGGCGTGGAGGAAGCAGTGGAGGCTTTGACATCCTCCCTATAATGAGGGAGGATGGGCTTGAGTTCCCAAAAATCTCTCTGAAAAGACTTTTAAGTACTTTTGTTTTCTTTCACTGACTCGGTAAGGCGGAGGAGCAAGCCCTGAGGGTTTTTGCTTCGGGCACCAAAATGTCTATCTGAGTGCATGCAGATAGACACAATAGTGTCAGATGAAAATTCTTATTAGAGAGGTACACTTATCAAACAGTAACACAGGCATCCTAAAGCAAGCTTAGGAAGAACAGAAATCTCCCATTGCAAAAGCACNAAAACAAACTGTATAAATGAAACAGAAGTATGGTAGACCCAAAAGGCATCTTGGGAAATGTAGTCTGTAATGAAGCTGGTAACACCATGACCTGATAGAGAAAGGCAGTATGGGAAATATAGTTTCTCAACTCAAAATGGCAATACTGCCCCCAAACTGTTTTTTTTTTCCAGCTCAAAATGCAGTTTCTTTTACAAGCAATGTTAGAAAGCTTAGCCTTACCTCCTGAGAACTAAGAACAGGAGAAAAGTTTGCCTCTCAGGAGATTATTAAAATGCTAATACCATTTGTCAACAAGCTACTTTGAAATCTTTTAGAAAACAAGGGAAAATGGTCCTTACACTGGGAAATTGCTTCAGGTGTGGAAAAAAAAAAAACTTACAGGATTGAGACGTGCTTAAGATACAAGAGGGAAACATTGACATCTTCAAAAAATGCTAATGGTAATCTTTTCATTATTTAAGGATTTATTTATTTATTATTTACACAGTGTTCTGCCTGCATGTATGTCTACATGTCAGAAGACGGCAGCAGATCTCATTATAGATGGTTGTGAGCCACCATGTGGTTAATGGGAATTGAACTCAGGACCTCTGAAAGAGCAGCCAGTGCTCTTAACCTTTGAGCCACCTCTCTGGGCCCCACGGTAATCTTAAAAAGCAGCTTTAAAAAATTAAAAGGGAAATTTATAACCTTGAGAAATTTGTACCTTTAGTCACCAAATGAAGCTTGCTGGCTACCCACAAGNGGCTCATATCAAAGCTGACCATGAACTCCAAACTTAGAAATAAAGCAGTGTTGAATTCACAAAATTTTTACTATGGTAACTTATGATTTGTGTACTCTCTATCTTGTTGAAAGAAAATAAGTTCTGTTAAAAGATTCTTTCTAGATGTCTGTAAAATAGTTCTATAGAGTTTCCTCTTGAATATAAGCTTGGTAAATAGTTCTAGGAAATCTCTTCTACACAGGAGACTACTTCCTAAATATAACACCAGTAGCACAGACGCTGAGAGCAACAATTGATAAATGGAACCTCCTGTAAGAATTTGTACCTCTATTTATGTTCAAGCTATCTGTAGATTATCTCTCCTGCAGTTGTACATTGAATGTTTTAATAATAATAAAAAAAATGGAAAAAAAAATGGGACCTCCTGAAACTGAGATGCTTCTGTAAGGCAAAGACACAGTCAATAAGACAAAACGACAGCCTACAGAATAGGAAAAGATCTTCACCAACCCCACCTGACAGAGGGCTGATCTCCAAAATATATAAAGAACTCAAGAAACTAGACATCAAAATATTGAACAATCCAATTAAAAAATGGGCTACAGAGCTAAACAGAGAATTCTCAAAAAAAGAATCTCAAATGGCTGAAAGACATTTAAGGAATTGCTCAACATCCTTAGTCATTAGGGAAATGCAAATCAAAACGACATTGAGATACCATCTTACACCTGTCAGAATGGCTAAGATCAAAAACACTGATGACAACTTATGTTGGAGAGGATGTAGAGCAAGGGGAACACTCTTCCATTGTTGGTGGCAGTGCAAACTTGTACAGCCACTGTGGAAATCANTATAGTGGTTTCTCAGAAATTTGGGAATCAATCTTCCTCAAGACCCAGNNATACCACTCTTGGGCATATCCCCAAAGAATACGCAAACAACTTTCATAGCAGCATTATTTGTAATAGCCAAAACCTGGAAACAACCTAGATGCCCNTCAACTGAAGAATGGATTAAGAAAANGTGGTACATATACACAATGGAGTACTACTCACCAGAGAGAAACAATGACATCATGAAATTTGCAGACAAACGGATGGAACTAGAAAATATCATCCTGAGTGAGGTAACCCAGACTCAGGACAAACATGGTATNTACTCACTCATAAGTAGATACTAGATATAAAGCAAAGGATAACCAGGCTACAACCCACAACTCCAGAGAAGCTAGCAAACAAGGAAGACCCAAAGAAGGAAGCATGGATCNCCCTGGGAAGGGGAAATAGATGAGATCTCCGTAAGTAAACTGGGGATGAGGGGTGGGTAGGGGATGNGGGATGAAAACATAAGGGACCAGGATGGTTGAGCTGGAACAGGGATGGAGTGGGAAAGTAGTGAAAGAGATACCATGATAGAGGGAGACATCATAGGGATAGAGAGAAATCAGGTGCTAGAGAAGTTCCCAGGAATCCCCAGGGATGACCCCAGCTTGGACTACTAGAAATAGAGAGGGTGCCTGAACCGAAACTGGCTTGCCCCAGTGATCAGATTGGTGAATACCCTAACTGTCATCATAGAGCTTTTCTCCAGTGACTGATGGAAGCAGATGCAGAGATCCACAGNCAAGCACCAGGCAGAGCTCCAGGAGTCCAGTCAGGGAGAGAGAAGAGGGAGTCTATGAGCAAGTGCATCAAGATTATAATGGGGAAACCTGCAGAGACGACCAAACCAAACTAGTGGGAACTCATGATAAAGTTGGATCAACAGCTTTGGAGCCTGCATGGGACTGCGCTGGGCCTACTGCATGGGGAGACAGTTGTGTAACTAGATTTCCTCAAGGGCCCCTGGCAGTGGGATCAGAATCCACCCCTGGTGCATGAGTGGGCTTTTTGGAGCCCACTACCTATGATGGGACACCTCAAGCAGCCTTGAGGCAGGGGGAGGGGCTTGGACTTGCCTCTACTGGATGTGCTTCCTCAGGGGAGGCCTTGCCTTGTGGTGGGGGGAAGGAGGAGGCTGGGGGGAAGAGGGAAGAGGGGGATCTTTGATGTATAAAATGAAGGGAAAACTTTCTTAATAAAAAAATGCAAATAAGGAAAAAATATCTTCTAGGTATGTGCTAAAAATAGTTTCGTTTTGAATATAAGTTTGTAAGAAGTATAAATAGGTATATGTTGAATGTGTGTTTGTGAAAAGTGTAAATGTTGAATNTAAGTGTAAATGTTTAAGTTTGTGAAAAGTGTACATATGTATAGTGATAATAGTTCAGAGATCTCTTCTAGATGTTTGCTAAGGTTTAGAAAGTAGTCCTATAGAATGTAACTTTGTAAAAAATGTAAATACATANAGTAAATAGTCATGTTAGTTGTAAATATGCATAGTAATATTCATACTAGAATTATGTTGATATTAATGAACCAGAGTTTGGTGAAGCTAAGGTAATCTTTAAGTTTGATGCAGTTTATTTGATGCAGTTTGCATTGTAACAAGAATCTTAAAAGGTCTTCTAATAAAAAACCCAGAGCCAAATATTGTGGTGAAAGCTGAAAGATCAGAGAAGCAGAACAAGTCAGCCACAAGTTCTTACCTCTAGGAAATACTCAGTCTCAAAAGAAGAGTTCCTGTTTCCTCACACCTTATATACCTTTCTGTGTCCTGCCATATTACTTCCTGGGATTAAAGGTGTGTCCATCCCAAGCAAAGACATGAGATCTCAAGTGCCGGGATTAAAGGTGTGTACCACCACNTCTGGCTCTGTTCCCAGTGTGGCCTTGAACTCAGAGATCCAGATGGATCTCTGCCTTCCCAGTGATAGGATTAAGTGTGTGTGCCACCACTGCCTGACTCTATGTCTAATTTAGTGGCTGGCTCTGTCTTCTGATCCCCAGAGAAGCTTTATTGGGGTACACAATATATCACCACATTGCATCAAGAGCTTATTGATTAAAAAAAAAAGGGTTTGGCACAGCTAAGGCTGTTATAGACATCTTAGGACCCATTCAAGAGAACACTGCACCTTGGTCATCCTCTACTCCTTTACAAGGGGGGNGTTTAGCAGCCTAGGGATCGATGGGTTGTTCAAACTACTTGCAAGCTCCTGAGTCAGAATTGAGTTAAGCTCTGTACCTGGATGGTGGTCCAAGACAGGCAACTTTCTTCTTGATAGCTTCCAACCTAAGCCAGAGTATGCTTGATGGAAAGCTTCCATGTTCTAACCCTTTATTTTTTCAGTGTTAGGGATAAAATCTTTGTTGGATGTAGCAGTTTATGCTTATAATCTTAGCCTCAGGAGACTGAGGCAGGAGAATTGAGAGATCAAGGCCAGCCTGGGCTACAGAATGACTCTCTGAAAACAAAAACAAAAACAAAAACAAAACTAGTGCTGGAGAAATGACTTAGTAGTTAAAAGCACTGGCTGCTCTTGCAAAGGACTCAGGTTCAACTCCCAGCATCTACAATGGTAGCTCACACCCATCTGTAACTNTGCAGGGGATTTAAAACCTTCCTCTGGCCTCAGCAAGCCCCAGGCATGCAGGTGATATACAGACTTACATGAAGACAAAACCATACACAATGGGATTATTATACACAAGCTAAACAAGTGTTCTACACTAGCAACCCAACCTTCCTTATTTTCTGATTCTCCTATNGTAGGATCTGGGCATCGAACTCAGGTTGTCTAGTTTGTACAGCAAGTGTTTTTACCCTCTGAGCTGTCTCTCCAGCCCCTAGCTTTTCTTTTGAGGTGTGGTCTAGCTACTGGCATCAGGCACCTGAGCTCAAAGGCAGTAACTGGGACTACAGGTATGCACCATTACAATGCTTGGCTCAGTTTTCCCTTCAATAAAACAAAATCATATGGCTTCCTTCCTTCCCATGCTCTACTTTCATGAGCAAGACATTAGGAAAAGCTCAGAACTTAGTTAAGGGTCCAAGAGCTGGAGACTTAAGTCATCTGAGTTAAGCACTGATTCTTCCAGGTGACAAGGAGGCAGAGGATCAAAGGGTAGAAATAAAAGGTCAGGAAAGCAAAGCCTGATGTGATAGAGACCAAAACCCTAAAGCCACAGAAAGCAAGCTGGGAGCCACTGAACCTGCTGACCTGAGTTCAATCTCAGGACCCACAGTGGAAAGAGAGGACTGACTCCTGAAGGCTCTGACCTCCCTTGTACACCATGGCATGTGCCCTCCCATAAGCAAGCAAAATAAACATTTTTTAAAAGCTTAACCCCACCCTCCCACCCCCAAAAAGGAAGAAAGCATGCTAAGAGGATTTTTTATCAATAGTGACCAGCTTTCTGGGTCAGCACTTGGAAAGAGAGGGGAAGGGTCAGGAGTTCAACGCCAACCTTGGCTAAGTAGTTTGAAGCCAGTCTGGGCTATATAAGACCCTGTTTCAAAACAAGCAAAAGCCAGGCATCGTGCTTTTTTTGGATTTTGGCTTTTAAAGATAGGTTTTCACTCTGTAACCTAGGCTGACCTCCAACCTATAGCAATCCTTCTTGTTAAGTCTCAAAACTCAAACAGTTGAGGTGCCTATTTATCAAAGTGGACCTGGCCACCAGGTTCTCCCAGTGTCCCCCAGTCCCACCTGTTACAGGGTATGGTTGGCATACCCTCTACCCCTTTTACCTTCTACTCTTTGGTTGCCACACCTGGTTCCCGTCTCTCCTCTCCGCCTTCTCTTCACAAGGCTAAGGGGAAAATCCACTCGGGACTCTCCCAAATGGCTCTGCCTCTGGCTATGCTCTCCCTATTATCAACAATAAACTTTCTCTGACACCATACCTGGAAGCAGTCATGTCCTTCCTCTTTATTTTTTTTTTCATTCACTCCTGCCTCAGACTTCCAAGTGCTGATCATGTTTGGCTTATGCAGTATTTTTATAAGGACAAAATGAATTACATACAAGTTTTTCAGTCAGTGGGACAGGATACAAACACAAGCTGTCAGCAGACGCTCACCAAGCCTGTTGGACTACGGAGCATCTCTGATGTTCATCACCTGTGTATGGTCCCCCAACCTGTTTAAATGACTGAGTACCTCACTTAGGCCCCTGTATCACCAGTGTGAGGTGAGTTCTTCCAGGGGTCCAGCTGGAACCAGCTTCATGGATGAAGGTGGGCACCAAGCTTTGGGAGGCCTAGGACAACTTAATGACCACCTCTAGAGATGCTTAGCCCAGTGGCCAGCTTCCTCAGCATTCAAATCCCTCTGTCCTTGGCCTTTTCCTTGGGCCCTAAACACTGAGCACCTCCACCCTGGGCTCTGGCTGTGATCCAGGGACTTAGCTTCTTCAACAGCCCCTCCCAGGAGGGCTCACCTGAAGAGGGACTTTCTGGCTGAGGCAGGCCCTCTGCTGCTGCTTTGCTGTCTTTAGAAGAGTCCTTACTGTCTGTGGTCCTGAGCTGCGTGTGGGAGAAGAGCTGGAGGACAAAGCCAGGAGGGAAGCTGCCATCAGTGAAGTGTCGGACTTCNGTTGGTGCTGCAAACGTCTCTGTGGGTGACTCAGGAGATGGGGGGTCTGGAAGAAGGCCATGAAGAACTGTGAGTAGAAGAGGCCAGAACTCAAAGGCTAAAGTCTTAAGCTTCAACTGNGCTGCATGCAGGTGCCCTCTGCCTGTCCACTTCCTCATGGACTTTATGCTACAGTGNTANAGCCAGGCCCAGCACCCCTAGATCTTCTCACCTGGGTCAGGGTCCAGGTTTTTGGTCATATGCCTGCTTCTCTTCTTTCTAGCAGGCTCCTCCTCAGGGGACTCCTTCCATCTCTGACCACGGGGCTTTTTATTTCCTGGCTCTGTGACAGGGGCAACTGCAAAAGGAGAAAACCTTAGCTCTTTAAGGCCACTGCCTGAGCTCTTTAACTCAGACTCCTGAGAACACCTGCCCACCCCAGCCCACAGCACAAGGTTTCCCAGTGAGCCTTAGCTCCTCTGTTGACTGACCAGGCAGCTCAAGCGGGCGGAGTCCTCTGGGCCGGAGCCTCTTAGGGAGGGATGGGTTGTCCTCAGAGTCCAAGAGGACCACGATCTCTGCTGGCATCCTGGCAGGGTCCGGGTTGGAGTTGGGGTCTGGCTGGCCATCCTGGCCTGACTCTGAGGGGGCAAAAGCCCACTGAGCTCCAGGGTCCCTACAGGCCCCACTTTCCCTCAGCCCTCACCCTCACTACCTAGGCTGGGCAGGGATGGCTGGTCAGCTTGAATGTCTTGCAGAAGGGCCACCCCTTCGCTCCAGGCTTCCAAGATGTTGCTCTTCTCAGAGGGGCTCAGGTCCAGGGTATGGGGATGCTGCTCCAGGATGTGTGTGCGAGCAGTATCTGCTGATGGGGACCGGATCTCAGCCCCACACACCATGCACAGCGCCCGTCCACTGCCCTGTCTCTTATACACATCTTGCTGCTCCAGGATGTGTGTGCGAGCAGTATCTGCTGATGGGGACCGGATCTCAGCCCCACACACCATGCACAGCGCCCGTCCACTGCCTCCTGGGCTGTTCCCCACTAGGAACTCTTGTTCCCATGATACTTGCTGCTTGGGCTCCTCACAGCCTTCGATACCTGCTTCCAACAGGTTAGGCCTAGGTGGTGGCGTCTTTTCCTGTTGGGTTACTGCAGAAAGGGGAAAGTGCTGTGAAGATGCCAGGGCTACTGATGCTCAAAACACATCTGTGTGGGGTGGGTGAGGGGATTCCTGAGCAATGTTCCACCTTCCCACCGGATTCTAACAGACCAGCATGAGACACATAGCCAGGATGCCTGGTATTGCATCTTTACATTCACAGTACCTCTCATCTAGTCATGAGTCCCACAACCCATGTTTCTGGGGCTACTGGGCACCCTATGTCTGCCTTGACCTCCCCGATTATCTGGAAGATATTCCAGTGAGGCTTCTAGGTTTCCTCACCCAACAGTCAATTGTACCCCTATCTGGTTTATAGGTCACAGTTAATTCTTAAGTAGTCCAAGCTGACCTCAAATTTACTATGTAGCTGAAGATGATTTTTAATTCCTGATCTTCTTGCTTCAACCTTCTGAGTACANCATGTGCCATCATGACTAGGCAAGCACTCTACCCACTGAGATATAGCTCTAGCTGTCTCCCTTTCAAGTACCAATTAGTGTATGTATAATATGGGGANACATGTGCCAAGGAGTGCATGTGGAGGCCAGAGNACAACCCTTTGGGATGAAGTTCTATTCTTCCACCTTTACCCATGTAAAGCAATAGAACTGATTCTAGCAATAGAACTCAGGGTCATACTTAAGTTACCCAGGCTGGCCTTGAAAATGCAATTCTTCTATCTCAGCCTCCTGAATAGGTAGGTTTATAGTTTCACTACCAGATTCGGCTTTTTAGTTGTTCTAGTTTGCTTTTTTGTNTTCTGTTATGATAAACACCAAGACCAAAGCAACTTGGGGAGGAAGGGGGTTACAGGTCTTATCACGAACAAAGCCAAAGTAGAAAGGATTCAAGGTAGGATTCTGAAAGGGGAATGTTGCTTGAAAACTCGCTCCCTCGGCCAGGTNGGTACATGCACTTAATCCCAGCACTTATGAGGCAGAGGTAGGCAGGATGGCCAGGGATACACAGAGAAACCCTGTCTTGAAAAACCAAAAAAGCAAGCAAACAAACAAGAAAGCCAGCCAGCCCCTCTCTACCTTGTTCAGCTTGTTTTCTTATATAGCCCAGGGCTACCAGCCTAGGGATGGTGCCACCCACAGTGGGCTGGGCCCTCCCTCCCACATCAATCAAGACAGTTTCCAAGAGACATTGCCCACAAGCCAGTCTGAAGGAAGCAATTCTTCAACTGAGGTTCCCTTTTCCAAGGTGACTCTAAAAACTGTGTCAAGTTAAGGATAAAAACCAAACCAAACAGTTTCACTCCTTTATGCCTTCAAAATCAGTACCACATGGGAGATGAGTTTTACACACTGCCGTGTTCAGTTTCCAGCCTGAAACGCAGCCTTTGCCCCGTCTAGACCACCATATTTTATGTGCTGACCCATGAGGAAATACTTCTCAGAAAGTTTTATCTCAATAATGCCATGCTGGTCTTTTATTAATTACTGTTGATTTTTTTCAGCACCAGCTAAACAACATCCATTATTCCAGTAAAACCTAGGTTTCACTTACAGATTCTTGAAGTTGAAATATACCACACAAACTGCCCTGATAAGAGTCTACTTCCTGTCAGGCAGTGGTGGCACACATTTAATCCCAGCACTCAGGAGGCAGAGGCAGGTGGATATCTGAGTTCAAGGCCAGCCTGATCTACAGAGCGAGTTTCAGCACAGCCAGAACTACAGAGAAACCCTGTTTCAGAAAATCAAAAAGTCTTTACTTCCCCTGAAACTTCAAAAGCCACCCAACCCTCTTTCAACAATTTCCTGCACCAAGACAGGGTTTCCCTGAGTAGCCCCGGCTGTCCTAAAATGCTGTGGAATAATCCTTTGTACACTGAATATGTATTACTCTCATTGGTTAAAAAAGAATTGACTGGGCAGTAGACAGGCCGGAAGAAGTATAGGCGGAGCAACCAAACTAAGAATGCTGGGATGAAGAAGGGTAAAGTCAGGAGTCGTGAGCAGACACAGAGAGAAGATGGGCACCCCATAATGAAAAGGTACCAAGCCACATGGCAAAGCATAGATGAGAAATATGGGTTAACTGAAAAATATAAGAGTTAGCTAGTAACAAGCCTGAGCTATTGGCCAAACATTTATAATTAATATAAAGCCTCAGTGTGTTTATTTGGGAACTGCTGGCGGGACAGAATCTCCCACCTACAAATGGTGTTCCAACATGGGGCTGGAATTTTCACACAAGACCTGAAAAAGCTTAAAAAAAAGTTCCAAACACACAAAAATGGAGTCAAGTGTGGCTTCTTGGTAACTACCTTTTCTTGGTAAGTTCTGTTTGCNAGTGGCAAGCAGAGGCAAGGCTCCTTTAAGAGACAACTTCTTGGCTCAGTGCTAACAGCAAACACAGGTGTGGCTCTTTTAACAGGTGCTGCTACCTAACACTTAAATGGGTTTTATGAGCAGTGGGTGGTGCACTACTCGGTGACAGCGTGGACCCAAAAACTCCAGTTTTGGCAAGGGGGGGCGGTGGGGTGGTAAACATGGCTCTCTTGCCGGTACCTCCACCATGAAGCTTGGCTCAGGGAACCAAGCGGGGTGGAGCCAGCTGCCAAAACAGAGGTGGAGGTCCTAGCCACGCTGCTTAGTAGTTTAAAGGTTCACGTGATCAGAAAAAGATTAGATATGGATGGAAAAAACTCTAAAGGGGTTATAGTGTGTTTAAAAATATACATAGGCTTGAGAGAGGAAAGAGGAAGTATAGACAGTCATAAAAAATATAGTCTTAAAATAATAAAGNCCTTAAAAAGGGAGTAAAGTAATATAAAAGAAAAAAGCCACGGAAGGATAGGAAATACACAGAGAGTCTGGATCCTGAATGCTATTGTGTTGTCTTCAAATTTTTTTGGCTGCTAAGANACACTGAATATATAAAAACTGCTTTATTAAACCAACCTATATATTTAAAAAATATCTTGACTTCAAAATTTAAGTCAAAAGGTGTGCTGCTTTGAGGGCGAGGTTATGCTTTTATTTCCACAGGAAATGAGAAGCTATGGATTCATTCTAGGTTTAAGAAAATCAGGTTTGGTCNAGGAAGACTNTGAAAATTCTGACTACAGACATAAAGAAATAAACCTACAAAAACTACAAAACAGGGGGCTGGAGAGATGGCTCTGAGGTTAAGAGCACAGACTGCTCTTCTAGAGGTCCTGAGTTCAATTCCCAGCAACCACATAGTGGCTCACAACCATCTGTAATGAGATCTGGTGTCCTCTTCTGGCCTGTAGGCATAGATATAGGCAGAACTCTATAAAAATAATAAATATTAAAAAAAAAAACCACAAAACATGTAATGTACATTTTACCTGCTTAAATATAAAACCAAAAAGAATCATCTTTGGCTAACTTGTGTACAANACACATTCTATACCATATTAATACAAAAATGTATTTTCAGAACAAAGAGATCAGACACCAATGAAAACAGATGGCCCAGGTGATCCAGCATCTCAAAATGCCTTTTTTACAGTCTCCTCAAAATTCTACATCCACAACAGTTTCAAGGCTGCTGGCTGAGATGGTCCAGCCTCTCAAACTACTCCAGCCAAGACCCAATAATTTTACTGGTTTTATCAAGGCTCCCCCAAAGATAACAGCATCCACAAACAACAGAAAGTAGTCTACAGAACAATGCCCACATTCCCAAATACTGGTTATGGATGTCTGTTATNATTTAAGGGAGGTTGGTTACAAATTGTTATTGGTCATAGTCAAAAAAAAAAGGCTAAACAAAGGAGTTAAATTCAAAGATCTCTTTCTAGAGAAAAAAGAGGGATCTGATACAGGAAGGATAGGAAAAAAGGGTAGATTATTGAATCTATTTTAATTCAAAACACAACTATTAATCTCAAAATATTTTAAATTGGTATGGATTTTGGTTGGACACAAATTTAAAGTTATTTAAAATAACTATATTTATTATATATGATAATATACATGTATTATCTATATAATACTATGTGTATNTTTCTACTCTTGTTTGGGGTATTGTACTTATCCAACTCATTTAAAAATGTAATGCATATGCCAGGTGGTGGTGGCGCATGCCTTTAATCCCAGCACTCAGGAGGCAGAGACAGGAGGATCTCTGTGAGTTTGAGGTCCGCCTGGTCTACAGATCCAAGTTCCAGGACAGGTTCCAAAGCTATAGAGAAATCCTGTCTCAAAAAAAAAAGTAATGTAGAATTAAAAATACAGATTAATAGTTATCTATAATAGTCAAACTTACAGTCATGTTAGGTATGCTTTCAAGATCATACACAGATATATTTATATAGACAGATGGTCTTCAAGCACTTCAAAGACCTACAGAATATAGCATTTAACATTTAATATGTTTAATAACCTAAGGCTTTTCGTGACAGTGAGACACATCTGCTCCTGGCAGCACCAATGTACTTCAAAGATGATGCNCATCAAAGAAACTCCATACNGAGTTTGCTTTCTTTATGGTAAAAGCTAGCCATTTGGGCCAAGAAACTGCTCTTGTCTTTATTGCTGGCGGTTATTGTCTAAATTGGACCAGCAGGATGAAAAAGAAAGTGACTGCCAAACTTTGCAAAGACAAGGTAGGAGAGCCCCAAAATTCCCTGATTCTCAAAAATGTCAGATATACTAGGCCTGTAGGCCAAAGTTGGATGCCCCAATGTTACAGAACCACCTACGGTGACTGTGCAGGCCGTCTGATGTCTCTGTTGTTAGGTAACGTTTCACCATTCTGGAGTCTTTGATGGAGTTGAAGACTAGATAGTCATAGTGAAAAGTTTCCCTTAGTTATGATAAAAGGTAAATTAGGCATAAAACTTTAGAGTCACAAAAAGAAGTGAGTATTTTCTCTAAATTTGCCAAANACAAATGNACTAAATATTGTAAATGTAATTCTTAATAACGGTTTTGTTATATATAGTTTTACTATGTTAAGGTCAAAACCTTTTTAAATTAGACAAAAAGGGAGAAATGCTGTGGAATAATTCTTCTGTACACTGTGAATATGTATTACTGGTTTTTTATTAACTCACTGGTTAATAAAGAACTGACTGGCNAGTCGCCAGGTCAGAAGTATAGTCGGAACAACCAAACTAAGGATGCTGGAATGAAAAAGGGGTAGAGTGAGAGGAGTCATGAGCAGACAGATGGACACGCCATAACGAAAAAAATGTACCAAGCCAAATGGCAAAGTAGAGGGAAGAAATATGGGTTAATTAAAAATGTAAGAGTTAGCTAATAACAAGCCTGAGATACTAGCTGAGCATTTTAATTAATATTAAGCCTCAGTGTTTTTATTTGGGAGCTGCTGGTGGGAGAGAAACTTCCACCTACACTAGAACTCAAGAGATTGGCCTGCCTTTTCCTCCCAAATGTCCTGCACCACCACGCCTGGCTTCTCTCAAATTCTTATCCTTTTAGCTCCTACTATACCTCATTAAAGTCTGAACACTTTCTGGCCAAGCTCCAAATGGTCAGGTTCACGACAGCAACATCCCACTTTCCTGGTACTAATTTCTGTCCAAGTTTGGTTTTTGTTGCTGCAATAAACACCACAACCAAAAGCAACTAGGGGAGTATGCTGGCTAGTTTTATGGCAACTTGATGCTAGAGTTATTAGAGGAAGCCTCAACTGAGAAAATGCTTCCATAAGCTCTAGGCAAGCCTGCAGAGCATTTTCTTAATAGATTGATGTGGAAGGGTCCATCACTTGTGGGTGGGGCCATCTCTGGGTTGGTGGTCCTGGATTAAAAAAAAAAAGAAAGCAAGCTGAATAAGCCACAGATGAGCAAGCCAGTAAGCAGCACCCCTCTTCCAGGTTCCTGCCCTCACTGCTTTTGATAATGAACTATTAAACAGAATGTGAGTGAAATAAACCCTTCCCTCCCCAAGTTGCTTTTGGTCATGGTCATCACAGTAGTAAGCCTAACTAAGAAAGGGAGGAAAAGGTTGTTTTTGTTTTTGTTTTTTTTTAAGATTATTTATTTATGTATGAGTGCTCTACTTGGGTATAATGCCTGCATGACAGAAGAGAGCATCAGAGAGAAGAGAGCATCTGATCCCATTATAGACGGTTGTGAGCCACCATGTAGGTGCCAGGAATTGAACTCAGGACCTCTGGAAGAGCAGCCAGCACTCTTCACTGCTGAGCCATCTCTCCAGACCCGGAAAGGGTTTACTTAAAGGTTACAGTCCATCATCCAGGGNTGCCAAGGCAGGAGCTTGAAGCAGAAACCAGAGAAAAGGGGTTTACAGGCTTTCTCCCACGAGCCTTCAGCTACCTTTCTTACACAGTTCAGGCTTACTTATATCAATCAGAAAGTAAGTAAATGCTCCACAGATATGCTCATAGGCTAATCTGATGGAAGCAACTCAATTGAGGCTCCCTCTTTACAGATGGCAACAGGATTAACCAAAATAATATTCTTTTGAGAGTGAGGATGCTAAATTTGATCATCTTATTACCACCAAAAGAACTAGCATGCAGGGAATGGATGCCCTGCCTATTCCTCTACAGGTTGAGGCCTCTCCCAAAGGTCAACCTGTCTCTCACAACCAGCCTTCCTTTTCCAGAGTGCTCCTGAAGTATTTGCAACGATGGTCATGCCCCCTTTGGCTTGTGTTACCGGCTCTCTGTGTATGAGAACTAAAAGCTCCCACAGAGCAGAAACCCTCAGGTCAGCATCAGCCAGGTACTCTTCTGNAAAGTGCCTGTGATCCTTGGGTACCATAACCCTCTCTCTACCAACTGGGACTCCTTCATACCTGGGGCTTTAGGAAGAGGCAGCATCTAGAACAGTTTTGGTCCCAGAACCTTTCTCCCATGTGACAGGGCCCTCTAGTTTCAACTGGCCTAAACCAGGTCTTGCGAAGGTCACCAACCCAGAGAGTAACTTTTCCACTCAGTCAGTCACCTTTCCCACCTTGACTTTNACCACTCACAGGCATTCAGGGAACTTGTCCTACCTACTTGGTTCTCTTACTTGACTTGCTTGTTCCTCCTCCTGTCACTCTGAAAACTAATTTCAACTTTCTGCAGGAGCTGCAACCTACTAGCTGACCACGTTACTCCCCTCTGCTTTGTTTCCTACTGGAAACAAATTTAGCAGCACTGGCACTTGGTAGATTTCTATTTTGTGTCTAAACCTCAAGCACAGCAGTACTATGTATCAATGACAAGGGACTAGCCTCCTCCAGGTAATTCTCACCTGTTGCTCACTGACAACTGCTGTATTTTATTTATTTCAGTGGTATCGGGAATTGACCATAGGGCTGCATACTTGTACTTGTTATTTAGCAAGTGTGCTACCAATGAGCTCTATCTCCAGCTATTTTTTTTTTTTTTTTTTAACTTTTTGAGACAAGAGCTACTGTCCAGGATGGCCGAAAATTTGTAATCCTCCTGCATCAGTCTTCTGAATAGCTCAGATTACAAGCTTGATCATCAGGCTTGGTAACTCATATTTATACTCCTGGCAAGGCACTCACAAGAATTCTAGATGTAGAATTCTAGGTGTAGAATATCCAAATGCTTAGCTAATCACTCTGCCAGAGCCTGTAAGAGGCACTATGAATTTAACCATATTCAAAGACCTATCCCAATCTTCCAACAAGTCTACACCTCAGCCCTGNCTGTCTCAGTAAACCANTAGATAATCCTTCCACTTTCAGAGAACAAAACTGTGGTGGTTTGAATGGAATAGTTCAAAAGACTCATGTATATGATGAATGCTTGGTCCACAGTTAGTGGAACTGTTTGGGAAAATTTAGGAGGTGTGGTGCTGTTAGAGGCTGTNGGTCACTGGGGGTGGAATTTGCGGTTTCAAATGCCCCATGCCATTCCCAGTTAGTACATACGCTCTTTTTCTCTGCCTCTCCCAGTTAGCTCCTGACTCTCTCTGCCCTGTGCTTGTGAATCAGGTGTGAGCTCTCAGCTGCCACCCCAGCAGCATGCTTGCCTGCCTGCAGCCATGGTCTCAGCTGTGATGGTCATGGACTCTAAGTTCCCAATTAAGTCCCCCCAGCCCCACCNGAGACAGTTTTCCTCTGTAACCCTGGATCTCCTCATACTATAGACCAGGCTAGCTTTGAATTCAGAGATTTGCCAGCCTGTCCTCTGCCTCCCAAGCGCTGGGATTAAAGGTATGCCAACAAATCACATAGACAAGTTGCNTTGGTCTTTTTTTAAAGTCTCAAAAAACAACAAAAACAACAAAAAACACTGTCTCACAATAGCTCTGGTTGGCCTACAANTCACTAGGTAGACTAGGATGACCTGAAACTCAGCAGTCTGCCTACCTCTGCCTCCTGAATGATAGAATTAAAGGTGTATACCACCACGCTGAGCCCAAAGAACAAAACTCTGAACTCACCCACTTTCTCATACCCCAAATCTTTCTAGAACCTTGTGCCTAGACTGAGAGGCCTCTAGAATCTTTGTACTTTNTCTTCCAAGACCTTTCCTTCTGTTCTTTGTTGTTATTATTTTGTTTTTCAGGACGGGNTTTCTCTGTGTAGTGCTGGGAGTAAAGGTGTGCACCACTACCACCCGGCTCCTTTTGTTCTTACTTGAAACACACTCACTCTGTAGACCAGGCTGGCCTTGAACTCACAGAGATCCAGCTGCCTCTGCCTCCCGAGTGCTGGGATTAAAGGTGTGTGCCACCACCACCTGGCTTAGAAACAAAATTCTTACTACACCTCTACTTCTCTATTCCACTTTCATGTTCCCTAAAAAANATTGTTGGGCCAGGGAGATGGCTGGGTTGGTAAAAGTTCTTGCTGCTAAACCCAATGAGCCAAATTCAATCCCACATGGTGGAAGAATTGACTCTCAAAAGTTGTCCTGATCTCTTCATGCATACTGTGACACACAAACCAAGTGAAAAAGAACTCATTGCCACCTAACACACTATGGTTCAATTTACCTGTTGGCTGCCACTGGGGTTTATATTCAAGAGCAGGGTTTCCTTTACCCTGTTAACCACTGTTACCATCCCCACCCCACCCCTGCCTGAAACAATGCTTGGCATATAGTTGCCCAATAAATAAATACAGTTGAATGAATGAACCTCTGTAGATGTCTATTTCCTTCAAACAGTGATGAGGCCACCCTGGCAGGGATGTTGAGTGGATTAACTTCGAGCCTTTGACAATAGCAGAGCAAGCANTCCATAAACCAGCACAAGCAGAAAATAACCTGTGTGATGCAAACACTGGGAGGAATGTGACCTTTATTTCTCGAATTTTCTAACCCTCCCATCTCCAAAAGGGAGGAGTGCAGAATTCCTTAAATTCAAAAAGTACAACGAACAACTTAGTTTTCGATCTCTTTTGGGTACTGTCTTGCTTAAGGGAAACAGGTATTCCACCATAAGGAAATGTTTGCATTTTCATGACTAATAGTCTTCCACAAAGGTAGCTCTTTGTTTTCTCCCTTGGACCAAAGAAGCAGGGGAAGAGAAAGGGGGAAGGGGAGGGAAGAGCGAGTTATTTCCAGATTGTCTCTCAAAATACCTCCTTTGGTAACTAATCTCCATATAGATGGCTTAGTACCACCCCCACCCCACCCCCCAAGCAAGTCCCGCTTTTCTCAAACTGGGTGCTGCTTGCAGTTCCATTCAGCGGCCGGGTTCTAGAACTGACACCTGTGGCTCCTGCGAGAGAAGGCCTGGGGATGGGGAGAGAGCGGTTTCTACTTGGCAGGGCTCTTTAAATTCTCCTCTCTGGAGGTTACCAGCCGCGCTAGGCTTCACCCCCGTTATCGCTATGGCGACCAGCCTGGGGCCTAGAGGCCTGGTCGCCCCTCGGCCTAGGACAGTCAGGCCGAAAGGGGAGATGGCGGCGTCGCACAAACCACGGTCCTGGGAATCCGGCCTTTACGCTGGGCCCGAGGGGGCGCAGGGAACCGGAAGACCCGAAGCGCTCGTTCGGTGTGGATGGAAGTCTCCAGACCCTGAGCGGGGGAGGGGAGGAGGAGGAGGGAGGGGGCTCCGAGAGGCCTGGGATTCCAAACCCCGGTGGGGGAGGAGCGAGGGCGCGCGCCCGCCGTGGACCCGACCGGGGAGGGCCCGCCGGGGCTGCAACGCTGGCCTTGGACCGCGCCTGGGGGCCAGGGACCGGGAACCGGGGGCAGAGCCCCTGGCCGCCATGCGGAAGTGAGGTCCCCCTCCCACCCCCTTACCTCGGAGCATCGGCTCGGGCCGCGGGATCACGGCAACCACCACGGCCTCCTCGTCGTCCTCCCCTTCCTCACACTTGAGCGTCACCTCGAAGCAGTCGAGCGCCGCGGCGCCCTCTGCTCTCAGGGCCATGGCGAGGCGGAGAAGGGCGACCCGATAGCGGCGGACGGGCGCGCAGGCCTCGGCGCGCCGCCAGTGGCGGCCGCCTCCCGCCCCGGACCACGCAGGGCCCGCGGACCGTCTAGCTCAGCCGCCTCCCGCCCGGCTGCCCGGCCAGCCACGGGCTTCCCAGCGTCACGACCCCAGGCGGGGAGGGCTCGATCCGGGGCCCCCGACCCGCCGCTCCCTTTTATGGAGGCCCATTGTCAGCGTCCGTCCGGCAGCCCCGCCTCCTGGCCCGGCTGGCCAATCACGTGAGGGCTTTCCCCCAGCTCCGCCCCAGGCACGCGTCTAGGCCAGAATCCCGGGCAGCGCGGAGTCGGTGGCTGCTTCACGCCGCCGAGAGGCCCGGAGTCGCCTTTGGGAGGGGCGCCCGCAGCCTAGGGGACCCTGCGGGGCAGCCCCACTTGCCGCTGGCGGAGAAGGCGCTGAGGGGACTCGGCATCTTGCTTTTTGGCTTTCCCTCGACTAGCCACCGGGAAGGCATCCCGACGGAAAAAGAGCGGTAGGGGGGTGGGAAGGACCTAGGCTCAGAATCGTGGAGACAGCATCTCTTCTAATTTCCTTTGCGCCTTGTTTCTTTTTACTAGTTTAT
>LZPO01011126.1:270205-283469 GCA_001675575.1 Neotoma lepida | reverse complement strand
TGGCTCCTGATGTCCTCCTCCTCCTCTTCTCATTCCTCAATTGTCTCTTTCCAGATTTCTCCTCCTAGTTATTCTCTCTGCTTTCCAGCCCTGCCTATCCTTTCTCCTGCCTTGCTATTGGCCATTCAGCTCTTTATTAGACCAATCAGGTGTTTTAGACAGGCAAAGTAACACAGCCTCACAGAGTTAAATAAATTCAACATAAAAGAATGCAACACATCTTTGCATCATTAAACAAATGTTCCATAGCATAAACACATGTAACACATCTTCATCTTATATTCCACAACATCAGATCTCCTAGAGTTGGAGCTGCAGGCAGCTTGTGAGCCGCTGGATGTGAGTTGCTGGGAACCTAACCTGGGACCTGTGGAAGAGCAGGAAGGGCTCTTAATTGCTGAGCATCTCTTCAGCCCTTGATAGAATCTAGAGTTGTTTGAGAAATGGGCCTCTGGGCGTGCCTATACAGGAATTAGCTGATTACATTAATTGATGTGGGGAGACCAATCTTCATTACAGTACAACCATTTTCTGATCCTGTACTATATAAAATACAGGAAACAAGCTAGGTACTAATAGGCACACATTCATTGCTTTCTTTCCTAATTGTGGATATGATATGACCAGCTGCTTCAAGCTTCTGCTGCCTTGCCATGGCAGATTGTACCTTGAACTATGAGCTAAAATAAATCACTTCTCCTTTGAGTTGCTTTTGTCTGAGTTTTAGCACAGAAACAGGAAGAATAACTAGGATATCTGCTAAGGCTCATGCAACCATTGTTCTTTCTAGTCTGTCTGTATACATGTTTGCATCCTAGAAATTTCATCAAATGGAACCATAAAATTTGTAGCCTTTTGTGACTTAGCCCATGATGGACTTCTTTTAATTACCACAATATTTTCTAGGTCTATCCATTTTCTTTCTTTGTTTGTTAAAAACAAACAAACAAACAAAAAACCAAACCCATAACTTAGGGGCTGGAGAGATGGCTTAGTAAAGATCACTGACTGCTCTCAGTGCCTATGAGGCTGCTCACAACCTTCTGTAATTAGTTCTGGGGGGTCTGATGCCCCCTTCTGGCCTTCTCAGGCACCAGGCTCACAAGTGGTACATAGACATATATGCAAGCAAAAGATTCAGACACAGAAAACCAACAAAACAAAACATTGTAGCCCAGCCTGACCTTGGTTTCAGTGTGCTCAGTCTGGCCACTGAGTGCTGGGACTATGAGGGTGCACAGCACTGCCCCTTTCATGCCATGCTTGTGATCATTTGGATTGTCTCCACTCTTTGGTCACTGCGAACAGAGCAGTTGTGTACTCTTGTGTGCAGTTTTGTTTGAACATCTGTTCTCAGTTTCTTGGGTATATGCCTGGAGGGGATTGCTGAGTGATGTGGCTGATTCTTTCCAACTTCCTGGGAAACTGCCAGGTCATTTTCCACAGCTGCTGAGCGATGCTTTCCCACCAGCGGCACAAGTGGGATCCAATTCCTCCATAACCTGGCCAACACTTGTTTTGTCTGTCTTCTATAGAAAGCCATCACAGTGGATGCAACAGTGATATGTCACAGTGGTGTTGATTTGCATTTCCTTGGTGACTACATGGTGGACACTTTTTAACCATTTTGTACCTACTTTGGATATGTTAGTTCAAATATTTTTTTTTCAGAGCCAGGGATAGAACACAGGACCTTGTGCATGCTAGGTAAGCCCTTGAATGTTAGGCTATACTCCAACCCCTGTTTTACTCATTTTATTTATCTTTTAAAAGCAACTTCTTTTCTTTTTCTTTTTTCCTTCCTTTTCTTTCTTTCTCCTCTACAAACTTCTAGCAAGTTTTATTTATTTTATGTGTGTGTAGGGGTCACATGCACATGGTGGAAGTCAGAGACGCTTAGAAGAGTTGTTTCTTTCCTTTCACATTGTGGATTCTAGGGATTGAACTCAAGTCCTCAGCCTTGGTGGCAATCGCCTTTATTCACTAAACCATCTCGTTAGCCCTCTTTTGTTCCTTTTGTTTGTTTGTTTGTTTGTTTGAGAGCTGGGCCTTAGGCATGATAATGTACCCCTTTAATCTCAGCACTCCAGGTGGAGCTCTGATTTTGAGGCCAGTCTGGTCTACATAGCAGATTCCAGGATAGCCAGAGTTACATAATAGAGAGACCTTGTCTGAAAATAAATATATAGATAAATTTATTTTGATTATGTGTATGTTTGTGGGAGGGGTGTGTGTGGTCTCTATGTATAGAGCCCACAGAGGCCAAAGGTGGCTGTTGGATTCCTAGAAGTGGTTATGAGCTACCATGTGGGTGCTGGAAACTGAACCTGGGCCCTCTACAAAAGCAGCCAGTGTTCTTAACCACTGAGCTATCTCTTCAGCCCATAATTTATTACTTTTTGAGAACAAGTCTTATGCATCCTAGGCTGGCCTCAGATCTCTTTGAATTGAAGATAACCTCTCACTTCTGCCTTTCCTGCCTCTGCCTCCTGAGTGCTAAGCCACATGTAGTCAGTGTCTGTCTAGGGACTGAACCAAGGGCTTTGTGCACACTAGACAAGCCTCTGCAAATTGAAGGATATCCACAGTGCAAGTTTTTTTGTTGTTGTTGTTTTGTTTTGTTTTTTTGAGACAGTACTTCTCTGTGTAGCTTTGGAGCCTGTCCTGGAACTCACTCTGTAGACCAGGTTGGCCTTGAACTCATAGAGATCTGCTTGACTCGACCTCCTGAGTGCTGGGATTAAAGGTGTGCACCACCACTGCCTGGCCACAGTACAAGTTTTTAAAAAATGATTTATTTTGGGGGCTGGAGAGATGGCTCAGAGGTTTAGAGCACTGGGTACTCTTCCAGAGATCCTGAGTTCAATTCTCAGCAACAGCATGATAGCTCACAACCATCTATAATGAGATCTAGTGCCCTCTTCTGGCCTGCAGACATACATGCAGACAGAACACTGTGTACAAAAGAAATAAAAAATGATTTATTTATTTTTATTTTATGTGCATTGGTGTTTTGCTTGCATGTATGTCTGTGTGAGGGTGCCAAATCATTTGGAGCTGGATTACAGACTGCTAAGAGCTGCCAGGTGGGTGCTGGGAATTGAATCTGGGTCCTCTGGAAGAGCAGCTCTTAACCACTGAACCATCTTTCTAGCCTCTACATCTCTCCAACCCCCTCAGTACAAGTTTTTAATGTTGATGTAGTTTATCTTTCTTTGTTTGCTTGTGTTCTGGGAGTTGCAGCTCCCAAGCTCCTTGTTCATGGAAGACATTTCTAATCAGTTAATTACGGTATTCTTTCTCGATGAGCTGGGATGCATCCTACGCTGAAATTTCCCTCAGCACTGTGTTATAAGCTTTGTGTTGGTGCAACTGCAAGCTCTGGGGATAAACTGGGAGGATTCAGATCCCCAGTAGTGCTACCCATTAATGATGGTGTTTTCTTCACTGTATCGACACTTCCACCAGGAGATCAGAATCCTGGGTGCAGGAGGAAGAAGATGATGATGACTTTTTCCATGAACCCTCTTTCCACGAGCTTGAATTTAGTTGGGGCTCAGGCAGATCTGGGAATTCAAGAAATGAAGTAAGGTGGGCATGGTAGCACATGTCTCTAATCCTAGCACTCAGGAGTCAGAGAGATCAAAGTTAGCCTCAGTACAGTACATATGAAGTTTGAAAGTGTGGACTATATCAAACCCTATTTCAGACAAAACAAAGGGGCTGAGGAGATGGCTCAGAGTGTTGCAGGATATTCAATCACACTGTGAACCCCAAGTCTGAGTTTATCAAATAAAATCAACCTTGCTTCAGGAGACAGAGCCAGCAACTAGTTGACAGAAAGTAATCATAGAGAGTCAGAGGGAGTCTGGAAGACAAATAGAGAGCTGCACAGGAAGTAGCAGGGAGGGACTTCGAGTGTGGCTGTCCTTTTTGGTTTGGTGGAGAGGAAGGAGATGCCTATGATGAGCCAGTTGCTCCTCAGCCTCTCTGAGCTAGCAGGTTTTCACCCCAGCCTCTGACTCCCGAATCTTATTGATAAATAGAATGATAGAGATTTAGTTAAAAACTACATTTGGTGGCAGTGGCAGGAGGTGGTTCTGGCAGGACATAAAAGTCCTACAGGGCCACTGCCTGAAAAGCAGGCCAGTAACTGTGGAGCCACAATTACTGGCTGCAACAGCAGTAGATTCAGGTGCAGCCACTGTGCCAATGGAAAAATAACATCAGGGATTGGTTAAAGCACTTGCCACACAAGTGTGAGGACTGGAAACTCACATAATCACCAGGTGGGCATGGCTGCCTACCTGCAATTTCAGCTTTACAGGGAGCTCTAGAGTAGATTGAGAGGTCCTGCCTCAAAGAATAAAGTAGAGAGGGATTGAGGAGGCCTCCTGACATCCACCTTAGGCTTCCAGATGCATGCATACTCACACAAAGTGTGTACATACACACAAAGCATCTCTCACACACACACATACACATACACACACACACACGAAATGGAAAAAGAATAACAAAACAGATGAAACACACAGGAAATCTTAGTGTGTCCCCTTGAAGCTTACTGGCCATTCCTTTATCAAGTCACTGCTATCTGCAAGATCTTTTTGTTTGTTTTGTTTTGTTTTTGAGACAGTCATGCTGTATATTCCAGGCTGACCTACAGTTTTCTAAGTAGCCCAGGAGGGCCTTGAACTCACCTGTCTCTGCCTCCCAAGTGATTGGGTGTCCAGGCATAGATCACTAATACCAGGTGTTAAAAACAGTTCTATGTAGTTTTGTCAGCTTTGCACAAGTACAACTCATATGTACTAGACCCAGGCCTAGAACCTCTGGCTTCCTGCCCTGGGGCTTCTGTGACCCCAGCATGAAATTTACCACAGACATGGTAACTAATGGATAAATGTTTCCCTATATATTATATATTTTTAAAATGTTTACAATTATTAACATACTTGTATTGTATATGTGTGTATATTTGTTGTCTGATAATCTTTTTGTGCACTGTGGTGGGGAAGTCATGGCAGCAGGAGTGTGGGGTCATGTGATACCTAGTCAGGAAGTGAGAGAGATGAATGCAGGTGATAGTTTCTTTCTTTTTTCTTCTTTACTCAGGTCAAGACCCAGCCCACATTCAGGATGGTTCTCTTTTCATCAGTTAAAACCTCTCTGGATATGAAACCATGCAAGGCAGAAAACACCTATACTCTTAGGACTTAGGAGGTGGAGCTAGGAGGATCAGGAATTCAAGGTCATCATCGATACAGCAATTCTGTGGCCAGCCTGGGCTACAGGAGAGGCTATCTCAGCCACCCTATCTAAGCCCCCTCAAAAGAAAACCTCCTTGGAGATGACCTCACAGACAGATCCTGAGGCACATCTCCTAGGTAATTCCAAATCCAGTCAACTTGATGATGAAGATGTACCCATACAGCTCCCCACTTGGTACCCCAAAATGGTACTAAAATAAGAAGTGAAGATGCGGAATAGATACAAAAAAGAACCACTAATTTACACGGTGATGCACTGTAATTCCAGCACTCAATAGTGCAGAAACAGGAGAATCACTGCCAAGTTCAAGGATAGCCTGGGTTACATAGTGATTTCCAGGCTAGCCTGCTTGCCACCACACACAGCTCAGGAATCTGCTATCTTTAACAGGCATATATGAGTGCACACTAGTATCTGCCAACATTGAGTTAGCTAAATTCCCAGATACAATGTACCTTACAGAAGGAGTCTTGATTGCAATTCTGGCTCACTTGGACATGCCCGTGCAGCACACAGCAAAGCAGTGTGGGCTGTGGTCTCCAAAGAGTCTGTCCACATCCAGCTTTTGGGTCACCCAGTGAGTGCACGTGAGAGCTTCCTCCCCAGTCTCTAAGGAAGGCAACTTCTCTTTTCCTAAGGAAGACCCCACCCCTTTGCACAGGAGGCTTTGCTTCTGGGTTCCTTCCTGCATCCTGTTGTCTAGAGCTGGATCCCGGGCTTTAGCAGGAAGGGCATGGATGTCCACTTCCTGCCAGCCCAGTAAGCTCTGGGTTATTCCTACTGCCACGACCCAAATGAGACTGGAGTGTGGTGGCCCACTAGTTTTCACACTGTTAGAAAAATACAGGTCCTGGGGTCTGCTGGTTTCTTTGTTAGGTGATTATTTTAAATTTTGTATTACATTAATTAATTTATTGTGTGTGTTTACTTACATGAGTGTCACAGAGTGTATGCAGAGGTCAGAGAACAACTGATGGGGGTTGATGTACATGTGTATGATCACGCATGCCATAGTTTACATGTGAGGGTCAGATAACAGCCTGGAGGAGTCACTTCTCTCCTTCCACTCTATGCGTCCTGAGGATTGAACTCAGATCATGAGGCTTGGCAGCAAGTGCCTTTACCCAGTGAGTCATATCAGCAATCCCTAGATGACTTCTTTTAAAAACTTATGGGCTGAAGAGATGGCTCAGTGGTTCCGACCACTGGCCATTTTTCCAGAGGACCAGGGTTTGAGTTCCAGCACCCACACGGCAGATCACAACTCTGTAACTCCAGTTCCCGGGAATCTGACTCTCTCTTCTGGCTTCTTCCAGCACTGCACACATGTAGTGCACACACATACAATACACGCAGGCACATGTACATTAAATAAATAAACTTATAAAAATTATTTCTTGGAGTCAGGCGGTGGTGGCACACACCTTTAATCCCAGCATTCAGGAGGCAGAGGCACGGGGATTTCTGTGAGTTCAAGGTTAACCTGGTCTACAAAGTGAGTCCCAGGACAGCCAGAGCTACACAGAGAAACCCTGTCTCAAACAAACAAACAAACAAAAAAATATTTCTTGGGGCTAGAGAGATAGCTCAGAGGTTAAAGAGTACAGGACCCAAGTTCAGTTCCCAGGACCCATATAGTAGCTCACAACCATCTGTAAATTCAATTCCAGGAAATCTGATGTCCTCTTCTGGCCTGTTCAAGCACCAACATATATGTGGTACAAAGACATATATGCAAGCAAAATACCCATATACATGAAATAAAGTATTTTTCAAAGAAAATGAAGTGGGAAGTAACTGAGAAAGAGATCAGATTCATCCTCTGGCCTCTGTGTGTATGCTCTCAAGCACACACACACACACATGCAGACACACATGCGCACACCTCATCATAAATTTTTTCTAGCCGGGTGGTGGTGGCGCACGCCTTTAATCCCAGCACTCGGGAGGCGGAGGCAGGAGGATCTCTGTGAGTTCGAGGCCAGCCTGGGCTACCGAGTGAGTTCCAGGAAAGGCGCAAAGCTACACAGAGAAACCCTGTCTCGAAAAACCAAATAAATAAATAAATAAATAAATAAATAAATAAATAAATAAATAAATAAATAATTTTTTTCTAATGAAAAATAAACATTAACCAGGTAGTGGTGGCACAGGCCTTTAATTCTAGCACTTAGGAGGCAGAGGTAAGCAGATCTCTGTGAGTAGGAGGCCAGCCTGGTCTACAGAGCTAGTTCTAGGACAGCCAGGGCTGTTACACTGAGAAATCCTATCTCAAAAAAACAAAAAATAAACATTGTTTTTCTTTCCCTCTCCTTTTTTAGGAGACAGGATCTTACTATGTAGCCCTGGCTTGCCTGGAACTTTCTGTGTAGACCAGGATGGTCTTGAATTTGCAGAGATCTGCCTCCCAAGTGCTGGGATTAAAGTTGTGCACCACCATGCCTGACAAAATTTGATTTCTTAATATTGTGTTGTATGATATGTGTATATGTGGGGGGGGAGTGCAAAAGCCACATCCTGCCCAAAAAATGATGTTCCACAGGTGTGGTGATGCACAACTGTCATCCTAGCACAATCTTTGGGAGGGAAAGGCAGGTGGCTCTCTTCGAGTTCCTGTCACCATGGCTACAACATTCTACTCCTTTTCTTTTTTTTTGTCCAAGACAGGGTTTCTCTGTGTAGCTCTGACTGTCCTAGAACTTGCTCTGTAGACCAGGCAGGCCTTGAACTCATAGAGATCTACCTGCCTCTGCCTCCTAAGTGCTGGGATTAAAGGCATGCACCACCACTGCCCGGCTATTACCTCATTTTCTACACATCCTGCTTCCTGGGTGACTGGCTGGAGTCTCCTCTGACTCCACCCTTCTTCTTCCCAGAGTACTCTGTGTCTGGAGGTCCTGCCTATACTTCCTGCCTGGCTACTGGCCTGTCAGTTTTTTATTAACCAACGAAATTAATACATATTCACAGTGCACAGAAGGATTATTCCATAGCATTTCCCCCCTTTTGTCTAATTAAAAAGGAAAGTTTTACCTTTAACATAGTAAAATTATATACAACAAAAACAGTTATAAATAAGAATTACAGTTACAGAAGAAACAGGAGTGTGGCGTGAACATGGGAAAGCAAAAGAAAACAAGGAAAAACGCGACTATGAAGTGAATGCTTAGTCTCAGAGATGAGAGACTTAAAGAAAAGGATAGATTAAAGCCTAAAGAGAAAGAAAAGAAAGATCCCAGTGCGTTGAAGGAAAGAGAAGTCCCCCAACATCCTTCCTGCTTATTCTTTCAGTATAATACACAACTGGGTCCACCTTACCACATCCTCATTGATACTAACTTCATCAACTTTTCCATTAAAGCCAAACTGGACTTAGTGCAATCAATGATGGACTGTCTGTACGCCAAGTGTATCCCTTGTATAACTGATTGTGTGATGGCTGAAACTGAGAAACTGGGACAGAAGTATTGAGTGGCACTAAGGATTGCCAAAGATCCACAATTTGACTGACTTCCATGCACACACAAAGGAACCTATGCTGATGACTGCTTGGTCCAGAGAGTCACTCAGCACAAGTGTTACATTGTGGCCACAGTTGAATGGGACCTCAAACGAAGAATCCTTCTTCCGGAAGATCCCTGGAGTTCCTATCATGTACATTTCTAACCATAGGTACAGCATTGAATGGATGCCAGATGATTATGGAGCTCCTCACTTCTAATTCTTACTCGACAAAATTTGCCTGCCTTTCTTTGACCAGCTTTTTCTGTTGTCAGTTAATTAAACACACTTTTTGATTTTTTTTATTAAATAAAAAGAATTACAGTTACATCTAGTCTATTTGTATTTGGCAAAATTAGAGAAAATATCTATTATCTATTTTATCTTGGTGAATCTAAAGTTTTATACCTAATTTGCTTTTTATCATACCTAAGGAAAACTATAACTATCTAGTCTTCAACTCCATCAAAGACCCCGGAAGGGTGAAATGTTACCTAATGACAGGGACATTCCAGATGCCTGGACAGTCACCCCAAGTTTCTCTGTAACATTGAGGCATCCATCTTTGACCTGCAGGCCTAGTGTAACTGACAGACTTTTTGAGAATCAGGGAATTTTGAAGGACTGTCCTACCTTGTCTTGGCAAAGTTTGGCAGTCACTTTCTTTTACATCTTGCTTGTCCAGTTTGTACAGCATACCATCAGCAGTTGAGGCAAGGGCAGTTTCTTGCCCTAATGATTAGCTTTTGCCATAAAGAAAGCAAACTCCTTATGGAGTTTCTTCAATTCCCATCATCCTCTTTAGAAGTAGATTGGTGCCACCAGGAGCAGACATGTCTCATGTTGAGAAAAGTCTAAGTTATTAAAACATTTTACATACCATATTGTGTAGGTCTTTGAAGTGTTTGAAGTTACCTATCTATCTGAAATATATCTCGATATACCTAGAAAACCTAACTAACATGACTATAAGTTTGATAGATATGGGTGACTATTAGCCTGTATTTCCTTATTATGCTAAATAGCTTTTAAGGACTAAAACTTCACATTGCATAATTAAACAAGCTGTATAGGTATGAGATGCATAGGTATACCTTAAGCAACAACAACAACTACAACAAAAAACTAAAACAACACCCAAAGGTACAGTATAAGGACAATAACCTTAAATTTGTATCAATATACAAAAATATCTTAAACAGAAATAGAAACATATATAGTATAATAAAAATAACCTTAAATTTGTATTAATATACAAATGGATACCATTGTAAAATATTCAAGATTAGTTGGTTTTTTTTTGAAAGTAGATTCAATAATCTACCTTTTATGCTATTATATCTATCCCCTTTTTCTTTTTAGAATGAGATCCCTGAATCTAATTTCTTTTGTCAGCTTTTTTCCTAACTATCACCAATAACAACTTGTAACTAATCCCCCTTAAATGATAACAAACATCCATAGCCCATTTTTGGGGAATGTGGATATAGTTCTCTAGACTTCTTTCTGTTGTTTAGGGGTATTGATAATCTTTAGGGGATCCTAAGAAAATTCAGGATTATTGTCAAGTCCTGACTTGAGTATTCTGTGAAGCTGGATCATCTCAGCCAGCAGCCTTGAAGCTGTTCTGGATGCAGAATTCTGAGGAGACTATAACAGAGGCATTTTGAGATATTGGATCACCTGGGCCATCCCTTTTCATTAGTGTCTGAAAATACATAAACTTTTAAAGGTAACATACATATCTTCATTAATACAAGTATAGTCTATGCATTGTACACAAGTCAGCCAAAGATGATTTTTTGTTTTATGTTTGAGCAGGTAAAATATACATCATGTCTTGTAGTTCTTCTAGATTTATTTTTTTTATGTCTGTAGTCAGGATTTCAGGGGATCTTCCTCAATCAAACCTAATTTTCTTTAACCAGGAGTGAATCTACAGCCTCTCATTTCCTGTGGAATTAAAAGCATAACCTCTCCCTCAAAGCAATATACCCTTTGTCTTAAATTTTGAAGTCAAGACATTTTCAAAATATATTGGTTGATTTAATCTATCAGTCCTCACAATCCAGTGTGTCCTAGCAGCTAAAAAATTTAAAGACAACGCAATAACACACAGGATTCAGACTCCTTGTGTATTTTTTATCTTTATGTGGCTTTTAAAAAATATTACTTTACTCCCTCTGTAAGGACTTTACCCTATTATTTTTAAACTATTTTTTATGGACCCCTTTTCTTCTCTCTTCCAAGCCTAAGCACATTTTTATACACACTGTAACCTATTTAGAGACTTTTTGCATCTGAATCTGTCTTTATTGTGAATNTGTAACCTTTTCTGTCTGCATGAGCAAAAATCCTAAATCTGCGATGCAGCGTGATGGTGGAACTCTCAAGCCTGCAGGCAGCCAGGTATTTGGGACTGGCGCCCGGGATTGGGGAACATCAGCCTAAAGTGGACGTAATTATTTAGAAGGTAATTTGATGTCTCCATAGGACATGTCTCCATAGGAAAACAATAGCAGTAGTTTACTTTCTTGGGACTTCTCCAGGTCTTTGGCCACATTTATAGTACCAAACATGAATTTCTTCCAGTAGAAATCAGAAAGCAGTTGGTTACTCCTATAACAGATTTGTCACAACTATACCAAGCAGACACATGGTAGATTGTGGTATTCAGGGCTCACACTGAGTAAGACTAATGATGATAATTCTCCCTCAGCAGCCTGCACAGCATCTTCTGTCAGTATAAGCACTAGCTGGAAGGGAGGAAACTTCCATCTCTGTGTTCTGTAACCAGTTCATGTGGCTACTAGAATCTGTTTGTGTTTGTTTGAGACAGGGTTTTTCTGTGTAGTCCTAGCTGCCCTTGGAACTGGATTTGTAGTCCAGGCTGGCCTCAAACTCACATAGAGATCCACCTGCCTTTGCCTCTAGAGTGGTGGGACTAAAGGCCTGTGCCCATGCCTGGCTTGTTTTTTGTTCTTTTACATAGGGTCTCTCTACATAGCCCTAGATGTCCTGAAACTCACTTTGTAGACCAGCCTGGCCTCAGATCCTCCTGCCTCTGCTTCCTAAGCACTGGAATTAAAGGTGTGTGCCACCACACCTGGTTCAGTTTGTTTACATTCATAAAATAATTTGCTGATTTTTTTTTCCAGATTGGGTTTCTCTGTGTAGCCCTGGCTGTCCTGGGACTCACTTTGTAGACCAAGCTGGCCTTGAAGTTGAAGATCCTTCTGTATCTACCTCCTGGGAGCTGGGACTAGAGGCATGTGCTATCATCACCTGGCTGCTAATTTTATTTATTTGTTTGTTTGTTTATTTATTTATTTATTGGTTTTTTGAGACAGGGTTTCTCTGTGTAGTTTTGGTGCCTCTCCTGGATCTCGCTCTGTAGACCAGGCTGGCCTTGAACTCACAGAGATCCGCCTACCTCTGCCTCCTGGGTGCTGAGATTAAAGGTGTGCACCACCACTGCCTGGCACTAATTGTTTTTTAAAAAGTGAGATTGCACTTAATGTGTGGATAAAGTTGAGAAATGATATCTTGAGCCAGTGGGATGCCTCTGTGGATAAAGGTGTTTGCCACAAAGCCTAACAATATGAATTCAAGCCCCAGGACTCACAGGGTAGAAGGAGAGAATTTAGTGCTGCAAGTTGTCCTCCTGTCTTCACATGTACAGCATGGTGTACATACCCCCTTACACACACATAATAAATCAAATTAAATTAAATTAGAAGAAATTGATGGGGGCCAGGCAGTGGTGGTGCATGTCTAGCTCGGACCCTCCTTTCTTACAGTCTTACTAACTTTATAGACCCCTAACTTAGCTAACCACTTCTAGGGATGTAGATTGAGCACATAAATTCCCTTTTTTTAATAATACTAACTGATATTAGCCCTCAGCTGACCGTCCCCTTTAACCACTCCATTTTCAGGTTGTAAAACAAAGCCTGACAATCACTGCCTCAGGAAACTCTTACCTGCCTTTATGACCTTGCGGGAATTCAGGCCTGGTGACCTGTCTGGGTGGGAGGATTGAATGGCTTGGGCTTATAACTGTAATTCTAGAGACTAGCAAGGAGAATTAAAGAAAATGGACTAAGAGCTCAGTGTGCTGAGATTCTTTTCCTGAAAATTAATCTCGCCATTACGTAGTTTTTCTTCTGGGCCCCTGAGAAGTATAATATTAAGGCTGGTCCTTTTAATACAAGACAGAATAGCTATGATGTGGCCCAACATAAAATAGTAAACATACTTAAAACATTGTGTGATTAAATTTTTTTACCTTTATGTATTTTTATACATTTATTGAGTGAGTGAGTGTGTGTGTGTGTGTGTGTGTGTGTGCGCACACGTGCTCGAACACATGCCCATGCCATAGCACATGTGGAAATGAAGACAACCTGTGGGAGTTAGTTCTCTCTCTTTACTTGCAAGGCCCTTCTGCATTGCATCATCCCATCTGCCCCTTTTTGTAAATTATTAT
>LZPO01011126.1:241409-252534 GCA_001675575.1 Neotoma lepida | reverse complement strand
GGGGATTCCGTACTGAGAGAATGACCAGAACATGCCTATCTAGTTTTTGTGGCCAGGAGACTATTTTCTAAATAACAAATGGTCAGCCAGCTCTCCAGGGAGGGTAAGGTAGGGCTCTGGGTGTCTTTTTGACGAAATGTAGCAACACTAAATGGGTTGGTGGGGCCCAGAAGTGCCCACCTTTCCTATGGCTGGGCAGTAACCAAGGCCCTGCCAGCCCAAATGAGATAAACCTGGGAAGACTTAAGGGGTTGGTGGGTGGTGACTGCTCCCCATCTGCAGTGTGTTCAGTTGTCACTCTGGTCGCCCTCCTACCTGCCCTTTTCAGGGCCATTGGACTCCCAACTCTGGGGAAGTCTGAGAAACTCCTTTCCCTGGAGGTGTTGACAGCTTTGTCTTAGGTACCCCTCCAGTGGGGGAGCTGACATTTCACACCCCATCCCTAAACTGGTATTTACAGGAGGGCATAATTGGGGTATTATTGGAAAAGGGACCTTTGGGTGGGGCCTCAGGTGGGTGGGTCTTGTGCACAGCTCTGGGTGCAGACAGATACNCCCTTTGTTCCCCTCTCCCTACTGCTGTCTCCATTCTGGCTGTAACTGCCCAGCCTGCTGATCTCCCAGCTCTATCCCTCCCTGTACCTCTGGAGAGTGGCACTGTCCCTGGCCTTCTCCACATCCTTTTGTTCTTGATCCTCTCCCTGGGTGTTTTGACTCCCTCATCACCCCTTCCCTTTCATTGCTCTGCCTTCCTTACTTGTCCTAAACCCCCCTCCCCCACATCCCTTTCTCATGCTTCCAAATCAAAGCCTTGGGTCCTTTCCCTGGAAATTGGAGATTGAGATTGTGTCTCCCTTTTCCCTTCTTCAGGACAAGCTCTTCAGCTGGAAGGGGGTGCCTTAGGGTCCTGGAGGAGTACCCCCCTACCCTCCTCCAGGGCCAGGGGACCAGCATCTTCAGGCAGGAAATACTCAGATCATTGTGAGGCTCGGGCCTCGAGGCCTGGAAAGAGCCGCATCCCTGGCAGGGACCATCGTCGCTACTACCACGACCACTGGCGACTGGAGTACCTGATGGATTTCATTCCCTCCCGGCACGGCATGGTGTGTATGGTGTGTGGCAGCTCCCTGGCCACCCTCAAGCTCAGTACCATCAAGAGGCACATCCGCCAGAAGCACCCCTACTCCCTACATTGGAGTCCCCGGGAAAAGGAAGTCATCAGCAACAGCTGGGATGCTCATCTGGGGCTGGGGGCCTGTGGTGAGGCTGAGAGCCTAGGGGCCCAGGGGGCTGAGGAGGAGGAAGAAGATGAAGAGGAGGAGGAGGGGGCCAACCTTCAAGCTTGCCCACCCAAGGGCCCAGGTAATACAGAATATGGACAGGCAGGAGATTATGTGTAATGGGGCTGGGTAGGTGGGCAGCTTTTCTGCTCTTTAGCTATTTTTATTATTTATTTATTTATTTTGAGCAAGTCTTTGGGTAGATTGAGTGTAGGGAGGGATAGTGGTGTGGGGGTAGTTCCAGCATCCTTGNCAGCCTTGACAGTGTGTAGTAGAAGGAGCAAGGAGAATAGTAGGGGTGGGTGGGGGGTAAGTTGAGGAAAGGGCTGTGAGTTGGTGAGAGAAGTGGGGTGTGGTAGAACAGTGAAGCCCAGGGGAGGGGCCAAAATCTGGGTTTAGGGATGCTGGGTGGGACTTTGAGTGAACTGAAGGCTTAGGGAGTGTGTTGATAAAGGGACTGGGTGTTGTGGCACATGCCTGTAATTTTAGTACCAGGAAAGTGGAGGCAGGAGCATCAGTAGTTAGATGGTATTGGCTACATAGAGAGTTTGAACCCAGACTAGGCTGTGTGAGTTTCTCTAAAAAACANAAGAGAAAGATGTGAGAGGACAGGAANAGACAGGCAATGGTCAGCNNTGGGGCCTGAGTCAGAGAGGAGTGAGAAAGAGGCAGTGTGCGGAGCACCTGGCTGTGGTGGGGGACTGCCCAGAGGGCCGGACTCTCAGTTGCTTCCCTCCAACCGTTTCAGGCAAAGCCCCAGCTGGTGGGGGCTGCCGGCGCCAGCGGCGAGGGGTTCGAGGGGGCCCAGTGGCACCTCGGCGCCGGCGCCTCTCGGCCTCCCGAAGGGCTGGGGGCAGCAGGGGGCTGGGGGCCCGGCGCCTGGAGCGGAGGCTGAAGGAGTCCCTGCAGAACTGGTTCCGGGCCGAGTGTCTCATGGACTACGACCCACGGGGGAATCGGCTGGTGTGCATGGCCTGTGGCCGGGCACTGCCCAGCCTGCACTTGGACGACATCCGTGCTCACGTGCTGGAGGTGCACCCCAGCTCCCTAGGGCTCAGTGGCCCCCAGCGCAGTGCCCTGCTGCAGGCCTGGGGTGACCAGCCTGAGGCTCTGTCCGAGCTCACCCAGTCCTCACCAGGTGCGAGGCTGTCCCAGGGCTGAGATCCCTTTAACATTAGGGCGGCAGCGTGGGAGCTGAAAACAAAATTGGGAGGCAGGGGCATTTGGTCGAGGGCTGCAGGCTTATTTTTCCTCTACACACAGACTCGCAACTCCCCACCCCTCTCTCTCTGGCTGGGGCCGGCTAGCTTGGGGCTGGGGTGAGGAGCAAGGATTGGAACCCTCTTGTGTGGGTAAGGGCAACCAAGCCAGCAGGCTGAGCCCTTCTCCTTCACCCCTTCCCCAACAGACGATGACCTCGTCCCCCAGGACCTGACCAGAAAGAGCCGGGACTCCGCCCCCGCTGCTGGAGCCCCCTCCTCTCAGGATCTCAGCCCCCCAGACGTAAAGGAAGAGGCTGGCTGGGTGCCTGAGAGGCCCGGGCCGGCAGAGCAGGAGGAGGAGGCCGAGGAGGGCGAGGGCGAGGGCGAGAGGGCGGGCACCCCGGTCCGGCCTCGGAGGGGCCGAGACCATCGCCGCCACTACCAGGAGCGCTGGCGGCTGGAGTACCTCATGGAGCTGGACGGCTGCCGGCGCGGCCTGGTGTGCATGGTGTGCGGGGGCGCGCTGGCCTCGCTCAAGATGAGCACCATCAAGCGACACATCCGCCAGCGCCACCCAGGCTCTACCAGCCTCAGCGGGCCAGTCAAGGCCCTCATCGCCCAGGAATGGAGCGAGAAGGCTGCACACCTGCTGGCCTTGGGGCTGCCCAGCCCGGAGTCCCCCAGCGACCCTGTCGCCCCCAGTGCAGCCTCAGCCTCTGAGGAGGGGGGAGGGGCAGAGGAGGAGGAGCCAGAGGAGGAGTGGTGGGGTGAGCCTGTGGAGGGCCGGAGCATCTGGCAAGGGAGAGTGGGCAGGGTCAGAAGGCTCGGCGGGAAGGGTGTTGAGAGTGGAAGGCTGCAGGGAGAGACGGGAGGATGGGACAGGAGGACCAATGGAGAGTAGGGACCGGGCCTGATTCCTGCCACCCGCTCTAAGGCANCCCTTTGTTCCTCCCCAGGCGACGCGCCCCTGTCCCCCGGAGCTCCATCGGAGCGGCCCGCGGAAGAAGAGGAGGATGAAGATGACGGTCAGGAGCCCGGGGGCCTGGCCTTCCCACCGCTGCCATTGCCCCCGCCGCCCCCGCCGCCGCCGCCGCCGCCGCGCAGCCGGGAGCAGCGGCGCAACTACCAGCCGCGCTGGCGGGGCGAGTACCTGATGGACTACGACGGCAGCCGGCGCGGCCTGGTGTGCATGGTGTGCGGGGGCGCGCTGGCCACGCTCAAGGTGAGCACCATCAAGCGACACATCCTGCAGGTGCATCCCTTCTCCATGGACTTCACCCCAGAGGAGCGCCAGACCATTCTGGAAGCCTACGAGGAGGCGGCACTGCGCTGCTACGGCCACGAGGGCTTCGGGCCACCGGCCCCAGCGCCGCGGGACGGCAGTGCGGACCTCAAGCCGGGCGCGGTTTGTCGCGCGTAGCGCTCGCCCTGCGCTGGCCTGGCCCTTGGCCTGAGAGACCCTGATGTCAGGCGCTGCCCCGCCCCCACCCCGCTGGCCGGGCTGGGCCGGGGTAGGGGAGGCGCCGCCGCTGTCCCCCGGTGTCACTCTGATGTGCCGCTAGTCCCTGCGCTGCCGGTGCACACTGGCTCGGGGGTCCCGGCGCCCTTTGCACGGGAGCCCTGCGCTTCTCGGAAAGCCAAAGCGCCTCTCCAGTGTTCACAGCGGACGCTCCCGGCCGCGCCCAAGGGCACAGTGCTGCCAGGCTGGGGTGGGGGTGCCCACAGTCAGTATTAGGGTTGAAGGCAGGGCGCAGGGAAGTCAGGATGGACGCGCTGGCCGCTCGCCCTGGCCGGGGGCCCAGATCTATGGGGCCTCGCAGGCCCGCGAGCTTGGCTCTCGGCTCCTAGGCTGGCTGTAGGGTCCAAATCGGTATTCTTGGTCTCTCAGAGGCCCATGGGGCGGGACGTGGTCATCTGCGCCACGTTCCTCGGCTGGCCCAGGGCACAGTGCATCCATCCTGGGCCGCTGCCATGCCTTCGAGACCGGGATCATAAAGGGATTAGCACTTTTTTCCTTAACCTCTTGCTCAGAGAGCTTCTGTTACCCACCCGGTGAAAGCGGTGGGCGTGCTCTTGGTCCAGCGCCAGCACCGTGCAAGCCCTGGGCACTGGGTGGTTGGTTTCTATTACTGCCTCCACTGAATGTGATTCGTCCTCGGTGGATGCGACACCGGTTCTCAGCTCCCAGGGCTTGGGGCCGAGCCTTGGCCTCTCTTGCTCTTACTCATGGTGCCAGAAGGGCCCTTCAATCTCCCAGGCAGGTCCGAGAGGGATATGTAGATTTCATTCTCCTGTGGAGAACAGGTGGTCCCAAGATCAGGCCCTTTTTTGCTCTTTGTATTTTATTTTGAAACTGTATTTAATGCTTTTTATATGAAAGGGAGAGGGGAACTGGCCCAATCACCCTTATGTGCAAATGTCTTATTTATTATGCGTGTATCAGAGATAAGCTGTGAGGTGGTGGAGGAAGGACAGAGATGGGAGTGCGGTGGTCAGGGTGCAGTGGTCAGTGGATGGAACTTTGGAGGGGCCCTGGGTCTGGGGGTCAGTATAGCCCATGTGGTGAGAAAACAAGAAAAAGTAATCTCTTCTCTCACCCGACAGAGCCAGAGCTCAAGGTTCAAGTGCCTCAGGCCCAGTTCCCTACCTAGACTTCCTGGTCGAGAGTTGGATTTTATACCACGGATTTTATAGCATTTTTATATAACTCAAGATTGTCAGTGGGAAGGGACCCTGGAGATCACAAATTGATCCCTTTCAGAGAGAGGAGCAAAATTCCAAAACCCAGAAATTATTAGCCAGCTAGGAACAGGTCAAGAACTAGAATTAAAATCTCAACTCCTAGTTCAGTGAGCTTTGCACTATATTGCACTGCTTCCAGCCTGGCAAGTTACCAGGATTTATTTACCCATTAGGCCTGCCAAGATGTAGTGTGTTGGGCACTGCAGGCCCGCAGCACTTGTGACTCAAAGGGCAGCAAAGCATTGCACTTCCTGGGAATGAGGATGAAGGCAGCTTTCAGCACTGCAGGCCTAGGGCAGTGAGGGATGAGGAGAGGGCAGAACTCCAGGTGGGGTCTACCTCCCCTGGGGCTGAGGTTTCTCCAGCAGAGTAAGGCTCAGTATCAGTGCTTGTTTTGAAGCCATGGTATTCTGGAAGGGCTGCTGGCTCAGTTAAATTCCAGTTTTGACCAGCCAGGGTTTTGGAGACAGTATTAAAATCTTGAGAACAGAGATTATGGATTGTGCCAGGCTGGGCACTGACCTTTTTTCAGTTTTCATCATGCATGTTTTTGAACTGAGAGTATTCTCTCCCACCTCTACACCTTTTAGAAACGGTAGGCAAAATTGGAGCTGCTGATTGTCATCGCCAGGGCTCACTGCTGAAGTGCAGGTTACCTGGGCCAGAAGTTAGAAGTGGTTTTCCCCTAGAGAGGCAGCCCCAGGCCAACATCATTTTAGGCACTTGCTAGAGACTGAAATATGGGCCCACCTGATTACTAAGTCAAAAGGGTGGGACCCACAATGCATTCTGATAGGCCTTTCCCATACAGCTGCAGCTCCCAAGGAGGTTGTCTGGCAAGTACCTCTTAAGTGATTCTACCATGACTAGACCTATAGCCTCAAGGGTCAAGGGGTTGGTGGGTCTCCTTCTCCCTCGGGATTCTGATTGAACAGGTGAAAATTCCTTCATTGTTTTGTTAATGGTATGCTTGCTATTATGGCCCATATGTAAATGTTACTCTGGATACATATTTATATGCCATGTTACTTAGTGACACTATTCAAACATTTGTATGTGTATTTGTGAAGTTGTTTGCATCAGTCATTTAAAAAGTATTTCAGTCTAAGTTTTCCGAGAGGTATGTTGAATAAAATCTTAAAAATCCAGCATGAGTCACAGTCAACTTAGTTTTGGNGCAGAGCAAGTCAGAGATGAGTTCTGATGTCAGATCAGATGTGCCACGACCAGCTCAGTTTCAGCTTTTGGCTGCATGTGGTTTATACGTTGCTTCCTGTGGTAAGTGGGAACCCTTCATTCCCAGGCTGGTGAGAGGCTGAACCAGGCCCTTTTACCCAAGTCACTTCTAAGGTCACCTTTTACAGGGTCTCTTAACTTCATTTTAGAAACCAAGTGCAGTGCAGCTTTGCTCAGTGCTGTGAGAATCCTTGCAATCTTGGGAGTTCTTTTTGAAGGTTCCTGGAATGAGGGTGGGAGTGAGTGAAAGCCTTTTGCTCTCACTTCACCCAAACCATGTAAAAAGAATAAAGTTGCAGACTGATGACAGTCACTGTGTTCTTTATTTATAATTAATACATCAATTTGCAGTTTTACAGGGACCAAAAGAGCTCCTTGAGGCTACTGTATTTTTATGTTGCACGCACAGACACGTACACAATTTCATTAGTAACTTTTTCATCTATAGATTCTTAAAAAAAAAAAATTTCTGTGTGGCACAAAAATCTTTCCAATTTTAACACAGCAGCAACAAAGAAAGAGCCAGGTAGAGAGGCTTCCAGTGCAGAATGGGGTTCCTTGTTGGGAGGCCCCAAAGACCATCAGTGCATTTACTTCCTGGGAGGGCAGAGGATGGCGATGGAGTGTTTTCTACAATGGAAACCAAAAATTCAAAATGAACAAGGGCAAAGAAACTAAGAAAATGGAGTAAGGCATTCTATCTATCAAAACCCCTAAGTCATTTCCTGAAAGGAGAGGAAAGAGGTTCCATTCCTACTTTTATAGTCACAGAAGTTTGTGACCATTGAAGACCAAAGTCCTTCAAGTCCCAGCTCTTCCTCACAATAGGTAGGGCTGAGAACTGAAGAACTCTTGGATGCCGGTTTACAAGCTGACTAGATTTCCATGCTGAAGGGTAGATGCAAGGACTCAAATAGAAATCAAGATCCCCGGTCAATTATAAGTTACTCTGTTGTCTATCAACATCTGGTCCTGCCTGGCCACCCACAACCCAAAACTTCTTGGAAATACTCTCCAAATGAGCACTGTGGGCTACGGTAGGAACCATAAATGTATCTGAAAATGGAGATCCCTTCAGAACACTCACTCACAAGCTGCTCTCAAAGCTACATGTCAGGAGTCTCTAACCAACTGAGGCCTCTGGACTACAGACACATGACCTGCAGCCAGTGTGACTTCAGTCCTCAGGCTAAACTTGGAAAGCACAGGTGGAAGCAGTAGTGGAGGAGGAAGCAGCAGGGAAGGTATGGAAGGCTTTTCGGGTTCTTGTACCTCGTTTCCCACAGGATTCCACAAGATAGGATTACAATAACTCAATGGCTGGGAGCCCACATGCAGATTATTTTTCTTAAGTTTATAGCAGTGTACAGCAGTTACAGACATTTATTTCATAATAAGAAAAGTACAACCATATTTATTAAACTTGAGGTAAGGTGGGCAGGGAAAATAGGGAGAAGCACATTCTGGAATGATTTCTCTAACCAACACTCACATTGGTATCCCAGACCAATGGCTTGGACACTGCCCACCCAGCTGGCAGAGCCCTTCCTTCCCTAGGAAGAGCAGCAGAAGGAGGGTGACTGCTGCCCTCCTGCTGACTGCTCCACCCTACTTTGTTCCCGCTGTATTTCTCAGATGGCATTCTGGGAAAAGGGAGTTACCTCTATCACCTGTAAGTTATTCAGAGCTGACAGTTCTTTCATTTAAGGAAGAAGAGCAGCAGGAGTAGCTGCTTAGGTGTAAGGCAGGAAGGTGGGACTGGAGGGCCGCACAAACCCAATGGAAGGAATCCCACTCCTGCCCAAGACTATGTATTCATAAGTTAATCATTATTTCCTAACTTAAAAATAAGGGCAAAATCATAAATGGGAATTGCATACGAGTCCTTGAGACTGGAGAGAGGACCCTAGAGGCATCTCTCTTCTTTTCCCCTTTCCACTGTTATGGTCTGATTAACTCTATTAATTTGATTCTCTCTTTATTCTTTTGGGTTCTAAGAGATCAGTTCTTTTTTCAGTCTAACACATTTTGTGCTTGGTACTGAGGGTAAAGGGAGAGGAGGGGAGAGAACACCAAATTAACAACAAACAACTTGGAACCAAGCTCAAGCTGATACTGAGCAAGTTCCTTCATGGTACAAGTGACGATGTTATAACTATTAAATGGCGTTTTAGTAACTGTTGCACTTCTGGCTTCCATGTGCTTATTCTGCCTTTTTTTTGGCGATTCCAGGAAGCTTTGCTTGGATCCTATTGAAGAAAGAAGAAGAAAACTGAAAATATTTGTTTTAAATGTGCATTTGTTCTAGGTTTGTATTTCCTCCAGGATATCAGGTAGGGCTCAGCTGTTCTCTGCCTGGAACAAGCCTGAGGGATCCCATCTCGCTGGCCTTGAACTTACAGAGATCCACATGCTTCTGCCTCTCAAGTACTGGGATTACAAGTGTGGGATTACCACAATGCCAGGATCTAAGCTTTATATTATTTATTTACTAGAAAAGACAGGGAAGAGTTGCCTTTACTTGGATACATATGAGAATAAAATAGGGTTAAATAACCAAAAAATATTTGACAGCCAAAGTATTTCTGTTGATTACTTCTTTCTTGAGAGCTGGAGGGTATGCCAGCCTGAGCTATATAGCAAGACCCTGTCTCTAAAGCAAATAAACAATCTAACAAACCAAACTACCACAACAGCAAAACCCAAAGATGCTTCTTAACAAGAGGCTCAAATAAATAAAACTATCTAAGGTTTTATTCAGGGTAAAAATTAGTTACCTTTGACAGTAACATTTTACATAAGAGACTAGAAATTATGGGGGCGGGTATGGTATAAATGGGAAATGGTGAACATGGTCCCCAAGTGTACTTACTTTTCAACAATTGACTTGGTCTGATCCCGGGCAATCCCAACATAGTGATCAATCTGCGTCTTTAAGAAAGAAAGGAAGGAAGACTCAGCTGGGCAACACAGGGACTAACAATTTTCTTGAAGGCTTTTATTTTTGGTTTTTATAGACAGGGTTTTGCTGTCCTGGAACTCGCTCTCTGCAGACCAGGCTAGCCTCAAACTGAGAACCATCTGCCTCTCCCTCCCCAGTGCTTGGATTAAAGGCCTGTGCTACCACAGCCTGGCTGCCTTTTTTTTCAATTACTGATTTTTTCAGTAATATTCTCCCTTGCCCCAAAAAGCACTGCTCTCTTTAGTGCAACCATTAAAAACCCCAGTAGTCACTATTTTGGAAAATAAAAATGTCTAGTTTTTCAAAGAATTATAAACTTTGGTTTTCAGATTTCAATTTATGCAACACTTCAAAACAAAAATCACTCATCATGTGTAGAAGTAGGACATATGTGGTGTTTCCTTTAGCAACACTGAGGTACATTTTCTGAGTACTAGAAACTGCAGATTTAATCTATATTCTGTAGTTGTTATGTGTTATGGCTCCTGGGCATGATTAACACATTTAATATTAAAAGGCCAAAAATCTTTTTTATGTGTGTATTTGTGTGTACGTTGTGTGAGTGTGCATGTGTCTGGAGGAAAAAATTGCCATAAGGTTTCTCTTCAATTGCTATCTTATTATTAACTAATTAATTAAAGATAGGGTCTCATGTAGTTTAAGCTGGCCTACAACTTATGTAGCTAAGAAAAAAAAAAAAGAAAAAAAAAGAATGATCCTGAACTCCTGATCATCCTGACTCCACCTTCTACATGCTAGGGCTACAGGTGTGTACCACTACACACAATTTATGTAGTGTTAGGGCTCAAAACCCAGGGCTTTGTTCATACTAGGCAAGTACTTTACCAACTAAGCTACATCCCCAGCCTTCTACTTTATATTTTGAGACAGTTCAGTCTCTTACTGAACCTAGAGCTCACTGATTTAGTTAGAATGGCTGGCCAGCAAGCCCCAGGGATCCTCCCCAGGGCTGGGATTACAGGTGTACATTATAATAACAGGCAACTTTATGTGGGTGCTTGAGATCCAAACTCAGGTCCTTATGCTTGGGTAACAAGCATTTTATCAACTGAGTCATCTCCCTTCTCTCCCAAAAGGTCTTCTGATGGACAGCTAATCCACATGGCCCACATACTAACATTTCCTTGAAAGTGCAGTTTAGTTTTAAGAAGCTCAATTTTTACTATATAGCACCTCTTCACCTTCCTTTTTTGGAAAGGATATTCAGCCCTGTGACACAGAACGTCTATCTTAGGCCTCCAGGCTTGCTGGAAGACAAGACTCCCAGTCTACTATTTTATACCTTAAAATGAATTGAAGCCAGTCACACATAACTCAGCAGATCTGCTCCCAGATAAATGCCTACCTTATACTTCTCATAGACAATTGGAACGCTGAAAACAAGCAGCTCAGCTGTAAGACAGAATCAAAACATGGCAAGTGCAAATGTGAGACTCAAGCAACACAGACATTTCTTCATGAAGTACAAAGAAACAACCAAAAAGAGAAAAACCAGAGTGTTCCCAAATGAAGACAGCCAGGAGAAAGCACATCAGGGTGGTGTTAAAAACCCAAACAGGCTACTTTCTTTGTATGACAGGCATCAACTTCTAAACTACAAAAGTCGTTTATAAAAGCAAGGTCCCCACATTTAAACCAAATCAAAACAACCCTTTACTTACAGTTGCTTTGAAATTTCTTTTC
>LZPO01011126.1:196195-207105 GCA_001675575.1 Neotoma lepida | reverse complement strand
CTTTTGGCAGGACACGAACATGCCAGTTTCCTATCCCCTGCTTCTCATATTTCCCCTGAATTCTGAGTACTCCCAATGGTTCTGAACTAGGTAGAGAATAATCTAAGGCAAAACTATCAGGTTAGGCTAAAAGTCTTGCTATCAGAATGCTAGTGGGTTTTCTTATGAACATCATAACCACCTGACAGATTGCAAATATTTTATTAAATCTATACTTTCTTCTGTGTTCCAGGCTGGCCTCAAACTTATTTTGTATTTTGTAACTCAGGATGGCCCTCAACTCCTGATCCTCTGGTCTGTACCTCCTCAAATGCTAGTACTACAGTAATATAACACACTTCTGGTTTATGGGGTGCTAGGAATTAAATCCAGGGCTTCATATATGCCAGGCAAGTAATCACTTGGGCTATAGCCCCTGCTCAGAACTATTATACACACAAATAATCTTAGAGCTGTGTGCTTTCCAGGGTTTCCAGCACTGCTAAGAGTGAGGTAGGATTGAGAGTTGAAGGCCAGTATAGACTACATAGCAAGACACTGACACTGACACTGACACTGACACACACACACACACACACACACACACACACACACACACACGCACACACAGCTCCCTAATAATGATTTCATAACTCACTATTATCTGGGTGGACAGTGTTTTGTGAGGGCAAATTTGGAGCGAAAACAGAACAATGCTTTGTTCATTCTTTGGCGAGCACAAGATACAGATGCTAGCTCTCATTACTGTCAGACTTTCCCATGTGTAGTCAAAGAAGGTAACATCTTCATCTGTGTTTTAATTTTAATGATCTCCATTAGAATTTTGGCAGATGAAAAGAAATTCCAGCTAACTGTAATCCTAACAAACTTGGGTAGAGCTGATAAATACTAACACAATGAAAAAAAATTGGGCTGGAAGTAAAAGGTTTATAGTGTGGAAACATTAAGCAGAATATAACAAACCTTTTACTACAGCTCCAAACAAGAACTCTCCAATTAGTAGTCAGCATGGCACTTAATAGTTAAATCAGTATCTTACAACATAGCAGAAAACTCCAAAGAACTTGAAAGTTGTTACCTATTAAAATACTACACACAACATGACTTGCTGGTCAAACAGTTTTGCATTATTTTATGTCTCAGAAAATGTCTACTAGCTTTCTTTTTTTCAAACATCCAACTCACAGTGTCTCACGCCTTTGACCCTAGCACCCAGGAGGCAGAGGCAGGCAGACTGCTCTGAGTTCCAGTCGAGCCAGGGCTATACAGTTATCTTGTCTCAAAAACCAAAATAAACACANGCAAACACATACCTTGCAATGTTTCACATACACTTAGATGTCCATGAAGAAATCTCCTGAGTAGTGGGTATGGTGCACACATCTGGGATCCCAAACTTGGGAGCAGTAAGATTAGGAGTTTGAGGCCACCTTGTGCTATGACACCTTGTCTCAAAGACAAAACAGAAAACAAACAACTACAAAAAAAGGGAGGGGGACTGGAAAGATAGCTCTGTGGCTAAGAACAATTTTTTGACAGAGGACCTGGGTTCAGTTCCTAGTACTCACATGGTGGCCATTTAGGGGATTGATCCAATGCCCTTTTCTGGCCTCTGTGGGCATCAGGCATACATACAAGCTAAATACTCATACACATTAAAATTGGAAGAGGACATTTCTTTAATTCCAGCACTAGAGAAGCAAAGGTAGATGGATCTCGTGAGTTCAAGGCCAGCCTGGTCTACAGAGTGAGTTCCAGGACAGCCAGGATTGTTACATAGAGAAATCCTGTCTTGAAAAAACAAAAGATTTCAAAACACTCAAAAGTATGGTGTTACTTTATTAAACAAATAAGGGTAAACATCATATAGATTTATTGACATTTAATCACTCTAAGTTTCCTACCATTCTGAAGCAAAAAAATTAAAAGATGCTGGGGAGCTGGGTGGTGGTGGCACACGCCTTTAATCCCAGCACTCAGGAGGCAGAGGCAGGCGGATCTCTGTGAGTTCGAGGCCAGCCTGGGCTATAAATCAAGTTCCAGGATAGCCAGGGCCGTTACACAGAGAAACCCTGTCTCAAAAAACAAAAACAAAACAAAAAACCAAAAAAGATGCTGGGGAGATNGCTCAGTGGGGAGATGGCTCTTACCAGCATGAGCACCTGAGTTCAAATCCCTAGCATCCACCTGCATGCCTGTGACCCCAGCATTGTAGAACAGAGACAGGCAGGTCCCTGGGGCTGGTTATGTCCTCCTCTGGCCTCTGAACAGTTGCACACAGACACACAGATGTACACACAGATATATATGCTGGGGCATCAGCTCAGTCTGTAGTATCTGTCACCCCAACATGAGGACTCAAGTTTGTTCCCCAGAAACCCTAGTTTAAAAAAAGACGGGCACAGGGGTGAACATCTATAATCACATCACTGAGGACGCAGACAGACAGACAGACAGATCTCTGGGACTCACTGGTCAGTCAGCTTAGCATAATCAGCAAGTTCCAGGCCAACTGAAATGCAGGAAATGTCAAAAATCCAAGGTGAGCAGGTCCTGAGAAACATCGAGGTGTCTTCTCCTTTGCAAACATGTGCAACCACCTACCCACACACAGACACAAAGTCCTTATACTACTTTATAAAGGTGGGCAAACTGCTCAATCTCACATAAAAACTTTCCTGACACAGACTCCAAACTATGACTTTTATTAGAGGGGCAAGATGCAATGCTGAGGTGATAGGCATGTACCACCACAGCTGACTTTTTTTTTGTTTTTGTTTTTGTTTTTTTTCAAGACAGGGTTTCTCTGTGTAGCTTTGGCACCTTTCCTGGAACTCACTCAGTAGCCCAGGCTGGCCTCGAACTCACAGAGATCCGCCTGCCTCTGCCTCCCAAGTGCTGGGATTAAAGACATGCACTGACACCACCCGGCCACCACAGCTGACTTTAAAAAGCTTTCTGTCCAGTTCTAAGTTTTGGGTAGTGATAAACTTCTACATCACTTGGTCTAAGTCAAACAGCATTTCAACTTCTGTTAGGTGCTATGTGAATGAAGATGTTTAAAATCAATACAACAAAAGCTAAGTCAAGGTTGGTTGAAAAACAAAAAGGTTTTCAGAACAAAATGTTTCTGCAAACCATCTTCACCACCGAGGATTAAAAGTGTATCTTAACTCAGTGTATAAGTAGCTGCATGATTTAATAACCTAGCACAAAAAACAGCCTTGGGCACAACCTTTTACAATTCTTAGGGCAACTACTAGTATTTTATAGAAGTTCTTTTGTTTTTTGTTTTATTTTTCCCAGACAAGGTTTCTCTCTGTGTAGCTTTGGCTGTCCTGGAACTTGCTGGGATTAAAGGCATGTGCCATCACTGCCCAGCTACAGGAGCTTTTTATAAAAAAAATTTTAAACCTCTTTTGAAACAAGATCTCCCTACATAGTCAAGGCAAGCCTGGAACTCATTTTGTAGAGGAAGCTGTTCCCAAATTAACAGAGATTCATCTGTCTCTGCCTCCTGAGTGCTGGGATTAAAGTGTATACCATCATGTATTTCTGGAGTTGTATCTTTTGTTCACTAACTCAGAATCTCCAAGGATAAAGCACAGGGTCTGTTCTCTAGACCCCCTGGCTACTGCTTCAGCATATCTGGCAAATTTTAGGGGGCAGAATGATCACAACTGCATTTCAGAGCTCCAGTTCTGTAAGTCACAAGTGGTAGCCATTCTTCATTGTTTATCATTTTTGTCCAGGAGCACAATGACACAATGACACAGCAGAAGAGGATCAGGGGTGGAGCTCAATGGTAAAACACTCGCAGGACATATGCTTGGCTCTGGGTCCCATTCCCAGAATCATACACTAAACTAAACAAAGCCAATTCTAAGCTTATTTTTAAAAATACAGTAACACTACATTTGAATGGAATAAGGCAAAACTCCACTTGATCAGAAAGTCTGGCATGGGAACTGACTGAGAAGGGCTTTCTAGAATTAGAATATTGTGTAAGATGAGGATTTAAAAAATGACACAATTAGCCGGGCGGTGGTGGCGCACGCCTTTAATCCCAGCACTCGGGAGGCAGAGGCAGGCGGATCTCTGTGAGTTNACACACACACACACACACACACACACACACACACACACCACTCAAATATTTATTATAATTAATTCATATACTTTCTCTTGCGGGGTTAAGTGCTGGGTAAGATTGTTGATTATTTTCCCTGCAAAAGTCCACATAGCACTTTCCATTTCTATGAAGGTTATCCAGCAGAGTGGACACTTTCAGGTCAGTACCAGCTTGATTTCTCAATGATAAGGATTTACCAGGTGTTTCTGGTGGAATATCAAAAGTAACAGCAATAACCTGAGTCATTTTGTGTGTCCCTTGGCCACCCCTAGTGAGCAACTTGAGAAGTGCTTCCCTATATGTCACACTGAGTCTTTTGATTTGGCAATCTAAAGTTTCTGGAGGTTCTGGGAGGAACATTTTCCTTAGTTTGGAGAAAATTTCATTTAAACACAGTCTCTCTCTCTCTCTCTCTCTCTCTCTCTCTCTCTCTCGCACACACACACACACACACACACACACACACACACACACACTCCCACAAGCACTCATGGCTGGGAGTTTATAGGCTGTAGGTGTGAACCCACTGATATTTTTGCAAAATGAATGTCCATCAAACTGTATTCTAAATACCTATCTCTCAGATTACTGCTGCTGTCAGTTCTCATCAGAGAAATTTCTTCCTTCAGTAGAACAATTTATACTGAGATGGAAAAATTCAATTTTGAGAGAATAAACAACTGTAGATTGCTCATTCAGAAATGGAGCATCCATATTCCTGCCACCATCCAACGGCTCAGTGTACATTGTGAAGAGAGCAAAGAAAGGTTGTAAGAACCAGAGGTTACCCGGGCGGTGGTGGCGCACGCCTTTAATCCCAGCACTCGGGAGGCAGAGGCAGGCGGATCTCTGTGAGTTTGAGGCCAGCCTGGGCTACAAAGTGAGTTCCAGGAAAGGTTCCAAAGCTACACAGAGAAACTCTGTCTCAAAAAACCAAAAAAAGAAAAAAAGACACAGTTAAAAAAAACTTTAAGGGAACTCAACGTAGACATCAAACGAATATATCTAAACTGTAAAGTCCCTTACAGCTTATCCTACTCTTCAAAAATATCTTCTCTACATTTTTTCTACTCACATGGTCCACTCAAAGGGCTCTTAAGAAAGGGTAAAAGTTTACTACTTCTCTATGTAAATGGTCCTACCTTAATCACTGAAAACATGTGATCTAAATCCAAGAAACATCATAGACTGTTTGTTAGAGTTCTTCCTAAAAAGAATGAATAGTTTAGACTAATGTTATGATTACCACTTAGTTAATCCCCTTCTTATTCAGGATTTCTATTGTTTTAATTAAAGGGGTACTCTCAACATAGAAAATTACACACATTAGCAAAGGGGTGCCAGCCTACAGTAGCCACTAAGTCATTNTTTCACATAAATAGTATGTATATCAATACAAGGGAAGCTTGAAATATTCAGGTGTAGGTTTTCTTACACTTGAATTTTCTTATGTTCACAAAACAAGAAGGCAAGACACATTACCGTGCACAACAGTACCAGCGACTTTCAGCCACAGCATCCAAATAGGAAGTTAGCCAGCAGACAACTTTGCAGCCAAGCAAGGTCCTAAACAAAAAGTCTCCTTTGTACAAAGAAAAATGTTTCACTTAAAGAATTTTTTTTTTTTTTAAGAAAAAGGCTGTAACTGGCAAAATGGTTTTCCTCAATGCTTGCCCCAAAGTTCAGTGTTGTAACTTCCTATTCCAGACACCCACTACATCAGTCAAACTGAGCACAAATGCCTACAGTGCAGTTCCACTTCCAATCCTCAATGGTGGATGGAGCCTCTCTTTCCAATCTTATTTCCATCTACTTAAAACAAAACAAAACAAAAAAACTTTTCTAAAGAAAATCAAAGTATTTTCCAGATCTACTCTCTTCAAAGCCAAAACCAAATTTCAATTTGATTTTGTGTTTAATGGAGGGTCTCTCCCCAAAATGACAGCATATTATACCACTAATAATGGGAATATGGTTGAAGTTCTATCTCCCTTGCTTTCATGGTTTTAACATCAACTTCAATATAACATCCTTAAAAAAGTTTCTAAATCCTAAATGCAGCTATTTATTTGATCGTCTGTATCACAGGTGCAGCAGTTATAAGCAGGGGCTTTGGAGTCCTTGGTCTTGTGTGACCCTGAGCTAGGCATCTCACCATTCTAAAGCCAGGTTACTCCACTGAGCTAGTGCCTTCCGTCTACCACTAGCTGTGAGGATTTATGATCTGCATGAACTACTAGCATGGTAAAGACTCACTAAATATTATCCACATACACCATGTCTGCCAATGTCTTTATGTGTCATAACATATAAGAAGTCACCATTAAAATTCATTCCTCATTTCTGAAAGGCTTAGGGAGTGCTGGAAGTTTACCTCTGCTTGAAGGAAAAAGGAGCCCAGAGGCAGAAGACTACAAGGGTCTACTCCAGACCACAAGTTAAGAAGGAACTGATTATTCCATTGGCATATTAACTATAAATGTATTTATTAAAAAGCTTGACTTCCAAGCTTATGTGGCATGTCTTTCATAAAAGCTAAGTTAATAAATATAATTTGGGAAAAATATTTTTACTCAATCCAAATTAATGACATATCTTTTTTTTTTCTTTTTGATACATGCCCCTCCCTGAAACCTGATAATGATAATCTGTATTTCTGTATTAAAAATATAAAACAATATTTGTTGTTGTATGCTGAGGATTGAACCTAGGTCCTTAATATATGACAATCATTGAGCAACAATCCCAGCCCACAAATCATTCTTAAATCTAAAAATGTTCTACTTAATGATTGCTACAGTTTGGATAGATAAAAAGTAGTGTGTTTTCCCCAAAACTAAAGGGCCAAGGGATGCAGAAAAGATTAGGTGGGTTAGTGACAGTTATGGACTCAAGGTTCCTGCTAGTGGCAGCACTCAGAACAGCCTCTGTAAGATAGGACTGCTTCTACTCCCAGGGTTTTGTTAACCAAACATACCAACTTCCTCTCCTTATTTTTAAAGGCAGATTAGAAGCTTCCAATATTGGCTACCGTAGAGCACAGCTAATCATCTACCAAGTGTTTCTTCACATGATGAACAGGTTGGTCTGCAGACTAGCAGAGTTCCCTTGGACTGATTTTTAAATACTTTTTTGTTTTGTTTTGTTTTGTAAGGGAAATGCTACTGAAGAGGCTGGGCGGAACACTGTTAGGCATACAGCATCATTAACTGCCTTTACAGTAAGACTATTCTGAGTTTGCATGAGTCAAAATAAAATTCTTTGGTAAGCAAAAAGTAAACATGTATTTCAAAGGTCATGATTTGCTCATAAAATAGCAGAATTATGACTCTATTTGTCTTAATATATAAAGGAGTTAGGGGCTCTAATGTTATCAGTCTGATTAAAACATTTCATAAGGTTTTTATTCTTTCTTTTAGATTTGAAAAATATTTCTATTTATTTTATGAGCACAAGTGTTTTACGTGAATATATGTAAGTTCACTTCATGACTGCCTGGTGCCTGCTGGAACAAAAGCCACTGAATGCCTCAGAACTGGATTTACAGATGGTTTTTAAGTTGCCCCGTGGGTGCTGGGAACTGAACCCCGGTCCTCTGCAAGAGCAGCTAGTACTCTTAACCACTGAGCCATCTCTCTCCAGACCTTAATTTTTAATTTTTCCAGTGCTGGGTATCTAATCAGGACCTCACATATACTAGTCAAGTGCCCTAAATTGAGCTATATCCCCAGCACTGTGATTTTATTATTATAAGGCCAAAGTCTTCTTAATGGACCAGCATCCAAGCTGTAGAAAATCCCAGCTAGAATAATGAACACTTCACATAGAACTTTTGAGATCTACCTAGTGACTTTAATTTATACATGCCCCCTACCCCCACCCGCAGCACTCAGTTGATGCTGGGGCTGAACCCAGGGACTTGTGCATGGAAGGCAAGTGTTCTATCNCTGCGCCATAACAGTCTTATCATTTATCTTTAAAAACTAAGAGTTTCCCACTGACCTATATTTGGGTTTAGTACCACAGTACAAATGGAGTGCACTTTACTAGCAGCATTAATCAACAAAGCATACAGCACACTCTCCAATTCTTGGCAGGAGCTACCATACTAACTTAAGATGCCTTCCCCATTGGTAGACAAGACATTTTTATTTGTTTCGTTTTGTTTTGTGACTGGGTGGATCTTGCTGTGCAGTCCTGTCTGGCTTAGAACTCTCAGGTGATCTTCCTGTCTCTGCCTTCAGAGTGCTAAGATTATAGATGTGAACTACCACACTAGAATTTTTTTTTTTTTAAGTCACAGCTTAATCTCTAGGATAAGGAGCCTTAACTGCTACAAGTCAACTGACTTGTTCAATATTCCTAAGGATCTGAAAGCAGCCTTGCTGTTGGGATAAATTTCAGTCAGATTTACATTAAAAATCCTACAGCTAGGCTATTATTTTGTAGGTCAGTGGAAGCCTACTTTCATACTGCTTTCTAAAGCCACTGGCCCTCTATATAAATTACATAAATTCAAATTAATAGGTTAAGTGCATGCTGGGATTGAGAAGTCCCAAACCCTACAGGCAAGCTTTAAAACATTTTAAGATTTATTTTATTTTTACTTGTGTGTCTGTGTGGGGGAGTGGGGTGGTATACACATGTAGAGTGTAGTGCCTGTGGGGGCAAAAGGGGGCACTGGATCCCCTGAAGCTAGAAATACAGTAACTCACCCAACATAATTGCTGGTAATCAAACTTAGGGCCTCCGGAAGAGCAGCAAGAGCTCTTCTTATCTTAACTGCTGAGCTACCACTTCCAATGCAATACACTTTTAACAGTGTGTGTGAGTGTGCATGTGTGTGACAATTCATGCACGGAGATCAGAGGACAACCTATGGAAATTGATTCTCTCCTTCCACTATGTGGTCCTGAAGACTGAACTCAGATTATTAGACCAGGTGGAAGGCATCTTAACCTGATGAGACATCTCATTGGCCCAAATTTTTAATTTTTTTTAATGATTTTTTTAAAATTTTATATTCATTGGTGTTTTGCCTGCCTGTATGTCTGTGTGAGGGTGTTGGATCCCCTGGAACTGGAACTACAGACAGTTATAAGCTGCCACGTCGGTGCTGGGAATTGAACTCAGGACCTCTGGAAGAGCAGCCGGTGCTCTTAACCGCTGAGCCATCTCTCTAGCCCCAGTTTTTAATTTTTAAGTAATAGTCAAAACTACACCTAAAGCTTAACACTGTATTAAATGGTTCACTCAGCCTCATTTGAGACCTACTGGTAACCCTTAGGTCCCTTAAGTAGTAAAAGGATGGGCTAGTAACTATTTTCCATTTTAAGAGATGTGTAGGCAATGAAAGATTTCCACCTCATCCTCAGTTACAGCCTCTTTCTTAACATTTTTCTTATGTTAATGTGCAAAAAAAAGTTACGGACTTGCCTTGTGAGGTCGAAAATATAGATACAAGCTGAGAGGAAGAGGAAGAAACAAAGGAATCTGAAAGAAAATATACAGCATAAAAATTTGACAACCTTACACAGGAATCTTAACTTCAACTTTCTTTTTCTGGAGGTTTATTTAGCCAAGGGAAAACTTAAACTTTATTCCAATGACTGTTTTCACTCACCTGCCAGTGACACCTCATTTCACTTCCAGGACGCACTTCTAAAAGTTTACCAAGTCAATCTCTTTTAGACAAGCATTATCACCTTCAGGAGACAAGAGGAAGTCCTACCATTTCACAACAGCTACAACCTCAAGAGCAGATGCTCCTCTGCTAGTCTCTGGCAAAGTGGTTTCTAAGTACTAACTGCCACTTGCTTTAAATAGTTTCCAACTACATTTTGAAGCATTAAGTCACTAAGATGACAGAGGCAGGTGGATCTCTGTGAGTTTGAAACCAACACAGTCTACAAAGCAAGTTTCAGGACAGCCAGGGCTGTTACATAGAGAAACTCTGTCTCAAAAAACAAACAAACGTCACTAAGATGAGCGCTTAGAAATATTTAACTGAGCTGGGTGGTGGTGGTGCATGCCTTTAAACCTAGCAATTGGGAGGCAGAGGCAGGCAAATTTCTGAGTTCCAGGCCAGCCTGGTCTACAGAGCGAGTTCCAGAACAGCCAGGGCTACACAGAGAAACCCTGTCTCAAAAAACAAACAACAAAACAAAACAAAATAAAACTGGCAAAACCTGACCCTTGATACTTTAAAAACAAAATCACAATTCATTGGAAAATAGGGCTAACATGAGGAATCTTTCATCTTTGAAAATCACACTCCTCCAATCTGTCAGTATATAAAAAATGTAATGTAAACATAACATCCCCCTCTTATCTGTTCGATAAACATACCCTTTAACTAAGCACTTAATGCTTCCAGGAATCCATCCTACAAATAAGGCACGTATGTGTACAAGGACATGTGTGTAAGGATATCCAGTAAGGGTGCTAGTTTTAAGTACTAGAAATAATGTAAATGTCCACTAACAGATGACTAGTTAGAAAACATCACCTAACTAATGAAGGTCTGTAACTCCAGCATTTGGGAATTAAATGCAAGAGGGTCAGTTCAAGGCAGTCTGGGATACATGAAAGTCTGTCACCTCTGTCTCTGTGTCTCTCTCGTACACACACACAGAGCCACCCATGGCAGCACACCTTTTAATTCCAGCATTCAAGAGGCAGAGGCAAAAAAGCAGGCAGATCTCTGTGAGTTGAGGCCAGCCTGGTCTACATAGAGAGCTCTAGGCAAGCAGAGTTACCTAGTGAGACTCTGTTTCCA
>LZPO01011126.1:110422-131085 GCA_001675575.1 Neotoma lepida | reverse complement strand
ATAGTCCTTCACTCTAATGAAAGTTGAAATCATAAAATGTTTAAAAATAGGTAATATATTCTCATGCTTGAAAAGAGGACCAGAGAGATGACTCAGTGAATAAAGGCAGTTGCCACTAAGCCTAGACTCATGTGGTAGAAAGAGAATGACTGCCACAAGTTGTCATCTGACTTACACACACACACACACACACACACACACACACACACAAATTTTAAGATATTTAATGAAATATTTTTTGTAAGGTTCTGTAGTTTAACATATGTAGGCAACTAAGTTCCTATAGAACAATGTAGTGTGTCCACTACTTTATACTTTTTTCAGTATAACCTTTAAAATACAGTTCTTTAGATTTTGTTTATTTTTAAATTTTATGTTTATGCCTGTTTTACTTGCACATATGTCTATGCATTATATGAGTGCAGTTCCTGCAGAGGATAGAAGAGGATGTTGGAGCCTCTGGAACTGGAGTTACAGACAGTTGTGAGCCACCATGTGGGTTCTGGGAATCAGACTCCTCTCTTCTGGAAAACAGCCAGTTCTCTTAACTGCTGAGCCCTCTCTAACCCCTCAAGTATGAGATTAATAATTTGTCCTACCTTTTTATTTTTTAAAACTTCATGAGTTTATTTTTTATATTATAATTAGATTTATGGAGTGCTGGAGTTTATCTTGATATGGGCAAAACTTTATTTTCATTTGACTGTTAGAACCTCATGAAGACATTAGAAGATTTATATAAATGATATTTTTGATAATTTAATTCTCCTGCATCTTCATAGTTGGATCTGTTTATTCTTACTTTTGAGGAAAGGGCACCTCTACTTGATGAATTCCTTGAACCTGCTTTGAGAACCTTTTGCAACTACGAAGAGTATGCCACTTTCCTGACATAATCTTTTCATGTTGAGGTGGCCTGGGAGCCACTGATAAGATACTTAGAAATAAATAGCAGGAGATACTTCTTTGAGTGTAATTATTATTATTATTATTGTTACTATTTTTTGAGACAGGGTTTCTCTGTGTAGCCCTGGCTGTCCTGGAACTTGCTCTGTAGTCTAGGCTGGTCTCAAACTCAGAGATCTACCTGTCTCTGCCTTGATAGTGCTGTGATTAAAAGCTTGGCCACCACCATCTGGTAACTTTTTTTTGTTTGTTTGTTTTGAGACAATTTATGCAGCCCATTTTAATCTCACATTCACTCTGTAGCCCAAGCTGGCCTTAAGCCCCTGATACTCTTCCACTTCCTGCTGCCGAGTTTACAGGTGTGAGCCACAGGGCCACTGGGCAAGAGCTTTGTCTTTTAAGACAAAATCTTAGCAAAATTTAGGCAAATGAATGGATAGTGGCTTCCTCTTTGTTTTAAAGGATAGTGTAGGGGTGCAGGAAGGACATGGGGTAAGTGGAGTAGTGCTTTTGTTTTTGAATACCTTATTTAATTCTTTGTTTTTCAATACGGGTTTTCTTTGTGTAGCCCTGGCTGTCCTGGATCTGTAGACCAGATTGGCCTTGAACTCACAGATCTTCCTGCCTCTGCCTTCCTAGTACTGGGATTAAAAGCGTGTGCCACCACCGCCCGGCTCCTTTATTAATTCTTTAAAAAGTTATACTACTTTGGGAGGCAAAAGCAAGAGGAGATTGCAAATTTGAAACCAGCCATGGGTACATAGTCAGGATTCTGTCTCTCAAACCAAGAAATTTCTTAAAAACTGAGGCCCTAGACCCAATATCCCAGAGTTGAAACCTAAGATAAGGTTTTTTTTTTTTTTTCCCCTCTCTGTGTAGCCTGGCTGTCCTAGAACTCACTGTGTAGACCAGGCTGGCCTTGAACTCACAAAGATCCACCTGCTTCTGCCTCCAAAGTGCTGGGATTAAAGGCGTGCATCACCACTGCCTGGCTAGATAAGGATAGTTAGTCTCTTTATTCTGTTCTGAACTGGAAAGGACTTAAATGTGACAGGAAGGAAGGGTACAAATGTAAGTGCATTAGGCCTGCAGTCAGTCAGCAGNCTGGCCATAGCCAGAAAATAGCAAACTAGTCCTCACCTCCTTTCTGCAAGGATTTTGTTTTGTGCTCATTTTGGCTTTTTGTTTCTTTCTTTATGATCCTGTATATAGATATTGCTAGTGAATTCAAAGAGCAGTTGCAGGCACTGATACCATATGTACTAAACCCATCTAAGTTAATGGAAAAGGAGATCAATGGCTCAAAAGTCACCTGCCGGGGACTGTTGGAATATTTTAAGGTAAATATGAGTTTTAGTTCTAAACTTGGTTTCGTGGCTTTTTTTTTATGTGAAATTGATTTTAATGTTAGTAGTTTTCTTGGGGAGATGGTCAGAGGTATTTTACAACCTTACTGTCCTTCCAGGAGCGGGCCACTGGGTGGCAGTATGGGCATAAGAACCAAATGATGTTCTTTGCACTCTCTTAGAGTAGTCATTACTGTGTCTTCAAGGAAGATGATGTGGACAGGAGGTGGTTAGGAGGTTGCTGTGAGTAGGAGACGCACGTAAATGGGACGCAACTATCTCCAGGTGGATAGTCTCTGCCCACAGGTTGTGGTGAGACCATTGTGCATGGGGGCCTGACTGGAATCCTGGCCTTGGTAGGCTTGTGCTGCTTGAGAGTATTTTTAGATAACTAAAAATGCTAACATGCATTCAGAAGTGTGTCGTGCTTCTGCTAATTCTTGATTGTTGATCTAGGATTTTAAGAAAATGCAGTTGTGTGGTTTCACTATTTTAAAATATGAGCAAAATATTTTAGAATTGTATTTTTGTGATTGCTTCTATGTTTATATTTTAAGGCTTATATTAAAATTTACCAAGGAGAAGATCTGCCTCACCCAAAATCCATGCTTCAGGTAATAAAGTCTTTGGTATCCTAAATGACATGTTTTAATTGCTGGAATTGGCCCGGATATGACACAACTGAGTCCTGAAGATGAGAGCGAGACCACTCTCATTTTTGTAGCCTTACCTTAACTTTTTTCTTGTTTTCGAGACAGGGTTTCTCTGTGTAGCTTTGGAGCCTGATCTGGAACTCACTCTGTAGACCAGGCTGGCCTAGAACTCAGAGAGATCTGCCTGCCTTTGCCTCCCGAGTGCTGNGATTAAAGTGGTGCACCACCACTGCCCGGCTGCCTTACCTTGACTTTTAAGAGCACATTTTGCAGCAAGTGTGGGTACCCTCTGCTTCATCTGTGTTCTCTATAGGGCAGTTAATGCATTTGGGGCTGCTCTCCTTTCATGACACATTGGGAAACACTGCTTTGTTTATACCCAGCTGAAGCATAGTTGCTGTGTTAGACAAGCCACTTGCAGTCATTGGTGCTTTGCTTTGGTATAACTTCTGGCTCTTGTCCTTAGGATTCATTGGTCATTTGATTAAAACAGCTTCTCACTTTCATATGCTGAATATGTGGACATTAATTGCTAAATACTGATTTCTTTAGTAGCAAAATATTTTCACAAAATCACTGGACCTCATGATTCATAGTATAATGAAATTTTTGCTCTTGTTTTTTGTTTTTCTTATTTTGAGGCATTGGGATTAAACCCAGGTGCCTTACACCATGTAGATTAGGTAAGTGCTCTCCCACTGAGCTCCATCTCCAGTCCAAAGCACACAACTACTGTTAAGGTTGAAATTGAAGTAAAGGAAATTATGTTTTCTTGAATTTTGGAGGTTTGGTTTATGCTAGAGATTCTTAAGTGTCAGAATAGATGTTTTGGCACAAAAATTGGCAAAAGTATGTATTTTATCAGTTGAATTATATGGAAATATAAATAATGACAGATTGATAAAAAAGAAAGAATGGGAATAAGAGATATTTTTGCTTGGTTTCTGGGAAAATGTTTCAAGAAGTATTTATAGTTCATACTTTTCTTTCTTAAAAGGCCACTGCTGAAGCTAACAATTTGGCAGCTGCTGCCTCTGCCAAAGATATTTATTACAACAACATGGAGGAGGTATGTTGGTGACACCTCTTTTCTAGAGTGTCTATTTCCTGAGCATGACTGTTGATTTCAGAGGTCCAAACTTTATCCTACTCAATGTATCCTTTTTGTTTGAGACAGAGTTTTATGTACTAGGCTGGCCTGAAAAATCACTGTGTAGTAGAGGCTGGCTTTAAACGTCTGGCTGCCTTTGCCTCACTAATGCTGTGGCACAAGAATGTGCTTTAAAGGTTTGTTTGTGAATGTATGACACATGTATGTGGGTGTTCATGGAGGCCACAAGAGGGCATTGGATCCTCTGAAGCTAAAGTTTCAGGTGGTTGTGAATGGCTTAGAGCACGCATGTTGGAAATGTAACCTGGTTATCTGGGAAAGCTGAAAGCCCTCTTTAAACTGCTAGCTGTCTGTACAGCCCCAGCTTAATGTGTCTTAAGATGATGAGACACAAAGCTGTTTTTCAGGTCACCCTGGTAATTGGGATGTTCTGATTATTATTTTTTTTAAATTTAATTTTTCTTTTCTTTTGAAACAGATTCTGTGTAGTTGGGATCTTCTAGTTAGTTTTGTTTTTCTGACCAGGGTCCAGGTTGGTCTCAAACTTAAGCAAATCCTCTTATGACAAGTCTCCCGAGTCTTAGATTGCAAATATGTGCTACTATGTCTGTTATTTCTTTTCTTTTAAGATTTATTATTTATGGGGCTGGAGAGATGGCTCAGTGGTTAAGAGCACTGACTGCTCTTTCAGAGGACCCGGGTTCAATTCCCAGCACCTGCATGGCAGCTCACAACTGTCTGTATGTAACTCCAATTCTAGGGGATCTGACACCTTCACACTAATGTGCATAAAATAAAGTTAAAATAAATTATTAAAAAAAAGATTTGTTATTTATTTATGTGTATATCTCTACCTGTAGGTACCTGAGTAGGCCAGAGATGGGCATTAGATTCCCTTGAGCTCTAGTTACAGGAAGTTGTGAGCTTCCTGATTGGGTGCTGGGAACTGAACTCTGATCGTATGCAAGAGCAGCAAGTGTTCTTAACTGCTGAGCCATCTCTCCAGCCTCCCAGTATCTGGTTATTAACCATTTCTAACCAAGCTTTCTCAAGAGTATCTTTGTCCTTTCTGATTAGTGTTACCCTGTTTTTGTTTTTTAATTTTAAAATTAGTTATCATATTTGTATGCAAGGGCTTGCTTTGTAGCTCTGGTTGGCCTGGAATTTGTTATGCAGACCAGCTCCAGCTCCAGCTCCATCTCTTGCCTCTTGAGTGCTGGGATTATAAATATATACTAGTATGTCTGGGTTTGGCCTTGGCTATTTGTCTTTTCTGACTGTTTTGTTTTTGTTTTGTTTTGTTTTGTTTTGTTTTGTTTTGTGTTTCGAGACAGGGTTTCTCTGTGAAGCTGCCTTTCCTGGAACTCACTTGGTAGCCCAGGCTGGCCTCGAACTCACAGAGATACACCTGCTTCTGCCTCCCAACTGCTGGGATTAAAGGCGTGCGCCGTCACCACCTGGCCTGACTTTTTAAAAAAAATTTTTGTATGCATCAGTGTTTTTGCCTGCATGTATGTCAGTGTGAGAGTGTTGGGTCCCCTGGAACTGGAGTTAGAATTGTGAGCTGCTGTATGGGTGCTGGGAATTGAACCTGGGGTCCTTTGTAAGAACAGTCAGTGCTCTTAACCTCTGAGCCATCTCTCCAGCCCCTTTTCTCGTGTAGCCTAGGTGGGCCTCAAACTCTTTATGTAGTTGAGGATGACCTTGGACTTTCTGATCCTCCTGTAACCACCTCTGGAGTGTTGGAATTATACATGTGCACTGATGTATATGGTATTGAGATTGAACCCAGAGCTCTGAGCATACTAGGCAAGTACTCTACCATATGTGTTATGTCCTCAGTCTTCCTTGAATATTTTCTGAAGTTAACTTTTAAGCTTTTTTTCTAAACTCTTGAGAGCATTCTAATCTTTACTGTCTCTTTTTACTTGTTTTATTTGGTATGTACAAGAATTTTCATCATGTGTTTTTGTCATTTTTAGGTTTGTGGGGGAGAGAAACCTTATTTGTCTCCAGACATTTTAGAAGAGAAGCACCAAGAATTCAAACAACTCGCTGTGGACCACTTTAAGAAAACCAAAAAGATGGGCGGGAAGGATTTCAGCTTCCGTTACCAGCAGGAGCTGGAGGAGGAAATCAAGGAACTGTATGAGAACTTTTGCAAACACAATGGCAGCAAGAACGTCTTCAGCACCTTCCGAACCCCTGCAGTTCTGTTCACAGGCATAGCAGCGTTGTACATAGCCTCNGGCTTCACTGGCTTCATTGGGCTTGAGGTTGTGGCCCAGCTGTTCAACTGTCTGGTTGGACTGCTGTTAATAGCACTCCTTACCTGGGGGTACGTCAGGTATTCTGGTCAGTATCGTGAGCTGGGTGGAGCTATTGACTCTGGTGCAGCATATGTGTTAGAGCAGGTGAGTGGTGCTGGCTGAGGCTGGGGGGTCTGTGGTGATTGTGCTTATGTTGTAAAATTTGGAAGAATTTCATAGTGAAAAAAGGGGTTAAACCCATTTTCTGATGGGCTTTGTATTTTATTCTTTTTTAGTATATTAATATTTGATCCTTATATTTTGTTTTAATGCCTAAAAATGGCCCTTGTAAGACGGATTCTCTAAATGGTCTTGTTAAATAAAACACAGAGGCAGAGATAGGGGTGAAAGTCTGACAGAGATCAGAGGAATTAGGAACAGCTACCAGCCTCACCTTAGACTGCCGCTGCCGCTCCCAAAATGGGGAGTGTCCCAATTCCTTATACCTCCACATCTGTATCCCTTTCTGTTCTGTTCTCCCATTGGCTCTTTCAGCCTAGCTACATCACTTCCTCCTGTCGCCCATCTGTCACTTTGTCTGTCTGTATAGACCTCCAGAAGTTTATGGTTGATGCTGGGATTAAATCTAATCTTCAGCTTCCTCAGAAACCCGAGAAGGAAATAATATTACCTAGTAAAACAGGAAATGCAAACAAGCAACTTTCAAAAAAATCTGAGTTGACAGAAACAGCTGACTGCCTGGACAGTCACCTTAGGTTTCTCTTCTTCTTTTTCTTTCTTTCTTTCTTTCTTTCTTTCTTTTTTTGTAATATCGGGGCATCATCTTTAGCCTACAGGCTTAGCGTATCTGACATTTTTTGTGAAGCAGGATGTACTCAAGGTCTATAGCTCGATCCCACATTCGATGCAAGTATTCCATGTACCACGATAAACTTGAATTGTGCCAGTGTCCTGAATCATGACAGGATTTTAAATCCTGGAAATTGCTGGTATTTTTGTAATTTGATTTTTCATTCTTCTCAGCTTGTGGGTGGTTTCACCTTGGCATCCCATTTTTTTCAGCTTGTAGGTGGCTTCATCTCTTTACTAAATGCCAGTCTATCATTGAGAGGTCAGACTCCATCAGCCTAGTTACTCCTCCAAGAGTAATTGTTCCAGCTACTGTTTCATAGCACACCAGTAGCCATCGGTCGACTGTCTGTTCAGCTGCCTTCAAAGGAAGAGGCACTGTACCTTTTCCAGATTGTAAAGCCACTTTAGTGACGGTGTCATATTGTCTTGGCCTCAGAGGACACCTGTTGTCAAAGCTGCAACCACACTTGACATTTTGAACAGCATACTGTCAGCAGTCAATTCAAGGACACTTTCTTGTCCAGTGGCGAACTTTTGCCACATGGAAGTTAAGTCCAAATGCAGTCTCTTCAATGCCCATATCTTCTCTGAAATAAATTGGTGCTGCCAGGAGCCAACATGTCTCATAGGCATAAAAAAAAGAAAAAAATCTAAGTTATTAAAACATTTTAAATGCTGTATTTTGCAGGTCTCTGAAGGATTTGAAGATGACCTGTCTATCTAAAATATATCTCTGCTTAACCTTGAAAACACCTAATATGACTACAAGTTTGATTGTAATGACTAATTACTAACTCTCGTTTCTCTATGCTAATAGTTGAATAATCTACCTCTTATCTATATCCTCTTTTTTTTTTTTTTTTTACATTGGGCACCAGATTTTGTAAAGCAACTCTTAAATAGTCTTATTGATAAAAAAACTTAGTGTCAGCTATTGGGGTAAATTTTGAAAGGTCAGAGAAACAGAACAAGCCACAGCCAACCTCACCTTGTCAATTCCTCAGCTGATCTTGTTTACTCAGACTACAGGCTTTTGAGTCCTCACCCGAATGAATCTCAGCTGAACTGCTGCTCAAAGCCTAAAAGCTTAAGAGGCTTCTAGTTTTTGGTTTTCACGCCTTATATACCTTTCTGCTTCCTGCCATATTACTTCCTGGGATTAAAGGCATATGTCTTTCTCAAGCAAAGACATGAGATCTCAGGTGCTGGAATTAAAGATGTGTGCCACCATGCCTGGCTGTTTCCAGTGTGTCCTTGAACTCAGAGATCTGGATGGATGTCTGCCTCTGCTAGGATTAAAGGCGTGTGCTACCACTGCCTAACCTCTATGTTTAATCTAGTGGCTGTTCTGTTCTCTGACCCCAAATAAGTTTTATTCGGGGATACAATATTTTGGGGGACACAATATATCACTACAGGCCCTTTTAATGCAAAAAAGGGTCTTTGATCTACTGTGTTCCTCCTGGGGCATACAAAATAGTGGGACATCTTCATATATACTATATATATATGTGATATATACTATCACTTACGTCTTCAAAAATGCAAATTTTTTTTCTTTTTTTGGTTTTTTTGAGACAGGGTTTCTCTGTGTAACAGTCCTGGCTGTCCTGAAGCTCACTCTGTAGACCAGGCAAACTCACAGAGATCCACCTGCCTCTGCACCACCACTGCCCTGCTGCAAATGGTTTTTGAGACTGACATAAATAATCTCTAGGGTTTTTATTTTTAAAGTTTATTTAAATTTGTTACTATTGGGTGTGTTGTGTATGATATGTGAATGTGGGTGTTTGACCCAGGGCACAGGATGTGAAGGTCAGAGGACAACTTTGTGGAGTCAGTTTTTGTCATTTACCTTTATATGGGTTCTGGGAATTGAACTCAGGTCGTTAGGGTTGAACAGCAAGTATTTACTTGATGAGCCATCTTGCTAGCCCATTTAGGTTTTTTGTTTGTTTGAGATGGTCTCATGTTGCTTAGGCTGGTTTCAGACTTCATAATGTAGAAGAGGATGAACTTAAATTCTCGAACTCCTGATTCTGCTGCCTCTAAAGAGCTCTTCAGTGCTATAAGTGCTGAGGGTATAGGCATATCCTATGTGCTATACCTGGTTGAGCTCCAGTTTTCATAAATTATTTTTTGAGAAAGGATCTTTCCATAGTTTAGGCTGGCCTGGGACTCGCTGTGTAATGCAGAATGGCCTGAATCATATATAATCCTTCTACCTCAGCCTCCTGAGTACTGAGATTGCATTGCAGTTGTGCACCACTATAGCTGATCATTTTGTATGTTTTTAGGACAAGTTTGTTTCTTTTTCTGTGGCATACACATATCAATTAGGTCAACAGTGTGAAGCCAGAGGAGCCTCTAACTCCTTAGCAGAGGAGTATGTGCTCTACTGACTTAGGAGTCAGCTATTTATACACATCTAGATGTGTATAAGAGACAGGGTGTATTTTATTAACTAATATATTAACTAAATGGACTTTTGCAGGCTTCTGGTCATATTGGTAATTCTACTCAGGCTGCAGTGAGGGATGCCATCGTTGGGAGACCATCTACGGATAAAAAAGCTCAATAGCATCTAATGGCAAGATTCAACAAAAGCCCAGTCAGCACCTGAATTTCTGCTAATGCCGTCATGGGTCCAGTTCCAAAGGAGTGGCAGATCTGAGACCATCCTGGAAGAGCTGAGACAGGGCACCTTAATAAATGAACTGACCTCTCCTATGGTTTCCAATTCCACTTGTATTGGAAGCATTTCTTTTTCTTGCTGTTACAGACCCAAGGCTACTTTCTTCTCTCTTCTCTGCTTTGTGCACTTTAAGGGGTAGGGGTAGGGGCCAAGAGGAAAACATGGAAATGCAGCTTTTAAGTCTTTGATGTGCCACATAGTGCCTTTTAAGACAGTCCATGCCTCTGCCAGCCAGGAAGGCTGAGGAGTGGAGGACAACCTCATGAAATGTGGTTTTGGATCAAGTTCTCTTTTAGATTTTGGATTTCAGTTCTTTTGTACCTTTGAAAATTTGTTTTTCAAAAGTTTATACAACTTGAAAAAGGCTCAGAACTAAAGGCCGACTGAAATACTTACTACACTTAAATAGTTCCCCCAGGACTGGTGAGTGAACCTTGCACCTGACATGCTAGGCAATTGCTCTACCCTGGAGCTGTCTCCTAGCCCGCTTGACTGCAGTCTCAGGTCTTGAAATTACTTTGTTCCCGGGTTGGCTGTGAGCTTTCTATCCTCCCTCTCTAGCTTCTTGTACAGACCTATGCTACCATTCTTGCTTCAAAAACCTTCTTTATATGAATTACCTTTGCTATGCAGCATGGAAAAAATTAAATCACTTAATATTCTGTGTTGGAGAATATAAGGTCTTTTACACAGTAGGCTAGCAGTTTTGTTGAACTTGCTTTTTTATTTTTATTCCTATAGCTTTTTTTCTAGTAAACAACCAGTGGTTCATAATAAAAGGAATGAGCTAGATACTTCATGGTAAAACTGTAGTTTGAGTGAACCATGTGACCTCTGATAAGTCACTTGAACTTGTGTCTTGGTCAGATTTACTGTACATTTATGTATGTATGTGTCACTCTCAAAAATAGTCATTTTCAACGGAGAAAAGACATTACCAAATATTACTTCTTTTAATTATTGTTCAATTTCATGTTGCTTAGTGGTAATACCAAATAATCATAATCTAATCTAAAGTCTTTATTCAAACTTTTTTTGGGGAGAAGGGGGTGATGTCTCACTGTGTTGCCCTGACTAGCCTGGAACTTTCGATACAGACCAGGCTAGCCTTGAACTCACAGAGATCCTTGTGTCTCTGTGTGCCACTGTGCCTGGCCCCAAACTGCTTTTTATTCTATGTACTGTCCAGTGTTCATAATATCAAAGTTAAACTGTTAATTTTATTTAGTTAACTTTCCTTTTCTCCTCCTTGAAGAAGGAAGGGCACTCAGTCTAGCTGAAATATTTAAAATTCCCTCTGGATTCTCCTGTTGGTTAGACTGGCAGTTTTAAAGTAACTGGCTTATGAAGAACAATTGCTCAGACTGTAAAATTTCCTTTTTACATTTACCTTGATTATGTGATAAAGTTTTATCTATTGTTTTTTTTTTCCTTTGACTTTGTAATGGTGAATTATTGTGAACTTAAACCTTAAAACATGCCTGCAGGTATAGAAGCCTTAAGTTTTTTTTTTTAGGTAATTTGAAATTTTGTTGTGGGAAGGAGATAGACTGGTTTTGGCAAAACCTTGTGTAATTTTATGTACGTGAAGTATGAATGGAAGGTAGAAAAAAAGGAAGTCTTGCATTTAATTTATCAGAATTTTCTTTTTACTAAGTTTTCCAATCAAGGATTTTAAAATTCTGAATCAATATTAAGCATTTTACATATTTTCATACCATCTTGTCCTGAAATTCGTAGTAATTTTTCCTTTTGCTGTGCCATCTTGGAATAATTCCAGCTTGTTTTAAAACTGTTCACTGCTTTTGAGTGATGGCTGACCATGGAAGGGGTTGGACGCTCAGTCCTGAAATTGTCCAGAGTTTTCAGGTGGTGTCCCCTATCTGAAAGCTTGTACTGAGTGATGGACTCTGGATGCTGAGATTCAGTCAGAGAGGGTTTTGGGGATGTGATCTTGTTATGTAGTCCAGGTTGGCCTATAACTTGCTTTGTAGTTTAGATGCCCCAGCCTCCTTGAGTGCTGAGCTTGTAGGTGTGTGTCCCCATGCCTATCTCTAGTTCTACTCTTTGTTTGTTTTGATTTTTGGTTTTTCAAGACAGGGTTTCTCTGTATAACAGCTCTGGCTGTCCTGGAACTTGCTCTATAGAGCAGGCTGGCCTCAAACTCACAGAGATCCACCTGCCTCTGCCTCCTGAGTGCTGGGATTAAAGGTGTGCACCACCACCACCCGGCTCTACTCTTAATGGTGAGAAAAGATGACGTGGAAAAAGATTTGCTGTAATAATTCAGTATTACTCTGTGTGTGAGCTTAAAGTGAATGTTCTATTAATTAACTTACTCTGCTTCTGGAACATGTTTATAAAGTTATCTTTTGAGGGTTCTTAGGAGTTTTCCTTGTCCTCTTTTCTAACTTTAAATAGTTGATTTTCTATCACAATTTTTCAATACAAAATGCTTTTAATGACTGGTTAGAAATAGTCCTGAGGAGATTCATAACTGGTTGAAAGAATTTTTTAGCACCTCCAGCCTTTTCTTTGTGGGTCAGGGACATGGTGTAGGAGTCAGACCAGTGTCCCCACAGGCTTTCTGTGCAGGCGATGTTAATTTGTGCACTCCTGTCAATATGTGGAGCACATTCCTATGAACATAATGGAGATTTTCAAAACATTCCATTAAAAATAACTCACTTCAGGAGAAGCTAAATGTTGCCAAGATATTCTTGGTTTTGTTTTGGGGTGCTGNGGATGGAAGCCCAGGGCTATGTNTATGGCAGGTATTTGCTCTATCNACCAAGTTAAACACTTCAGTTTGCCTTTTAACGTCAAAGGATAGAATCACAGCTTTGAGTCTTGTGCTGAGAAGTCTCTCTCACTTGATTTATCACTTGCTGATAAATTTCACACATCCCTTTTGAAGAGTACCAAAAGTCTGTTTCATAGATGCGTGTAACTTCTGTTTCTTTCCTTCTTCCTTCCCACCACCCCCTTCTCTCTTCCTTCTTCTGTGCAGCTCCAGCCAGAGGTTTACGTTTGAACTTGCTTTATACTGGGTCAAGTTGCTGGAAATATTTGTTTGATTTGCTTTCTCTCGCACTCATTTAAGGCAGACACGCACATAGGCACAAGCACTGTGTTTTCTTTGCAGTTTCTTTAGAAGGTCACACACAGTTGTACCTGGGATATGTAAATGAGACAAATTCAGTAGGTTAATTTCAGCCCAAGCCAAAAAAAAAAAAAAACAATTTTTTTCCCAAAAAGTATCATGGAAGGATTAAAAGATCTATTTTGTTTTTTTGGATCATGTCGTTTTTTTGGAACGTAATTGAGTATCATTTGTTTTTTTCCATCAGGTGACCAACATCTCTGTATCCTTCTACCTAGCATGTAGAGCCAGTACATTTTCTGTCAGGAATGAGGCCATAAGCAAGCCTCATTTAGCAAAGTTATTCCCTATTTCATGTGGCGTGTTGTAGTGGGTTACAGTTGTTTTCCTCAGGAGCTATACTGTAGCTCTATGTTGGACATTGGTTCTCATCTACCTTTTCATGCTTTAGACTAATCTATGGGTGTGTTGAAAGAAAATCAGACTCTGCTTTCAATCTAGGGATTGTTGCAGTGGTTTTGTGCTGTGTCCCTGAGGTCATCTCTTACAAACATCAATAGGTGATTGGTAGGTGGGGGTAGGGATGGATGAGTGAGAATGAACTGATCCACTGAGTGGAGTACTCAGACAAGAAGTGCACTTCAGCATTTCCTAGAAGCTTTGCCTGAGATCTGCTGCCACGTCTGCTCATTGAGAGTTTGCTATGTTTAGAATCATCAGGGTGCCTTAATTTAGAGGCTTGTCCAAGCTTTTTAAAGCTGTCATAGTGCCTTTTCTTATATACNTGCCCTCACACACCAACAGGTAATTAGGATTTTTTTATTTTAAAGAAATGTTGATAGTATCCCCTCTCTTACTCTGAAAAAGCCAGATTGGGCACTGTGACTCGAATCCCTAAATTTTTTGTTGTTGTAGTTGTTTTGTTTTGAGAAAGGGTCTCAGTATGTAACTCTGGCTGTTCTGGAACTCTATATAGACCAGGCTGGCCTTGAGTTCACAGAGATCAGTCTATCTCCTTTCGAATCCTGAAATCTTGTACACAGAGAAAACTCTGAAGGACTAATACCAGTAATGAGCAAAAAGGATGGGATCGTAACTATGAAAGTAGTCACCTGTGCACCCCCACAGCAGGAGCATCACAAAAAAAGCTCTTATCAGTAAACAGAAAGGTTTCCTATGGGAAAGAATCTTATGTGCCAGATTTCAAGTTTAATGTTATGACCAAGGGAAGGGTCATATTGATGCCCAAACCTCTTTAGTTCAGGTGATCAAAGTTGTTATGGATGTAAGCCTTAAAACAGTTTAATCTTAAACATATGCAAGTTGTCCTCAATTTTATTTTAAAAATGATTGTTATAAGTACTTTCTGCTTGATCCTTGCCTTTGAATGGCTTTAAAACAATACAATTATTTTAAAAAGTGCATTGGGAAGCAATGATGCTGCTCTGTGTTAAAGGCTCATTTCTGTTTCCTTTCTGGGTTGTACATTCATTTAATGGATTAAAGATTACAACACCATGTTAACTGTGTTTGTTGTTACTGTTTTTGTGGAATACCTATGGGACAGAGTGGGGCTTGGCAAGGGGAATTGGTGACCTGGTCAGAGGTGGGGCAATGGCAAGTCAGCCCTCCACGGTGATACTTAGCTAGTTAGCAGTGAACTGGAAAGGCTCTTTTCCAGCTGCTTGAAAGTCAGCAGTATGTAGTCTTGAGATTTGCAGTATCTTCCAGTTTGTAACACTTCTAGTGGGCCACTTGGAGCCAGAGCCAACTGTAGTTAAATAGAATCTTGCAGTGGGGTGGATAGAGNGAAGTCTGTGCTGAAAGCTTTCCTCTCCACGGGTGACCTGGGAGGCAGTGGGGAAGTAGTACTGTGTTTCTTCAGTCCTGAGAAAGGTTTGTGGTGGTCACTATGTAGCCTTGGCTGATCTGCAGCTCACTATGTATTTCAGGTTGGCTTTGAACTCACAGATCTATTAGCCTCTGCCTTAAGACTTTAAGAGTGCTGGGATAAGATCTCTCTCCCTCCCTCCCTCACCCCCCCCTTCTCTTTGAGGCAGTCTCATATTGCCGGTCAACATAATCATGATGCATAATGTCTAGGGGAACTGTGAGAGAGGCTCCAGGACAAAAGGCAGAGGACCTTTTACCTCAAGTGCATTTTGTTCTACTGGGTTGTTCTCAGACATGATTTCATACCTCCTGTGACAAATATTTGCAATCAATTTTAAGACATATTTGTTCTTGTTGGATGTCGGAACATAGCTATAGAACCCAGTCTAGTGAACAAGTATGCTGGATGCTGTCCCCAGTGTACCCTGAATCTGGATATGGCCTTCTACCTTGCTTTCCTGAATATAATCTATAGTATATACCAGACAATTGTTTTTAAATTGGTCTGTCCTGAGAAAGTTCTGAGAAAGGGCAGCTCTGTTAATAGTATATGCTTACTGGCATTTATTAATTTACATGTTTTTCTGACCCCAAACAACTTCCTTTGGATCATTGCTTTCCTTGTTACACTCATGTATAAAAGTACACTGAAACTGAAGTAAAGTTGTCTGCAGCATTAGACTATAGTCCTCCCCATTAAGGTCCTCAGATCCTGGATTTCGAAGACAGATCTGCACAGGTCTCAAAGGTTGACAAGTGATGCCCAAACAGGGACCTGAATGAAAAGCTATGAGAGACTCGAGGACCCCTGTAGAAGGAAGGATTAAAATGGGGCAAAAAGCAGGAAAACCAGCACCATATATTGAGTTGATACATCATTTTAAAAAAAGTGCTGCTGCAGTGTCTAAAGCCCAGCTGCAAGAATGTTGGTATTTAGTAACAAAATAGAACCCTTGGTTTCCTGAAGAGAACACTAGATTGTGGAGTATGGGATCAAGTTAAAGAAAACACAGTGAAAGCCCAATGACAAGGAGAAAGTATTCCAGTGCAGTTCTGGGCGACTTGGGCATTGGTCCGTGTCATGATACAAATAAACGGGGACAAGCCAAAGGATTTAGAAAAGACTGAGCTAGATAATGAAACACAAGAAAAAAATCTTTAAAGCTAGAAAGGAAGTTTTTCCTGTGCAAGGTTGGAAGGGACCGAGGGGAGCAAAACTGAAAGTAAAAATGTCAGCTCTCTGGAGGATGAATTCTCTTAACCACTCACTCCCCTGCCTGAAATATAACCTCTACCTGAGGGCGATGATTGATATGATTGGGTGGAATGGGGGTAGGGAATGGCAGCACAGGCACTGCAAGCATGGTGTAAGTTACTAGACTGTAAAGGAAAAAAAGAACTTGATAAAATTAGATGGGCCTGATGAGCCATGTTGTGGAATATTTAAGATGTGTTAAGATTTGTTTATGCTGTGGAATATTTGTTCAATGATGCAAAGATGTGTTACATTCTTTTATGTTGCATTTGTTTAACTCTGTAAAGCTGTGTTACTTTGCCTGTCTAAAACCCCTGATTGGTCTAGTAAAGAGCTGAATGGCCAATAGCTAGGCAGGAGAGGATAGGCAGGGCTGCCAGGCAGGAAGAATAAATAGGAGGAGAGTCTAGGCTTGGGGGAGGAGCAAGGAACTAGAAAAGGAGAAGGAAGAGGACGCCAGGGGCCAGCCACCCAACCACACAGCCAGCTACAGAGTAAGATGGAAAGAAAGATATCAGATAAAGGTTAAAAGCCCAGAGGCAAACTGTAGTTAATGAGAAACAGAATAATTTAAGTTAGAAAAACTAGCTAGAAACAAGCCAAGCTAATGCCAGGCATTCACAAGTAAGTGTAAGTCTCTGTATTTATTTAGGAGCTGGGTGGTGGGTCCCCTAAAAGTAAAAAAAAAAAAGAGAAAAAGATTACAGAGCCATGTCAAAACTTAGTTTATAGGCTATCAATAGTCTGATGGTTGGTGGGGGAGGCAAAACTACATACTGCTAAACAATTGGCATATGAGAATACTAATGCTGCATGCCAGATTGTCATACGACCTTTTCAAAAGAAAGCAGATATTAATGATTGCATCCACTTTTGTGTTGATATAAGTGTTAACTTTGGCTATGGTCCTCCAAGAGCAGACAATGCCTAAACAAGAATAAAAAGAGCTAAAGAGCTGTTTCCTCTTGTTTTTTTTTGTTTGTTTGTTTTTGTTTTTTTTTGGTGTGTGTATGTGTTTGTGTTCAAGTAACCTTTATTTTACTTAATAATGGCCCAAAGAACAAGAATACAGATGTTGGCAATTGTATTATGGTATATTACAAAAATTGTCCTATATATTATTTATTGTTATTAATTTCTTACTGTCCCTAGCTTACAAAGTAATTTTTTTTTAACATCTCAAAGATTTTCCTCCTCCTCTCCTCCCAGTTCTTCCCTACCTCATCCCCCTCTTTCCACTGCTCCTCCTCTGTTTCTGTTCAGATATGGGTGTGTCTCCCATGGATATCAGCTAGCCATGGTATATCAAGATGCAGTGAGACTATGTGCCTCTTCTATAAAGGCCTGATATCCTCTTGCTTCTATTATGCATTACATGCATAATATTATGATATTTTGCTTCCTGCAGAAAAATAAAATGATTAAAAACTTTTCAAAATAGAAGTTGTATTAACCCTTTAAATTTGTACTTATGAAAAAGTTTTGGTAAATACTTCGGATGATTTAACACTGGCTTTTGCTATCTTGTGCCCCTGTAAAATATTAAAAAATCTAACAATGCTTCTGTGTACACTGCCAAGCCTTTTCAGGAATTTTGTCAACAATTTGATATAAGCCACATCACAGGTATTTCGTATAACTGTCAGGGTCAATCTTTTGTGGAAAGAGCTAATGGACAACTTAAACATTATTTAAAAATAAAGGAGGGGGAGTAGAGAAGTATGGCTACTTCTCAATATTTTCTCTCCTATTTTATATACTTTAAATTGTTTTAAATTTGGGCAAGGATGGCCTTACTGCTGCAGAATGTTTTTGGGCCTTCTGAAAAAATTAGTGTCACAGTTCTTTGGAGAGATGTTATGTCTGGCCAATTGAATGTCCCGGGTCCGGCAATTTACTGGAGCCGAGGCTGTCTTTGTGTTTTTCCCTCAGGTGTTGAAAAGCCAGTGCTGAGGATCCAAAGCATTTGCACAGACTACACCTGAAGAAAAAGAAGAGAATGGGGTGACAGAGAATATAGTCTCCATACCGGCAGTGATTCAAATGAAAAAATTAGTAACTAAGGGAATAGGGTTGATGAAATCTCAGGGGAAGGGTATGACTATAGAATTGCTGTTTTTGCTATGTTGTCTCTTTTGAATGCATCTGTTACTACTGAGATATTCTGGTCTTATGTACCTGATCCCTCTATGCTTCNCTTTGTTAACTGGGAAGAAAGTAACATTCCTGTTTATGACTCTTGTCAATGACTCTGAGATCTTGGGTGCCCTCATTGCTAATCATATTGTCCCCCAAGCTGTAGCTGGAAATTTCCCTGTCTCCCGCNAGGTCCCGCAGCTATTCAGACCCAAATAAACACACAGAGGCTTAATATTATTTACAAACTGGTCTATGGCAGGCCTCTTGTTAGCTAGCTCTTATCCTAAATTAACCCATGATAAATAAATCTATACTTTGCCACGTGGCTTGTGGCTTACCAGTACTTTACATCTTGCTTCTCCTGGTGGTGCCTAGCAGCATCTGCTTCACTCCCCTTTCTCCTCCCACTATCTCTCTTGGATTTTCCCACTGGGTTCTAAGCTGTCTTACCATAGACCAAATGGCTTTATTTATCAACCAATCAGAGCAACACATATTCACAGCATACAGAGAGACATCCCACATCACCAAGCAAAGATAGTCACGTTGACAGTTTAAATACTGATGCTCAATCCTTAAATGATAAAATATTAACTAACATTCAAAGTTAGATAAATTATCCTCCTCCAAAGCTCTTATTTCCACCTTATTGCAGACATTCACTGTTACGGGTATTCCAACACAGTTAAAAACAGATAATGATTCTGCTTTTACTAAGACTTTTTAGAAATTCTGTGAAAAAATGGCAAATTCAACATATCACTGGAATCTCTTACAACCCACAGGGTCAAGTATTTGTAAAAAGTGCTACCCTTAAGAAAAGCAACTTTTAAGCCAGCCGGTGGTGGTGCATGTTTTTAATCCCAGCACTCCTGAGGCAGAGGCAGGTGGATCTCTGTGAGTTTGAGACCAGCCTGGTCTACAGATCAAATTCCAGGACAGCAGGGCTACACTGAGAAACCCCGTCTCAAAAGCACCCCTCCCAAAAATAAACCAACCCAGCTTTTAAAAAATAAAAAGAGGTTGGGGGAATCATTCCCCTAGATGCTCTTATTACCTTATTTAGGTTAAATTACAGATGTTCAATTTACAAAAAGTTGACCCTTTGATGTAATTGGAATGTTACTAGTTATTATATAACCCCTGCTTGATTTAATCAGCCTTTACAACTGGACCATGATCAACTGTCATTTATAAGATATGCATGGNAATTTGTCTCTCAATATTGCTGCCCTATAGGATGAAACCTTCCAGAGGTTCTCTAAACAATTGCCTGGAATTTCAGGACAAGAAATACTAAAAGAGATTGTTGATGCCTTACAAGGCATAGATCCTGGTTCCTGGTGGCAAAGCATCATGCATAGTGCTCTTGCATCCAGTGTTATACTTATCATGTCTTTTCACACTTCTCTTAGGATGTTGATGGCTTCAAACAAGAATAAATGCATGAGGACACTCAGCTCTATCTACTGCACTGGCTGTTCTTGCTGTAAAAAATAAAAAAGGGGAGATGTCAGAACATGGTCAAAAGAATGATGTGTGATGAACAATGCCTAGGAGAACTAAGAGGCTCCAGGAAAAAAGGCAGAGGACCTTTTACCTCAAATGCATTTTGTTCCCTGGATTGTTCTCAGACATGATTTTGTACCTCCTGCAACAACCATTTGCAATCAATTTTTACGTTTGTTATTGTTGGATGTTGGAACATAGCTGTAGAACCCAGTCTGGTGAAATGATATGCTGAGTGCTGTCCTCAGTGTACCCTGAATCTGGATATGGCTTTCTACCTTGCTTCACGCTTTCCTGGATATAATCTGTAGTAGATACCAGACAATTGTTTTTGAATTGGTCTGTTCTGAGAAAGTTCTGGGAAAGGGCTGCTCTGTTAATAATATGTGCTTTCTGATGTTTATTAATTTATATATTTTTCTGAACTCAACCTCCCTTTGGATCATTGCTTTCTTTGTTACACTCATGTATAAAAGTACACGGAAACTGAAGTAAAGTTGTCTGCAGCATTAGATTGTAGTCCTCCCCATTGAGGTCCTCAGATCCTGGATTTTGAAAACAGATCTCCATAGGTGGATGAAGGTCAACAGTTGCCCAGATTGGCCTCAAACTCATTGTATCTGAGGATAGGCTTGATTCTACCTCCACTTGCCTTGTCTGGGATTATAGGACTGAGTTGTGCCATGCCCAATTCATGTGGTGCTGGAAATGGAATCAGGACATCAGACATTCTAGAAAAATACCCTTTTAACAGGACAAGACAGTACAGAGGTTCCCCTGTCTTATATTTCTGGTGAATCCATTTAGTTTAGCTATACTTTGAATTTGATGGAGAATCCATGGAAAATAACCCATCTTTAGGAACCTGAGGTCAAAATGCTCCAGCTAACTTAGCTTCTGGTAAATTGCCTACTTGTGCACCACCCCATCC
>LZPO01011126.1:82819-98623 GCA_001675575.1 Neotoma lepida | reverse complement strand
TGTCTACCCATCTCTTCCTCCAATTGGTGCAAGCAGTGTCTGTGTCTCAGGGAGACGCTCTTGGTCCAATCGGCACTGGTGGTGTTTGGGTCTCAGGGAGCTGCAGGGTGTGTGTGTGTGTGTGTGTCTCTGGGGGATGGGTGGCTTTGGAGGACAGAGTGAGACTTACAGATTACAGGGTCCAATGGCAGGTGGTGGTGGGCAGGCCTGCTTGCAGGAGTCTTGCCTGCTGGTCTGCAACTGGGGCTGCAATGGGTGGGGTAGGGCGGCCATGGGTTGTGCCTTGGGACCTAGGGCCTAGGGACTAGAGACTGAGGTGACTGACTTGGAGAGCAGTCACTCACCTCTTGGTCCAATTGGAGCTGGCAGAGTCTATGTCTCAGGGAGCAGCTGCGATCTCAGGGGATGGGTGGGTTTCAGGGACAGAGTGGGGCTTGTAGATTATGGAGTTGAATGGGGGGTGGTGGTGGGCAGGCCTTCTCCACAGGAGTCTTGCCTGCTGGCCTGCAATTGGGGCTACAATGAGTGAAGGTCCAATCATTGATTCTTATCCTGATCAGGCTAATGATGGGACTCTGCATTCTCAACTGCATGGCTAACTACATCAAACATAGAATAAACTNAAACTACTGGTCCTTAGGACCAACTATGCCCTCCTAGAGTAGGAGGAGTCAACTATTTGACTCATGCCCATAAAACCAGTGGGCAATGTGACAGAGCAAGACAGTGCCAAGCTTCCTCCATCTTGTATTCTTGCTGAGGCCATTTTAGGCTTAACTAGAATTTGATCTCCTTGGTGGAGAATGCCCTGGAAAATTACTCAACTCTGTTTTAGGAACCTGAAATCAAGATGCCCCAGCTAACTTAGCTTCTGTTAAGCTGTCCATTTCAGCACCAGCTCCCCAGCTAACTGATTATCTTAGCTTCTGTTACACTGCTTGCTTGCATAAAACCCCTACCTGCAGCTATCAAATGAGATAACAGGATGTGGTTTTTTACTTTAAAAACCATTTACTCTAAAATTCTTGCTGCTACACTTGGGTTCTGAATAACTGAGTGTAGTAGTGGAATAAAAATTTTCAATTGGTTGTATACTGTGTCTTAAAGGTNATCTCTGNTGGGCTCCCTGATAACATACTCCCAACTGAGCTATGATTTTTTAAAAGATTTATTTATTTGATGTATATAGGTGCTTTGTCTGCATTCCCATCTGCATACCAGAAGAGGATATTGGATCCCATTATAGATAGTTGTGAGCTGCTATGTGGGTGCTGGGAATTGAACTCAGGAGCCCTGGAAGAACATCCAGTGCTCTTAACCACTGAGCCATCTCTCCAGCCTTCATGATTCTAGCCAAGAAATATTTTTTCTGTACTTTGGAGTCCACTGGGTGGGCTCAGCATTCATTCTGCCTTCTGTCCCTGATTATGGATTGTGTCAGGTGTTATTCTAGGTGAGTTGGAGGTCTCACAGGCTAGCAGGGGAAGGCCAAACTCAGTTTGAAATGGGAGTTGGGTAAAAACAAAGATCCAATCCTTGCAGGCTGTCATTGTTGCTCTTATCAGCATTAGGACCAAGGGTAAGGAGTGTGGGCCCAGTTGTGGCTTCTCTTCAATGCTGACACTTACTTTAGCTTACCTGGTAGCTGCCTATAAGGCAATTCTAGCTTGAATGGGTGCCTAAGTGCAAAACCAACACCAGGCACTGGAGAAATACCTCCACAGGGCTCTTATCACTGAGCAACACATTATCTGCTGTGGCAGATGGCTTTTCCATATGCCTTTGGGGAGGCAGGCAGTCACAAATGGCTCTAGCCTTATATCATCACACTTAAATGTCACCAGAGGAAAGAGTCTTTAAATTTTTTAAAACTCATGTCTATTAAAAACATGTTTATTTCCATTCCAGAGAAGTCTTTTGGATGGTATTGCTTGAGTCATGCCCTTTGTAGTCAGCACCTGCCCAGGGGCTAAGGCTTAGGAAAGTCAGATCCAGGTCACAGATGACAATCTGCAGGCTGCTCCTACCAGAGTCTCCAAAGGAAAGACTGCTGGCCAGCCCAACGCAAGAACCCACTTCACTCCCTGGTTCCCCATTTAGCAAGCACGAGCTTGAGACACTTGAGCCTGGTACACTGCCTAGGGTAAAGGTTCTGGAATGTTCTTTGAGGGTGGTGTGGGCAGAGATGTGTATGCTGCACATTTGTACAGGGGGTGTGCTTCAGGGCATTTCACCCAGGATTTATTCTCAGGTCTCTTCTGCAGTACTTTGGGGGTTTCGGAGGGAGGGGATTTGGAAGAAACACTTCACTGTTGTCTATCATAAAAGCCTAGCAAACTGAGAATTGGTATATTCACCAAGTGTTACCACAGCAACCTGGACACATGTGAAAACCCTGTATTCAGTTGGCTAAAGGATCCTTTTCCCTGGGGAGATCGCCTGCTCTGACTGGCTGTTAAGCAACACAGTCTCTTGTGTCATCCAGGAGTCTGCTCTCTGGTCCTTGTGTAGAGGAGACAACATCACAAACAGCCCCTGCTTACTGTTTTTTTCTCCTACCCCCACCCCTCCTTATTCTACAGTGGCCTTTTCTCCACCTGCTCAAATTCCTCATGGATTCTGTAAATCCTATTCAAAGCTGGTACCACTTTCCTCTTTTCCCTCAGGCAGAGTGAAAAGACAGCAAATTCTTAAAAAGTAGTAGTGCTCCCCTCTTTTTCAGAAGCAGAATGGGTTTGTAGAAAAGCCTGGAAATTGCAGTCAAGGGACAAATTGGATCTTGTCTACCTTTTCAGGACTGTTTAAATGTTCCCTAGAGTTCATGTGCTGGAAACTGAATCCCGAGTGCTTGATGTTGATGGCATTTAAAAGGTGGGAATGCTGGGACATGACTGGGCAGAGCCCTCACTGATGGGCCAAACCCATTAGTCATTAGCAGGTAGTGGGAGGAGAGGTACCATCAAGAAAGCTCTGTCTAGTATCCTGGCTGTGTGCTTCTGTGCAATGTGGCTGCCATATTCTGGAGCAGCACAAGGACCCCATCAGATGCTGAGTTTCCAGAGCTGTGAACCAAATAGACCTTTCCCCGTGTTAGCTGCCCTGTCTTTGGCATGTTCCGGACAGTCTAGTGATACTGCTGGCATCAAATAGTGGCTTCTTACTGAATATTGCAGAATGGGGTGAAAAGTAAAAATTTGAAGTTCTCTGACTAGACCATTCCCGTATAATTTGTTTTGTTTGTGTTTGGCACAGTATTAGGAAAGATGGACAATGGAGGTAACAGCTGGGCCCATCTAGAAGCGGAGCGTGAGGAAAAGCAGAAGCCAATATGGGTTTCCCAAAATGCTCTTGGGTTAGGGGTAAAGCTCAGTGGTGGTAGGGCTATAGCTTGCCCAACACTGGATTCTACACGTATGCCATGGTGCATCTGTGCAGGTGAGAACTTGCAGGAGTCATTTCTTCCTCACCATGCAGGTCCCGGGATCTAACGCAGGGTGAGGCTAAGGTGGCAAATGTTTTTACCCGCTAAGCTGTCTCACCAGCCACATCCCAGGTTTAGATGACCTTACAGTCACTAGCCCAATGTGCTCGGCAGTGGATTGGTTGAGGGACAGAACACATAAAACAATGGCATTTATTAGTGCTGACTCCCCTTATCAAGAAGCAGGTGAGTATCCTGTGATGTGGATGACCGTGTGCCTCTCATGGTACTTACACATCCTGAACAAGGACTCACCACATCGCAGACAGTGTTCAGCAGGTTAGTGAGATCTTCCTTTGGGAAATATATTTTTATACATTGTCTAATAGCATCAGCAACCCATTTTACAGATGAACAGAATGAGGCTCAGAGGGAACTACACACTGTAGTCTCTTCAAGTAGCAAGGGCAAGGCTAGGGTTTGGCCCGAGCAGTCTCACTTCAAAGGCTCAGTTTTGGCATGGAATGGAGTAATAGAGATATGATTAATAATTCATTTTGGAGCTGGGTGGTGGTAGTGCACACCTTTAATCCCAGCACTTGGGAGGTAGAGGCAGGTAGATCTCTGTGAGTTTGAGAGACAGCCAGAGAGCCAGGCTGTGTAACAACACAGAGAAACTCTGTCTTTAAAAAACAAATGAAAATTCATTTTAGCCTTTCCTTAGCTGCCACGAAGGTGCTTGGTCCTTCCGAGGAAGCTAAGGCCACGTTGTAGTGAGGCCCTCACTTCTTCCTGCGGCACTGTGCCAGCAGTCTGAAACACAGCCTCCATCTCTGAGCTCACCTGCATCTATTCTACCCTCATCCTGCATGACTATGAGGTGATGGTCACAGAGGATAAGATCAACAATGGCCTCCTTAAAGCAGCTGGTGTCAATGTTAAACCTTACCTTTCTGGCCTGGCTTGTTTGCAAAGTCCCTGGCCAGTGTCAACATTGGGAGCCTCATCTGCAATGTAGGGGCTGGTGGGCCTTCTCCAGCAGCTGGAGCTGTGCTAGCAAGGCAGTCCTGCCCCCTCCACTGCTGCTGCCCCAGCTGAGGAGAAGAAAGTGGAAGCAAAGAAGGAAGAATCTGAGGAGTCTGATGATGACATGGGCTTTGGTCTTTTTGACTAAACCTCTTTTGTTAACATGTCCAATAAAAAGATGAAACTGTAGATGGCTGGTCTCAGTTGTATGCCTCAGGCATAACTTCTTGAAGGTTCGGTGATGGTAGCAGGTCCCTGAGATGTCAGGGTGGGAGGATCCTGAGTTCTGAAAAAATGAAGCCTGAGTCAGTTATTCTGTAGCCCTATGAACTCAGCACCTGTTTAGTGCCAGCCATTTGGGAATGAACAAAACCCTAGAAGTACTTACACTACTAACTGGGTCTCACAACCTGCTTCTCTCACTTCGACAGTTCTGGGGTGAGTAGAGGCTTGCTTGTGTTTAGTGACCATCCTGGCTTCTAGGGTTACCAGTAAGATTCCATTTCTACTGATTGTCTATTCCCAATATTTGATTCTAGTGAAACGGTGTCTGCTTGGCATGAACAGGTCAGTAAACTTGGTCATTGAGGCTTGCTGACTCACCTGTATTCAGGGTGCAGCTGCTTTTGGCTCTTCGGGGCCAGCAGGCTGGAACTTTCCTTACTCAGGCTTGTCTTGTACAACTCTTGGGATGGTTTGGAATGCATGCGCTTGTTTCTGCTGCTGTTTAAAACTACCCTTATTTGTTTTCTCTGTACTAGCTGTAAGTAAGGTTGCAGTCTGTTGCCCTTAAGGACCAAACACAGCTGCACTATTTTAGTTTCTCATTGTAACTTCGTGGCTGGCTTTGAACATAGATTGGCCTGCCTCTGGTGTGCTGGGACTGGAGTGCACAGCCACACCTGGCCTTTAAAAGTAGCTTCTATAGAACAAGTAGGAGCTGAAGTTTCAAGTGTTCAGCAAGGCCTGGTATTTGACTAGTTTCATATGAAGAGTTAAATCCTTTGGACCAGATCCTGAGACTGAACTAACAAAGGCTGAATTTAACAAGCCTTGATTTTATTTTCAGTTAGAAGCAGCTTTTCTCATCTGTGGGCAAGCCTGGATGTTTGTAGTTTGTGGTATAAAATTCAGAACTAGGATATAGCTTGGTGATAGAGAATGCTTGCCTAGTATGTTTGTGGCCCTGGGTTTCTATAAGTCAGATAATGTACATAGCATGGCAGGACGTAGGCTGCTCAGTCCAGTAATCTGGGCCGCAGTTTGATAGACTGCACCTATACTTCTGACTTGTATAATTTTGGGGCTTATAATGTCCAACTAAAATGGGAGTTTTCTTTTAGTCTCCTGACCCTTGGACTTTTAATCTCTCTTTTGATATAACATTGCCTTCTCCACTTGGCTTATTTTTTATCTTGAGACAGGGTCTTAATGTATAGCCTTGGCTACTCTGGAACTTGACAAGAGGTTAGTGCCCTGGTTAGTTCTCATTGTAATCCCATCGCTTAGGCAAAGANTTAAAAGTGTTTTCAGCAATATCTACAATTCCTAGTTGTCCCTACCACTCTCATTTGTACTGAGGTCTCTCTCTATGTTGACCAGGCTGGTCTGGAACTTTCAGATTCCAGTGATCTTCTGCCACAGGGTGCAGCTGTATGCCACCAAACCCTTCCCTTTGGCTGACTTTTAAGTTTCACATAGATTTGTAGGGAAAAGCAAAAATCCAACTCTGCCCTCAGATCCTGGTTGGCTTTCAGAATTAAACAGACATGACATAGATGAACAGGAAAAAAAAGCATACAGATTTCTCTGACTCAAGTTTTGTGTATCATAGGGGTTTGCATGGAGAAATGAAGACTTATGGACTTGTGGCCCAATTGCAATTGCTAGTGTCCGTAAGACCCCAAGTGTCACTCCCATGATCAGAAAGAAATAGGGAGTGTGAAGAAGAGGAGGAAGAGAAGACAAGGACCCCAGGAAGCAGCTAGGGAAGATTCAGCTACTCCTATACTATGGACAAAGGATAGTTAAGGTCTGCAGAAGTGCTTAAGGGGGAAGACTGAAACATTGAGTTATTATTATCTTTTTGGGGTGGTGCTGGGAATGGAATCCAGGGTCTCTGGGCGATGGTTTCTTTCTGATGTAGTGAGGGAAGCTGCCATGTGGGAATTTCACTTCCTCCTTTGTTATTGTTTAATTTTGTTTTTGAGACAGGGTCTCACTATGTAACCCTGGCTNGCCTTGAACTCACAGAGATCTTCATGCTTCTACCTCCTGAGTGCTGGGTTTAAAGGTGTGTGCCACCATCCAGGCCTCATCTCTTGCTTTTAGGAAACAGAAAAGAGCATTGTACAGAAGTTAACAGTCATATTGGTCCAAAATGTTTCTTTTTCTTTTTTCATTTGTGCTAGGGTAATGCACTGTTTTAAACACTTAAGGTCGTATTCACATAGGTTTGATTACAGAAACTAAAAAGTATTCTCTGAATACTGATAAGGAAACCAAAAGAGGTTGCACATTCAAGTTCCTCTATTAAAATGTCAGGGGATATATTTTTTAACTCCAATTAAAAAATGTTTTGAAATTTGTTTTATGAGTGTAACAGGGCCTCAGACTTAGTAGGCCCTGAGACCTTAGAACAGCTGACTCCATGATGGAAATACTACTCAGACTAGAAACTCAGCACACAGCACCACCTGCCAAAACTAAAACAAAGGCCTAATCCATCAAAGTTCATATAGTTCTGGGAAAGTCTCTAATATACTAACCTTGCTTTTNGGCTTCTGTAGTTCCCCTTCTGGCTAGGTGTTCTTGTTAACTGAAGTGTGTCAGCCCAGGACATGGTTTTGTATTTAAAGCTCCCCTGAGAAAGGCTCAGTGCTACACTGGGATCCTGAACTACACCCAATGTAGTTGCTGCCCAGCTAATGAAGACTTTCTGTTGGCTTAAACCCATGCGGAGCAGTTGTCTCTGGTGAATACCCCACAACAATGAGTATGTGTNTTTTGTCAGCACGTATACATGCGCATCAAGTGTGTGCCTGGTACTCAATGATGTTAGAAGAGGGCATCAGATCCCCTGGAGTTACCTATGGTTGTGAGCCGTTATGTGGGTGCTTGGAACCAAACCTAGGCTCTCTGCAAGAGCATCAAGTGCTCCTAACCTGTGAGCTGTCTCTTCAGCCTCATATTACTGATGTTGTTGTTTTTATTTTTATTATTATGTTTTTAATTTTTGAGGCAAGGTCTCTCTATGTATCCCTGGCTCCCTTGGAACTCACTATGTAGAGCAGGCTAGTCTCCAGCTCACAGAGACAGGCCTGCCTCTGCCTCCTGAGTGCAGGAACCAAAGGCATGAACCACTAGGCCCAGCTATTATTATTATTATTATTATTTATTTATTTATTTATTTATTTATTTATTTATTTATTTTGGAGACAAGGTCTCAAACTGTAGCCTGGGCTAACTTTGAACTCATGGCAATTCTCCTGCCTCAACTTCCCAAATACTAGGATTACAGCATGTGCCTCTCTTGAGTGGAGGAGATAAATAACCCTCCAGTATGATTCGAGCACAAAGATTAAAAGTAATGCAACGTGTTCTTACATGTTAGGCACTGGCAGAGGGGCGTGGTGAAGGCGGTCAGGGGCAGGGAAATCTGGGGCAGAGGAGCCGAGTGGCCAGGCACGAAGCGAAGCGGGAGGGAGGCATCTAAGTGACCCCGAGGACACAGCAGTCCCTTGACGATGCGCTCATTAGCCAGTCACAGGAGGAGGGCGGGGTGACCTGGCGCGGCCGGGACTCTGCAGCCATTAAACCAGTTCTGACTGCGCTGGCCTCGTTTTCCTACTCGTGGCTTCTTTCTGGGACCTAAGCAAAGGTGAGAATGCCCGAGTGCCTCTGCGGCTCCCCGCGGGCTGTCTAGGAGCTGGAGAGCCTCTGGGCGGGCGTAAACAAGTCAGGCGAGTAGCTGCCACCGGCCTGGCAACCGCCGGGCGCAGCCAGGGACGCTCGAATGCCTGGTCAGAAAGAGTGCAAGCGCCCAGGGATCCGGTGAGCCGCCCCTGGCCTCCGGCGAGGGATTTGTCCATTCAAGGGCAAGTGCAGAGCAGATCAGAGGCCGGCGAGGAAGTTGGAGGAGTTTGGTAGCTGTTCCTAGAGGGCTCTGCTAGAAGCCACCTGCTCCTGGAGATTTGGGGACCCTGCTTCTTGTTAGAGACATAATAAGCTCTGCTCCCTCTGTGCCTTAGGCATCCACGCAGCTGCTAACTTGCTGAGCCCCACACATCACCGAAGATGCCAGCACCCATAGTAAGTACAGGATGGGTGGCTGAGGGTGGGCCAGGGACGGGGTAGTGTGTTAATGATGACTCGTGTCTTCTCGGGGTCCGATTTGCTGTTTTGAAGAGAAGCTTTGTAGTGAAGGAACCACACTTCCATCCACTGCTGGGATCAGGTATCAGCTGTGGGTCAGCTGCCACCTGTTGAGTGATGTCAGCACTTGTTGAAGTGGGCAGGTTGGAAGCCATACTGCTTGAAACAGGCTCAATGGAAGGAGAGACTGGCAAGTTGGAGGTTGGGTCTTTCTATCAAACCAGGAGGAACACTGGACAGGTTCCTGGGGTGAAATGTCTGAAGTTGAACCTGCTTGGCAGTGGGCTTTTCTGTCGTCCGCTGACTCATTTCAGGACCATCCCTGCTGCCAGCAAATTCCCAGCTCTGGCTTTTCCTTCGTTCCGTTCTTCCCTCCATCTCCTCTCTGTCTCTGTCTCTCTCTCCGTCTCTCTGTCTCTCTCTGTCTCTCTCTCTCTCTCTCTTTCTGATTTTTTGTTTTTGTTTTTGAGACAAGGCCTCAGGTAGCTCAGGCTGGCCTCAAACTTGTTATGTAGTGAGGATAACCTTGTACTTCTGATTCTCCTGCCTCCACCTCTTGAGTGCTGGAGTTATAGATGTGGGCCTCATACTCAGTTTTTTTGAAAACTTCCTGCATGCTAGGCAAGCACTCTACCAACTGAGACACATCCCAGCCCCGCCTTTTTGTTAACCCATGATGCCTTGAGATGGCAACTGGGCAAATGTCTTCTTCACTTTAACAGGGACTTTATTGACTTGGTTCAGATTGTAGGTTTCTGCAGACAACCCGTTTGGGATTGTGTTTCAGTTGAGTACCTGTTGTGGATTTTCATTAAGTTCAACTTCATTCTGTTCCTCTGAGTGAAACATCACTTAAAAGTTAGCAGTTCCCAGAAGAGTCACGCGAGTCTAGTTCCAAGCTGAGCCTACAGCTTCTGGTACTGCCAGGCCAGACTGTTTTGTTTTCTGTTTACACCCAGGAAGACCTAAGAAGTTAACACCATAAACTGCGTATAAAGTTTGAACCCTGCTAAGACATTAGGAACTGACTGTTGAAAAATACATGTGTGCTTCTGTTGTGTGTTTTGACTGTGTAACTGTGTGTTCTTTGATTTAACTTTCATGTAGTAGACAGTTTTAAAAACACATCTGTGTGTGTGTTTGTGCATGTGTTTGGGAACATGCATATGCTTTGGCACACATGTGGAGGTCAGGGAACAGCTTGCAGGAGTTATTTCTCCTCTTCACTATTTGGGTCCTGAGATTTGAACTCAGCTCATCAGGCTTGGCAGCAATCTTCTTTACTTGACGAACTAGCTCACCGACCTTGCATTTTTATTTAATTAAAAGAATGAGAAACAAATATGCACCAATTGGAGGTTTGCATAGAAGTTATTAAATCTTACTGATGATCCCTCGCCTCTCAGGCTGAGCAGGGAAACTCATTACTCTTTTCCCTGCACTGGGCTCAATATCTGCAGTTATCCCATCAGCAGGGCGGTGAAGCTGGGCATGCTGGCACACACCTGTGATCCCACCATNTGGGTGCTTTATACAGGAGGATGCTGAGTTGGGCTGTGTAGACAGACCTTGTCTCAAACAAAATAAAACAGGGCTCAGTGGTTAAGAGCACCTGATGCTTTTCCAGAGGATGTGGATTCAGTTCCCAGCACACACATGGTAGCTAACAACCATCTGTAACTCCAATCCCAAGTGATCTGACACCCTTTTCTGGCATCCAAGGGCACTGTACANGTGATGCACAGATATACTTGCAGCCAAAACACCTATGCACATAAAATAAAAGTAAAGGAAAAAAGTTTAAAAAACAAAACCCAAACCCAAANTAAAAATGCAGGGCATGGGGGAGGAGGCCGTCATGAAAGTTCAGCCCAGATCTCTCCCTGCCCTAAACTTTCTAACCGGGTAGGAAGTTTGGATGAAAGATGCTTTCATCTTCTACGCTCTGTATTGCTGAACTTTGGGTGTGTTTCCTGGAAGTAAATACTCAAACTGAAACTGAAATTTAAGTCCTGTGATGTGAATGTGCCTNCCAGTCCTGAGTCCTGAGTCCAGAGTCCCTTAACTGACTGCTTTTTTGTTTTGTTGTTTTGCTTTTTTGAGCCAGAGTGTCTATGTGTTTTGCTTTTTTGAGACAGAGTGTCTACGTGGTCCTGGCTGCCCCAGAATCCACTATGTAGACCAGGCTGGTCTTGAACTCAAAGANATCCTCATGTCTCAGCCTCCCAGGCACTGGGATTAAAGGCATGTGCCACCAAGCTAGGCCTGACAGCTTTCTGATCTGAGGCTGACATCTGGGAGTTAGGGTGCAAAGAAAGGAGAGNGAGAAAAAGATGCCTCTCAAGTGTAGTGGGGGCTTCTGTTCCTGCAGGGTTGCATCTTCACTCCCAAAGCTGGGAGGGGCTAGAGGGGTAGACAGTGTCCCTTCTCCAGGCCATCAACCTCTGATGAGACTCTGTAAGTGCCAGGCTGGATGCTGGTGCAGTGGATGCTGGGCTAGTCTAGAGGTTAGGATCCGCATAGACACTGGTCATACATTCCCCTAGCTCAGCCCATTCATTACAGTCATCCTGTGTAAGAGAGCTATAGAGCTGGGCATGGTCACACACAGGCTTGTAATCCTACCACTGGGGAGGTAGCATGCAGAGTTGGAGACTAGGCTCGTCAATACAGCAAGACCCCCATCTCAAAAATAAACAAAACCCACTACCACCAGCACTATCATCAACAACAAAACAAAGCAAACTACCACCAACAACGAGAAACCAAATCAAATCCAAAACCTGAACAGAAAAGACTGGGCTGGGATCACAGAGGCTGGAACAGCTCCTCCCTCTGCAGGGTGTGAGAGAGGCTTATCTGTCCCTGGACCTTGAAGCTGGTTTCAGTTTAGAAGAGAGGGCCGATATATGAGAGACTGGTAGGCCTTCCCTTGCACCCCACATACAGCTCTTTCACGTTTTCATATCCTGTTTTATCACTGGATACTTGAATCCAGGCAGATCTGTGGTGGAATCTGGCTATGGCTACTGGACAATCTCTGATGCCTTGGGTAAGTTCATTCCCAGCTTGGAACTCCTTTTTCTCATCAAAAAATGAGGCCATTAGCAGGATTCCAGGTACTCTGTGAACGCCCGGGTAGTGTTGGGTGGTGGTGTGTGAGTTGGGGGTGGGGCGGTTCCGGATGCATAAAGAGGCCAGGTTTACCCTGAGGAGAATAGGTCTGGGGTTTGGTGCTGGTGACCCTGGGCGGGCAGCATGCTTGGGCCATTTGGGCTTCTGCGTCTGGGTGCCTGCTGGAGTTGCCACTGGCCCTCTCTGACTGACTAGAAGGCCTGGGCAGGGGCACCAGGGAAGGGTAATATGTCAGGACAGGTCTGTCTTATCTACTTTTCTTCTAGGCCAGAGGCTGGGAAGTCAGAGCTGTCAGGCCCTTCCAGTTTCTTCTAGATCTCTTCCCCTCCCCCGACCCAGCCTGCAGCACTTTCCTTATAGGTTTAAGTGGTTTTTACAGATTGACTCCAGAAGTTTCAACGGTTTCTAAAGGTGCCTGATGTGTTTCTGGGAATCCAGTCATCTCAGATCGGCTCCTAGTTCCTCAAAGATTTTCTTTTCTTAAAACCTTGGTGTGGAAACTCCCCCACTACTCATTGAAAAATCCATTCTTGGCAAGACTCGGACTTCATTTGTTTGTTTCTCACAGCTCCCAGACCTTTTTCTCAGNGTCGAAAGTGAAAGGCATGGTCAGGTATTTTTCATATTTGCTGGAGCATGTGGTTTCTGGGAACAGGGAGAGGAGAATTCCCTCCCACTGGGTTTCACAAGTGCCACAGTGTCCTCGATGTTTCTGGATAAAAATAGACTAACAGCATCCACCCATTGTGGCAGCAGAAGCTGCTGAATCCTGAACATTCCCTCTGTGCTGAGTTGTGTTTATAAAATAGCGCACATATGCACATGCATGCAGTGTGCATCGGGAGGCAAGAGGACAATCTTGGTTGCTGTCCCTCTTTCATTTTTATTTTATTTCATGTGTATGGGTGTTCTGACTGCGTATATGTCTGTGTGCTATGTGCGTGCAGTGCCCCACAGAAGGCAGGAGAGAGAGCCTCAGATTCCCTGGGACTTGAGTTACAGATGGTTGTGAGCTGCCATGTGGGTGCTGGGAATCAAACCCATGTCTTCTGGAAGAGAAACCAGTGCTCTTAACACTGAGGCATCTCTCCAGCCTCTACCTTTTTTTTTTGGGGGGGGGGGCGGTCTCAGGTTTCTTGCTTGCCTGGAAATCCCCAGTTAGACTTTACTGGCTAGCCATGAGCTATAATGCTCGGATGGAGATCAGAGAATTGCTTTTAGGCATTAATTCTCACCTTCTACTTTGTTGAGGCCAGGTCTCTCTTGTTTCTGCCACTACTCAGTGTACTCCAGGGTAGCTGACCCATAGGCTTCTGGCATGTTCTCCCTTTCTGCCTCCTTGCTGTAGGAATGCTGGGCTTAGCTGTATGCCACCCTTTCTGGCTTTTTCAATGGGTCCTAGAGATGGCACCCAGGTGAACTTGGGTTGTTTGTACAAAGTGCTTTTACTCATTCCAGCTTGGCTTTCTGTTTTAGCTCTCTGTGTAGCTTTTGCTGGCCTGGCACTCACTATGTACCAGGCTTGAACTCAGAGATTCACTGACTCCCTCTGCCTCCAGAGTGATGGGATCAAAGGTGTGTACTGCCACCACCCCTGGCCCCCTGATGCTTTTTTTTTTTTAAACTGGGTTCTTGAAATCAAATTAAGACTTTTGTACTTGTCCAGCAAATGCTTTTTCTATTGAGCTATTTCCTCCTCTACCCAGTATTTTATAGTTACTGACTTATTTAATCTTCAGGATAAACGTTTGAATCAGGTGCCATATATAACTATCCCCATTTTATGGTCAAGGAGACTGAGGCCCAGGGAGAGTTTGGGTAAACTTGCCCAGGGCTCTACAGTAAGTAGTTGAGCCTTGGTTTGAACACAGAGTCCTAAGCATAGTCACTGTGTTGTTGAGTTAACCAGAGCCATCAGTAGCCAGGCATAGTGGTCCACGCCTGTAATCTCACACCCAGGAAGCTAAGGCACTTAAACGCCTTGCACATTTAAATGGCCATCACTGAATTAAAAAGCTGGTAATTGGTTGAGTGGGGAAAGAGAAATGGAACTGTGAATAAACCATACAAAAGAATAAATGAATTGTTGGCTAGAACAATCCCTCCTGACAACATAAACACAGTTTTCAGATATCCTGGAGGTTTTCCCACCTTTTAAATTTCTAAATAGTTCAAAGCAAGCAGTTTACTTCATTTTGGTCTAGAAATGATGATTTTTGTCCTTGGAATAGTATTGCTGATTGTTGCTTGAATCTTAAAAGGTCTTTTTAATAAAAAATTCCAGAGCCAGATACTGGGGTAAATGTTGAAAGATCAGAGAGACCAAGGAACAAGCCACTGCCATGTCTTACCTCTAGGCCTCCTCAGGCCTAGAGCCTATAGGCCTCTAGTTGAATGAGCTTCCTCAGCAGAAAAGGCTTCTAGTTCCTGTCTCCTCATACCTTATATACCTTTTACCACCCAGCCATTAAAGGCGTGTGTGATTCCCAGGTTCTGGGATTAAAGGTGTGTGCCAACAGTGTCTGGCTCTGTTTCTCACCTAGACTGAGTCAATCTCATGTAGTCCAGGGTGGCTTTGAACTAACAGAGATCCATACAGATCTCTGCCTCCAAGTGCTAGGATTAAAGGTGTGTGCCACCACTGCCTGGCCTCTATGTTTAACCTCGTGGCTTGTTCTGTTCTCTGATCTTCAGGCAAATTTTATTAGGGTATACGATATTATCACCATAGCTGATTGTAGCTCTTTATTACACTGGCCGCACTATTTTAAATACCACAACCCTTTGGAAAAGCTGGTGGCTGCTTTCAAGTGGGTCGAGCCTGTATTTCTCACAGTCTGTCGCAGCCTGCCTGTGCCATCATTGTCTTGCCTGCTTCCTCCAGTGCCCTGTGTATGACCTGTCTCTTATACACATCTAGATGTGTATAAGAGACAGATTTTAAATACCACAACCCTTTGGAAAAGCTGGTGGCTGCTTTCAAGTGGGTCGAGCCTGTATTTCTCACAGTCTGTCGCAGCCTGCCTGTGCCATCATTGTCTTGCCTGCTTCCTCCAGTGCCCTGTGTATGACCTNTTCCCAGTGCAGCAGTCAGGGAACCCATTTAGGTACCTGCCCTGGAACAAGCCTCTCAGGCATCCCACACCTTGATGACTGCTGCTGTCAGTCAAAATCAGAGTCAAAGGCTTCCTGTTGTGTGCAGGTGATAATGTGCTTCCTTCCTCTCCTGCTGTGGCAGCTTTGACCAAACTACTTCAGTCTCCTCCCATGTGCTCTAAGCCAGCCGTACTACCTTCCTTTTTTTAAAAAAAAATTAAAATGTTACATTTATTTTATTCCTCCGTCTCCCACATCTCTTTGAGCCTGTGTGCTATGGCACACATGTGGAAACCAGGTAACTTATGAGAGTTGGTTCTTTCCTTCCATAATGGGGTCTGGGAATTGAATTCAGGTCATCAGGTTTGCATGACAAGTGTTTTTAGTCATTGAGTCATATTTCCAGACTATAACCCACTGATTTTTGAGTGTCAAGGTGGTATAATCTTAGCATTAAGAAGGTGAGGCAGGGGGATTACCATGAGTTTGAGGCTAGCCTGAGTTGTATAGTGAGTTTGAGGTCATCCTGAACTACAAAGTGAGACCCTGTTTCAACAAAACAAAACAAAACAAAACAAAACAAAACAAAACAAAACAAAACAAAACAAAACAAAACAAGTGACTGGAGAGATGGTTAAGATGTTAAGGGCAGCCGGGTGGTGGTGGCACACGCCTTTAATCTCAGCCTTTGGGAGGCAGAGGCAGGCGGATCTCTGTGAGTTCAAGGCCAGCCTGGGCTACCAAGTGAGTTC
>LZPO01011126.1:54113-69315 GCA_001675575.1 Neotoma lepida | reverse complement strand
ACTCTGGAAGACCAGCTTCTCTTCCTGAGGCCATCATCCTGGTGAGGTCAAGGAATTATAACCCAGATGGAATCAATAGGTCACACACTCTTTTCCCAGAAAGATGAGGGAGCTCCTGGCATATATTTGCAGAATCAAGAAGTGGTTACAGCACAGAAGACCAGCTTCTTCTGATTAAAGAAACACTCCAGTAGCCGGGGGTCATGATGCATGTCCATCATCCCAGTAGCCAGGAGTGATGGTACATGCCTGTCATCTGGCATATGGACTGCAGAGGAAGGAAGCTGTGGAGAGTTTGACACCAGGCTGGACTACATAGTAATTTCCTTTTTAGACCAGCCTGGATTACAGAGTGAGACCCTGTCTCATCCCTCAACTGACCACCACCCTCAGTAGCACTGCTACCACTAAAACATCACAATAAATCATGGTGCTTTACTAGTCTCCATCTTGATAAGGGTTCGGGGACCACAAGAACCTTTTCTAAAGCCTCACCTGTTTTCATCTTGCCCATCCCTTGTGGATGGTGCTAAGCCTGGATGCCAAGCTGTGGGCATCCAATCCCTGTGGCCCTGTCCAGGAACAACTCCTCTGTTCTTTGTGGATCCACAGGTGAAATTGCAGGAGCTGGGGCAGCCAGCATCATGTCTGCTTTGACTGACAAGGCCATAGTGAAGAAAGAACTGCTGTGTGATGTGGCCGGGAGGGACAAGTACCAGGTCAATAACAAACATGACAGTGAATACACCCCACTGCCTCCGAACAAGATCATCCAGCGGGCTGAGGAGCTGGTGGGGCAGGAGGTTCTCTACAAGCTGACCAGTGAGAACTGTGAGCACTTTGTGAATGAACTACGCTATGGAGTTGCCCGCAGTGACCAGGTGCGTACTCAGCCCCTGTATCTGACTTTAGGTGCCAGGTCAATTCCCCAGCTGACAGTGACTGGATATGAGTGTGGGTAGAGATAGAGTTACAAACAGGACAAAACTAGCCTAGGTGTATGCTTCCTGTCCCTGAGAGTGTCATGCTCAGGGTGGGGGGTCAGGCAGGTGAGATGACAATGCAGATCAGCACATAGGGTAGCGATGACCAGTCCACCCCTGTGATGATGCTCTTAGAGCCTTGGAGGGAAACTCTGATAGCCCCACTGTGTAGATGAGGAAATACAAGCTTCTAGAACTCAAGTTGTCTGGCTATGGCCATTCATTTCACCCAACAAATCTTGAGTCTTCAGAGCTGTGCTGTGTTTTCCTGGCAGTCAGATGCAGCTGTGTTGGTGAGTGGCAGAGAGATTTGATGTGTGGGTTCATTTAACCAGCCTCTCTTAGCAGGCTACAGATTGCACTGTCCTCATCCCAGAGGGGGTCCTGCCATTTCTCCATTTTCTCTTTTGAGACACGGTCTCTCTGGGCAGCTTAGGCTGGTCTAGCCTTAAACCCTTAGTCTTCCCGCTTTAGCTTGCCAAGTGCTGGGATTCCAGGCAAGTGCGACCACACTTGGCTTTGCATGGGTGAGAAATTAAGATCTGTGTGGGTATTTGCTTCTGTGTTTTGAAATCCTTTCTCTTCTAGTTGGCTAATGTTGGGATGGAGAGCAGGGACTCCTGGAGTCAAATAAACTTGGGCTCTTCTCTTCCAGTGCAGGGATTGAACCCAGGATCTTGCCTATGGTAGGGAGGCCCTCTCTCACTGAGCTAACCACCCTCTTTCTGGCCTTTGGGCCCTGTCTTTTACTAGCTGTTTGATCTTTGAGGACATTTAGTCAGGCTCCCCACCTAGTATAGTACCTGTGAGAACTGATCTCAGAGGATTTCATGTGAACTAGAGAGGAGAATCCTTAGACTCCTCCCAGGGCTGACTCAGAAAATGAAGCTGATAAATTACAGTAGCAGGGACCATCTCTGAAGCTTGCTNTTCTTGCTTGGCTCATCCAGGGCTTTGGCTGCTGGCNATTCTGGGCCACTGTTGCTTGGGAGGCATTGGCTGACAGGGACAGTCTCAGCTTTCTCTCATGCTGCCTGTACCGATTGCTGTTCGGTTGTTTGGTGTCTCTTCTCTACAGTGAGACATGAGGTATCTTCCTCATGGGCAGTCTGATTTCTTTCATCAATTAGCTGAATACTGTTCATTAGCTATTTAATATACCCTTTTCAAGTGAAATTGACATAAGAGCAGCAGCACATTTCTAAGTGGATGAGGAAGGCAATATTGCCAGTATTTACTGAGCACTCCCAAAGGTCTGAGCCACAGTCTGGCTTCAGTGAGTATAGAACAGTCCCTCTGGGGTAGGAAGCAGGCAGGGGTATAAGAGGAATGTCATTAGTTCTTGGGTGACTGCAATTGTGGTGGTGGAGAACACCTTTAATCCCAGCACTCGGGAGGCAGAGGCAGTTCCAGGACGGCCTGGTCTACAGAGTGAGTTCCAGGACAGCCAGGGCTACACAAAGAAACCTTGCCTTGAAAAACAAAAGGAAATTAAAAAAAACAACAAAAAAGAAAACCAGAAAATGATGCCATGATAGAAGGGATCTGGGGGATGACAGTACTCTGTCTGTTGGCATAAAGGCTAAAGGCCCTGGGTTTAATACACACACACACACACACACACACACACACACACACACACACACACTGCATATGCATCCCCAAACACACATGGACAGATACACATAGACAGAGACACAGAGAGAGATATACACACAGACACACACAGTAAGAAACACGTGTTGCTGAGTCCTATTTGATCCTGATGGTTTCAGCCCTGGTCCTTTCCCTGTGCACTGAGGAACCCTTGTACTTCTCTCCTGCGCTAATGATTTTATCTGTTAGAAGGAAGGAGACAGGCATGAGTTCCTAGAAAGGAGCTGATATGAAGTTACCCTTCAGAAAAGCTTTATTAGGAGCGAGAGCGAAAGCCTCAGGCCACAGGCAGCCTTGATCAGGCTGAGGTGCAAGAGACCTTTAGGAGAGATAGGGCCTTGCAGTGCAGACAGCACAATGGAGTTTAGAAGGGAGAGAGTCTTCAATCCCTGGATATTAGGGGCGCTATAACAGTATGGGAATAGACAACCATGAGGGGCACCAATGGGACCTAGAGGCCCCCAGTTCCCTTCAGCTCCTGAGAGCAAGGGAGTTTCTTTGTCTTACAGGCTTTCAGGGGTGTGTGGGAAGTTCTANACCACATGACCTACCTGGCCTTGCCTGAATGCCAAGCAAACCAGGGCAGACACTAGGAAGGACCATAAATTTATCCTGCACCTGTCAGGAGGTGGAGAGAGTTCAAGGCTATGGGAAGGCTCCTCATTAACTGTCTCAGTGAGAGCTGCAGGGGACGTGGCCTAACTGAGTGAAAGGAAGCAGGGCTAGAGGGTCTGCATCTCTCACATCCTTCACTTGCTTGGATTGCTCCCTTTGGGTGGCATGCTTTCCACGACAGTTGTGTTAGCTGCTTTTCTTATCACTGTGACCACACCTGACAAGCTGCACCTTAAGGAGGGAAGTTTGTTTTGGCTGATGTTTGAGGACTACCATCCTCACAGTGGAGAAGGTGTGATGGTGGGAGGCTACCTGCTGGGACATNGGCAGGTCAGGAAGCAGAGGAAAGGGAATGTTAGAGCTCAATGTGCTTTCTTCAGGATTCCAGCTAATGCAATGGTGCTGTGCACATTCAGGGCAATCCCCCCATGTTAATCCTTTCTGGAAATGCCCTCAGAGTCACACCCAGAGGTGTGCCCTAGGCATTTCTNAATCTGAAACCAATCATAACAACAGTTTGCTAAGAAATGTTGCCTTTAAAAACAACCTTATATGTGTGAAATGTTATTTACACACAGCAATACACAACAATAAGCAGCATTATAACTCCTGCTTATGTGGCCATCTGTTGGTGGCCTCTGAGCTCCTTAATCATTAAAGGGAATTTAGTTAGGCATGTTTATGGGGATAGAAATTGTAGGAACAGAGACCTTTGTAGCAAAAGTAAGGTTCAAACATCTGGCAGATAGCAATAAAAAAACCACAGGCATGTAAATAACACTAACTTTGGTCTGTGAAAGCATTCTTTTAGCAAACAGAAACAGGGCCTGCAGCATGATGTTGCCTGTGACACCTTAACCTTCAGGCAGTTTTGGACAAGTGTTAATTTTCTCAGATAAGGAAGGGACTTCTAATCAGCAGGCAGAACTCAGTCTACCTGAATAAAACTTTAAATTATTCACATATAACCTGTCATCAAGCTATCATAACATGTTAAGTGCATCTATAAAAGTTTTAATGTATGTATGTATGTATGTATGTATGTATGTATGTATGTATGTATGCACGATCTGACTGTACCACCTTATCACCACCAGGACTAACTAGATATTGTATTCACATACTGATCACTCTCTTTGTGTATAAAGTATGACCATGAACAGTGGAGTCATTGTTGTGTGCCTTGACAAAGTACCTTTTGTCTGAACCAGTGGTATCAGCATTATTTTGTTATTGTTCTCACATTATGAGCTTCAGAAAAGAATGAGGGTCATGTTGCTCCTCCTCCATTACTGCAGACCATTTTACCCCTCCTGATACAGAACAGCAAGGAAAACACTAGATAGAAATTGTGTGTGTGTGTGTGTGTGTGTGTGTGTGTGTGTGTGTGTGTGTGTGTTCCCGTGTGTCTGGGTGTGTGTAGAGGCAAAGGTCAACCTCCAATGTCATTTCTTAGGCACTGTCATTTTTTAAACAAACAAACAAACAAACAAACAAACAAGAAAAAGACAAGATCTCTCACTGGCTTGGAATTTGTCAGTTAGGCTGAGCTGACTGACCAGCAAGCCCCAGGAACCAGTTTGTCTCATCTCCCACACTGGGATTATAAATGCATGCCCCCACACCTGGCTTTTTACAGGGTTCTGGGGATCAAACTCGGGTCCTTGTGTTCACAAGGCAGGCACTTTACCCACTGATCCATCTCCCCAGCTAGATACTTAGCAAGACAGACCCATAACATAGCTGGAGGCTAGCCAGCAGACCTCTCTGGTTGATGGTACCACTCAAACTTCCATCCAAACTAGAAGTCAACAATGAGGGAAGATAGGGGATACAGAAGATGGGCATCAGGTAAGGAGCCAGTGAATGGGGGTGCTGGCAGGGCTTCATCAATGTTGAGTTTCATTGTGCGATGAGCCCAGTGCACTGTTTGAGAGCCCTCAGTACCCAGATCTTCCATTGTTTCTACTTGTTATGGTCAGATTCTCCAGAAAAGTTTTCCAGGCTTGGTTGGAGGATGACAGGATGGATGGCAGGAGGATCTTGAGTTCAAGGCGCTACATAGAAAGACCCTGACTACAAAAGAGAAAAACTAGCNGAAGCGTTAGTCTAATTATTCTTTATCAATAAAAATTCAGGAGTCAGATACCAGGGTAAGAACCTGAAAGATCAGAGAAGCAGAGAAGCCACCAGTCTTCTCCTAGCTGTTCCATTCCTTCCTCCAAAAGGGCCGAGATCCCTCTTTGCCCTGCCTTACTGCTTCCTGTCCTATCTGTCTACAATCCTCCAAAACCTCTGTGCTTAATTTTGGTTGGCTAGTGGCTAGCTCTGCCCTCCTATTCCAAGCAAGCTTTATTTGTCAGAATGTGATCAAAACATCACAAAACAACTGGCAAACAGCAAAAACAACAATAAAACCCTAACCCTTTAAGGGAACACCTCCATACCCGGCAGTCCCAGACACTGGAAACATGGCCTGAGGTGAGAGGTCCTTGCATCATGGAGGTCAGATTTTTTTTTGATTTCTCAATTGCACTTTCTCCCTGACTTTGCACTCATCCATTGGCTGGCCAGGATCCTCACCATCCTGCTGTCCTTTCACTGTTCTTTCCATAGATGCCTTACAAAGATTTTTATGCTTTAAATAGTGCAGGCTGAATTCAGGTTACCATTTTGGGTCCAGGTAAATTCCAGGCCAGCTGGTTCTGTCCATTTCTTTCCCCTCCCAGCCCTCTTCTTGTATTGCCCCTGCCAGTATTTGTTGGCTCACAGGTTTAGCCACTGGAAGTGAAGGGGTCATATGAGGTGCCGTGAACTGAGTGACCCTGTTCAATGAACAGCCTGTTTCTACATTCTTGACACAGAGCCTGACTCATTCCCTTCTCTGTTGCAGGTCACAGATGCCATCAAGGTGGCAGGCATTGCTGGAGTGGGCTTGGCAGCCTTGGGCCTCATTGGAGTCATGCTCTCCAGAAACAAGAAACAGAAACAATGAGTTGAATGACCATCCAGACTTAGGGGCTCTTCTTTTGCTAAAGGGTTTGAAGTTTGACTCATAGATTCTACTGTTTTATAATTAGACTTATTTTCACAGCATACAATAAAGCACAAGAAGGGAATTTTACTGGCAGGATGCTGCAGTAGCTACTTGGTGTGAAGTCTCTGGAAGGAAGCTCTGGACTCTGCTATGGGCAACACCCTTTCCTGCTTCTTCTTTCTCTTTGCTATAGCACCCCTTGCACTGCAGAAAAGAGTCCAACACTATTATCTCAAGTGAAGGGCATTTCTGTGGTATGCCAGATACTGCAGTATGCCAAAGGAGACAGCCTGGATATGAAGAAATAGAAACCTCAGATAACTAGGGCTCGAGTGGCCTAGAACTTGATCCAACATGNCACCTTGAGACTCAGGAGCTGGAGTCTGTGGATATTCAGTGGAGTGTGAAAGACAAACCCTCTAGGTCTGGGACTGTAGCTCAGTGGTTGAGTGCTGTCCTAGGATGTATGAAGTTTTAGGTTCAATTCCCTTTCCACAAAGAAATCTAGGATATACTTGGCTGGTCTTCCTAAAGCCTCCCAAGATCTGTTCTACTTAGGTTTCTATCACTGTGATAAAGACTAGAAACAACTTGGGGAGTGTTGTCCAAATCCTAATTGATCTTATAATAAAAACCTGGAGCCAGATATTGGGGTAAATGCTGAAAGATCAGAGAGACAAAAGAAGAAGCCACTAAAGAAACTTCTCACTACTACCAAATCCTCAGGCGGAAAGGGAGGCGAGGTCCTGTCTCCACAAATCCTCAGATAGAATGCCTCTGAGTCCTCAGCTGAAAGGCACTGAACTCCTGTCTCCTCCTGCCTTATATTCCTTTCTCTGACCAGCCATANCACTTCCTGTCTCAACCTTCCTAGTGCTGGGATTAAAGGTGTGTGCCACCACTGCCTGGCTCTGTTTCTCTTTTAGACTGGATTAATCTTGTATAGTCCAGGGTGGTTTTGAACTTACAGAGATCCAGATGGATTTCTGCCTTCTGAGTGCTAGGATTAAAGGTGAGTGCCACCACTGCCTGGCCTCTATATTTAATCTAGTGGTTTAATCTAGAGTTATTGGCTTATATCTCCCTGGTCATAGTCCATTGAGAGAAGCTGAAACAGGAACTCAAGGCAGGAACTGAAGCAGAAACCATGGGTGGGGGTTTACTGCTTATTCGCTTGCTCTCCATGGCTTGCTCAGCTTGCTTTCTTATATAACCCAGGACCACCTGTTGAGAGGTGTTACCACCCACAGTGGNTTGGGCCCTCCCACACCAATCATTAATCATCGTCTTGACTACAGCCAATCTCATGGAAGCATTTTCTCCACTGAGGTTTTCTCTTCCCAGATGACTCCTGCTTGTGTAACATTGAGAAAAAAAATCACGCAGCACAAGGTGCTTCTGCCTTGGCTCTTCCTCCTCCTCAGTACTCCTGTTTTCTCACCACTGGTCCTGTATTTCCACCTGCCCTTCTCTTCCCACCCCAGCTCATTATCACTTACATGCTCAGCCCTGAGTCCCCAAGAGAGAATGTGATTGGTTCAGTGCACTNCAGAGCTCAGTATACACATTGGCTGCCTTTTGGTCAAGTGGTTTCTACTAATTTAATTAGCTGTGTCTAATTGCTCAGAGTGACGTGGTACAAACATTGCTTCAGGCCTTAGGGAATTTGGGGTAACTGATACAGCTGTTATCAAGTGTTCATCCCAGGATGGAGGCAAGGTGTCACCTTTGCAGTTGATTTTTTTTAAAAAAGGATTTTTTATTTTATGTGTATAGGTGTTTGCACATAGGTATGTGTGCCATGTGTGCACAGTGCCTGTGGAGGCCAGAAGAGGGCACTGGACACCCTAAAACTGGAGTTACAGATGGTTGTTAGCTGCCATGTGGGTCCTGGGAACCAGCCTCAGATCCTCTGCAAGAGCAACAAGTGCCCTTGGCTGCTGAGACATCTCTCCAGACCCCTGAAACTGATCTTACTGTTGGTTGGGATTGGCAGATGTTCACAGTGACTATTCCAGGGGCCTTTTGTGAGCTCCTAGAAATTGTCCTCTGGGACCAGCTGCCGTTCCTCTGCAGGGCCACGANGCTTTCACTCCTTGTAGGTGTTGCCTTCCACTGCTGGTTGTCTANAGACATCTTGTCCAATTCAGCCCTAGTTAGGATACAAGACGGTCAAATACCATCTTGCTCCGTGGTAGCTTTCTCCTGCCTTATCCATACCTCACACAGAATACACATGTGCTCTCCAAGTCCCAGCACTGAGAGAATAATTTTAGTGTCTCATGTTAGTGCTCAAGTTCCCCAAAGCCAAGGGACCCAGATCCAAGTTCAAAGGGCAGGTATCTTGATGCACCCTGCCTCCTCAGTGTGGCACAAGGTGAAGGGGACACTTTGAGGGCCTCTAAACCAATAATGGAAGGGAAGAGAAGGAGAATAACCAGACACAAGAGAACCAAACAAAACCTTCACTGTCAAATGAGAAAAAGCAACCCAGGGCCATGGAGAGGCTCAAAAAGTAGAGGTACCTGCCACCAAGTCTGTTGACCCAAGTTTGATGCCTGGGACCCACATGGTGGAAGGAGCAAACCAACTCCCAAAAGTTGTTCCCTGACCTCCACATATATACCATTGCATTGGCGCACATGTGTGTGCATGCACTGCATATGTAAATTGATAAAAAAATTTAAAAAATAGAAGAAAATACAGACTTTCAGGCAAAATGATTACTACACACAGAAAGTAAAAAGGTCCTGATTAAAGTTTCAACTCAAGNATATACTAATTCTAAATTCATTTGCATTTAAAAGTCTCAGAGTAAATCCTGAATTCTTGGCCACTTATGAGGGGAAATTGACAATTTACCATCATAGCAGGAGATCAAAATACATGTCTTTCAGGCTGGAGAAATGGCTCAGTAGTTAAGAGCACTGGCTATTTTTCCAGGAGGCCTGAGTTTGGTTCCCAGCACACATATGGCTGCTCACAACTATCTGGAACTCCAGTTCCAGAGGATCCAACACCCCTTTATATCCTCCATGGGTACTGCACACACAGACATACATGTAGACAAAACACCCATACACATATAAAAAAACTATCTTCTTAAAAATGCATATCTTCTTAAAAATGCATATCTTCTAATAATGCAACACAAAGATATAGAAAATTTGAAAAAATTGGCAAAAAGCAGTTTCAACAGACATGTACAGTATAACTGTGAAATACAAATTCTAACTACATACATAGGCATATTTATAAAAATTAATGATACCCTGGTGTGATAGTTTGAATAAGAATGGCTCCCATAGGCTCATCTATTTGAATGCTTGGTTATCAGGGATTGGTACTACTTGAGAGGGGTTAGGAGGTATGGCCTTATTGGAGGAAGTGTGTCACTGGGGAGTGGGCTCTGAGGTTCCAAAAGCCCAACCAAGCCCAGTGTCACACTCTCTCTTCCTGCTGCCTTTGGATCCAGATGTAGAACTCTCAGCTACTTCTCCTTCACCTTCTGCCTGTGTGCTGCCATGCTTCCCACCATTACACCTCTGAACTCTAAGCAAGCCCAGATTAAATGTTTTCCTTTATAAAAGTGTGGGGGCCCACAGAGACTCCACAGTGTGGCCTTATTCCATCTTGACTCAAGGTCAGAGAGTCTGAGCTTGTTTTGCCCCATGGTTACCAGGTGTCTTATCCTTCAAGGCCTAACTACAGGATACTTTGCCCTAAGGTGTGGCTACTAGATGTTTTGAGAACTAAGGAAGTGTTTACACTTGTCTGNACTTTGTACCTTGAACCACGGTGTCCTTGAGAGGGGGAGGTCTTTTGCCTCTCCCCTTGCTGGTGCATGAAAAAACCCATGAGGAATAAATTCAGGGCGACTGTGGTATTGACCCAGANCCCTCCNGATGCTATTCTGTGTCTCNGTCTTTTTCTTATGTCTCTATTTTTCATATCTATTATTTCTTAATCCTCACNCCTCCCTTCAAGGACAGTTTGATAGTTGGGCAGGACTCGACATAAGAGTTGCAGTGGTCGTCTTATCTCTTCACAGTAAGAGAACACTGACTAAGACACCTTGGTGTTACAAATGGCTGTGGATGTGTTTCTTTTGCTCTTTTCTGAGAGAAATCACAGAGAGGCAAGATCCAGCTCTTAGNGTTGGGGATCCTGAGTTTCAGGGGCTCACAGGCCTCTGAGTTTCCAAGCCCAGAGGCAGATAGCTCTAATCTTTGAGAAGCAGAGCCAGAGGCTCAGTGCCCTCAGTAGAGGGCTACTGCTGTGGGCACAGTGGGTCACAGACAGCAGCTAATGTTACAGTTTCTGAGTGATAAGGGTCAGGATCCCTGGTGGCTCCACCATACTTTCTAGCAATTAGGAAAGTTCTCAAAGGCCCNGCTTCCACAAATGACTCTTCAAAATCACTCATCTTTCATAATAGCCCCAGCTTCTCTGCTGTCTCTTGCCTTCTCAACAGTTCTGCCATTTATAGCTGCTTTAAAAATCTTATTTATTTATTTTTGAGACAGGGACTNAAAAATGTAGCCATGGCTGACCTGGAAATCACTATGTAGACAAGGCTGGCCCTGAACTCACAGAGATTTGCCTGATTTTGCTTCCTGTGTGCTGGAGTTAAAGGTGTGCACTACCATGACCAGCTGTCCAAGGCATTTTGAAGTTTCTGCCTTCTCTGGAATGCTTCAACTCTGCTGCCCCCTGGTGTTAGATCTCAGAACTTCAGGTGTCAGGGCCCTAAGGTCGGCCCTCTGGTGTAGAACTCTGAGCCACACAGGTGTAGAGACCTCTGCTTCTGGTGACTCCCCAGAGCTCTTCAGCTGTGGTGTCGCTGGAAGTCCCTGTTTTCTGCTTGTTTTTGGTTGACAGCCCAGCACGAATTACCTGTGTTAAAGACCACAAGTAGGCAAAAAGATCGTTCAGGAGACTTTATTACAGGAGGGAGAAAGGCCTCCCAACTGTCCTGAAAAGATGGGAAAACAGGCTATTTTTGTAGCTAGAAAAGGGGCAAGGCACACGTGGATGCCTGAAAATTCCCACCCATCACTGAATGGTACCCAGTCCCAATCCCTGTCCCCACATAAGAACCAATCGTAAGCTTTCTGGGAGATCCCTGGAGCAAGGCCTCCTGTAGTGGCAGCTCCAGCAGCTGTGGTTACAGTGTTCCTCATACCTGGAGTTTAGTTTCTTCAACTCACNGTATGACTGGACTGCCGTATTGTGGTGACCTATCATCCAGAGAGGGCTGCTTGGTGACAACTCTCCACCTGTCTTAGGGTTTCTGTTGCTGTGAGGAAACATTATGACCATGGTAACTCTGATGAAGGAAAACATTTAATTGGGGTGGCTTACACTTCAGAGGTTTAGTCCATTATCATCATGACAGGACATGNTGGCNTGCAGGCAGACGTGGTGTTGGAGAAGGAGCTGGGAGTCCTACACCGTGATTCGCAGGCAACAGGAAGTGAATTGAGACACTGGACATGGCTTGAGCATATATGAGGCCCCAAAGCTTGCCTTCATAGTGACACATCCTCCAACAAAGCCACACCTCCTAATAGTGCCACTCCCTATGAGCTTATGAGGGTAATTACATTCAAACTACCACACTAACCAAAGTAGCTGGTACAAAGTATCTGACAGTTGTCAATAAAATGGTAAAATGTGGCAGAATGCCAACAGCCTAGGTTATCTGAAGGAAAAGTGCACACGAATGGTGCTCACAATAGCAGCTTAGGATTAATAACATTCCCAGCAGTAGTTGACAGTGCTTCCTTAGCTCCTAGCTGAATACCCTTATGGAATTTGGGTTATCCTATCTGATAACATGGTTTAGAGGTTAAAGGCACCTGCTACCAAGCCTGATGACTTGAGTTCAATCCCTGGGAATGTTGCATGGCAGTTTTCCTCTGAAATTGAAACATTTCATCTGACAGGGAAGCTCTTTAAGCAGGGAGGTCAACAATTTAAAATAGCTTCAGAGGCGATGGAGACATGGCTCAGGGGTTAAGAGCACTGGCTATTCTTCCAGAGGACCTGGGTTTAATTCCCAGCACCCACATGGCATCTTACAACTGCCTGTAACTGCCTCCAGAGGATCTGACACCCTCACACAGACATATATGCAGGTAAAATACCAATGCACAGATTCCCTAGGCCCTTCCCTCCCAGAGTAAGCAATAAAGCTGTTGAGAGTCACTCAGATAAGCCAAGGTGCAAAGTGATTGGTTCAGACAAACGAAGCTTAAGAGAAGACTCTGAGACTAGACCAGCTTCCTGGAAGAAGCAGAAACCAGCCAAGCTGCCTGGAAGAGGTTTAGATCAACCCAGTCACTTGGAAAGGATACTTTCCAATCTAATGAGCTGCCTGCAGGCTGTGCAGTGGGCTCCAGGTTCCCATCTTTGTGAGCTGTCACCATGCAGGGGTGGGCCTTGGTGACCCAACTGTTACGGAGTCATTTCTGCTCCTGTAAGTTGTTGTTGTTNTTGCTCTTTTTGGGGGGCCTAGCTTCCAAATAAATCACACATGGAGGCTTATTCTTACTTATGAATGCTGGGTCTTAGCTTGGCTTCTTTCTTGCCAGCTGTCCTTAAATTATCCCATCTACCTTTTGCCTCTGGGCTTTTCCCATTCTCTTATTTCTGTAAGTCTTTCTCTTTCTCCATGGTTTGCTGTGTAGCTGGGTGGCTGGCCCCTGGAGTCCTCCTCCTTCTCTGGATCCTCGATCCCCCCTCACAGTTTTCTTCTTCTATATATTCTCTCTGCCTGCCAGCCCTGCCTATCCTTTCTCCTGCCTTGCTATTGGCCAGTTCTTTATTAGACCATCAGGTGTTTTAGACAGGCACAATAACACAGCTTCACAGAGTTAAACAAATGCAATATAAACAAAAGTAACACACCTTAAAATAATATTCTACTATAGTAAGTGACCCCTCACTCATATTCCTGTAACCCCAATGAAACTCATTGGTTCACCAAGCTGGACTTTAGTAGTATCTGTCTGTTGTAGGCTCCTTACCTGGGGTGAGTAGACATGTGTGTAGTGTTTCCTCAGGAAAAAAATTGATATACAACAGGGACCTACACTATGGAAGGAGAAAACTGACTTTCAAAAGTTGTCCTCTGATTTGCACTTGTATGTCACAGCAACATACCTACAGGTTGTCAGAACCCCTAGGACTGGAGTTACAGATGGTTGTGACACCTTCCCCAACACACATGGGTGCTGGGAAACAAACCCAGGTTCTCTGCAAGAGCAGTTAGTGCTCTTAACCTCAGAGCTACCTCTCCATTCCTTGTACACGGCATTTTAAAAGGGGTTGAATTTGAGTTTTNTAAATGAATTTCTAAACCNTCTTATTAAATAAAAAAACACGGAACCAGAAATAGGGTGAAACCTGACAGAGATCAGAGGGATAGGAACAGCCACCAGCTAACCTCACCTCACTAATGCCGCTGCTTCCAAAGAGAGAGACTTCCTCTCCTACCCAGGTTTTTATACCTGTCCATTCTGCTAACTCATTTCCTCTCTTCACCAAACTACATCACTTCCTGTCTGTCTGCACAGACCTCCAGAACTCTATGGTTGATGCTGGGATTAAAGGTGTGTGTCACCACGCTTGNCTTGTTCCCTAGTGTGACCTTGAACTCAGAGATCCAGAAGGATTAAGGGCGTGTGCTAACATTGCATGACTTCTGTTTTTACTAANAGTGGTTGACCTTTTTCCTCTGATCCTCAGATAAATTTTATTGGGAGACACAGATAAAATGTCACCACAGAGTTTCTTTTGGGGATAGCTCCTATGTGGACCAGAGAAACAGAGTTTTTTTTTGTTTCTTTCTTTTTTTTTTAAAGATTTATTTTTGATGTATATGAGTGCTCTATCTGCATGTACAACTTTATGTCAGAAGAGGGCATCAGATCCCACTACAGATGGTTGTGAGCCACCATGTGGTTGCTGGGAATTGAACTCAGGACCTCTGGAAGAGCAGCCAGTGCTCTTAACCATGTAGTCCAGGCTCTCCTCCAATTCACTATGTAGTGAGGATGACCTTTAATAACTTCTCAGCCTCCTACCTCCACCTCTCAAACACTAGGATTACAGGTGTGTGCCATCATGCTTAGTTTTTGGGGTCTTAGGGTTGGAACCAGGGCTTCGTACATACTAGGCAAGCACCCTGCCAACTGAGCAACATCCTGATCCAGTAAAACTTGTGATAGTTTGAATGTAATTGATTCCCATAAACTCATAGGGAGTGGCACTATTAGGAAGTGTGGCTGTGTTGGAATGGGTATGGCCTTGTTGGAGGAAGTGTGTCACTGTGGGGGCAGGCTTTGAAGTTTCCTATGCTCAGGATACTGCCCAATGTCACAATNCACTTCCTGTTGCCTTCTGATCAAAATGTAGCCAGCACCACGTCTGCTTGCATGCCACCCTCCCACCCCCGCCATGATGATAATGGACCGAGCCTCTGAAACTATAAGAGAGCCACCCCAATTAAATGTTTTCCTTGTAAGAGTTGCTGTGGTCATGGTTGCTGTGAGTCTCTTCCCAGCAATAGAAACCCTAAGACATTTGTTTTTAATCAAATGCACAAGACTCTTTCTTCTGAAAACGTCTCAAGGAAAGAGGCCGGCTGGGGATGCCCAGAGAACAAAGCAAATGGGGGTGGGGGGTGAAATTTGCTCTCTGCATATAAGATTATAAAATTACGTATTTTAGTGACTCAATTACATAAATCAAAATCTATATATTCTTTCCTCTTTTGTTGGCATATAAACAATTTCCACCATCTCAAGCCACAATGGTAAACCACACCACTTGTTCACCTTTGCACACGTGTTTTGGTTTCAGTACTCATTGTTTAGATATTACCTAATTGAAATGCCTTTGCAAA
>LZPO01011126.1:34849-54007 GCA_001675575.1 Neotoma lepida | reverse complement strand
GGTGTCTGCTGAGGCTAAAAGACATCAGATTCCCTGGAGCTGGAGTTATAGACAGTTTGAGCTGCCAGGTCCTCTGAAAGAGCAGTACNTATTTTTAACTGCGGAGCCACCTCTCCAGTCCATCCTCTTCAATTTTTAAGGAAGAAACTCACTGTTTAGCAATCAGTACTGGGCCCACAAAAACATTATCAGACTTTTCATGCTCTGAAATGTCCTGCCCCTAGGATGTGAGATGATGTCTCTTGGCCCGAGGCAGCAGGTTCCTTACACTGCTCTGAGCTGACCTTATCGAATCCTTTATCAGTGTCTTCTACCGAATGACCAGGCACAGCCCTGAGCATATCAAGGAGATTACAAGAAGCGCTATCAAGAGATGTGTCCAAAGTCCATTCTGAGTCCAGATTTTACTTCCAGCCCTAGTCCAGCTGTTGGGGGACTGAGCTGCACCCCACTGAGTTCAGGCTGTTTGTCCTTGGAACCACTGTGAATCAGGACTTGTAGGCTGATGGAAAGGGGTTTCAGAGTTCAGATTGCTAAAGTTGCACTGCACTTTCATTTCCTTAAGATTTATTTTGTGTGTGCTTCTGTTGTGGTTCTGTGCACATTTGTGTATTTGTTCACGGAGGCCAGAGGCATTAGAGCCCCTGGGACTAGAGTAACAGATGGCTGTGAGCTGCACAACATGGGTGCTGAGAACTGAGCTAGAATTCTCTGCAAGATCAGGAACCTCTTTTGACTATTGTTCCATCTCTTCAGCCTTATGCTACACTTTTAGTATTTGTATTACAATTTTTTTCTTCAAGATAGGGCCTTTCTCTCTCCGTAGCCCTGCCTGTTCTGGAACTCACTATGTAGACCAGGCTCACAAAGATCCACCTGTTTCTGCCACTGTGGCTACTCAGCACTTTTACTGGACTACAAATGTGTTGAAGGATATAGGAGAGACAGGATTACAGAGCTGGGCAGGGTGTGTGTCGGCGGTGTTCCTCTCTTAGCTGAGTCTGAATACCCCATAGTTACTTCCATAGACCTCATGGAAGTCCCCAAATACCTCTATTACACCAGACACAGGGGTGAGCCTGACCCTGCAGGACTGGGCCTCAAAGTTCAGTCCAACAGGGAAAACGAATTTTTCCACAGCAAGTTCCATTTTCCATGAACGGCTTCTAAAGACAAACTCTGGAGTTAGGCGCGCCCAAGGTGTTTATAGAAGGGAGCGGTCTGGGTACTACAGATGCTATCATGAGAAGTTCCAGAGGATCTAATGCCTCCGTCTGGAAGGCAAGGCAGTATCTACCAGCTGCTGTTGTTGCTTTTGTGTCAACTTTTGAGTATTTTATTTCAACTTCCTTCATACTCTGTTAGGATATGTCCGGAAGATAAGTAAAGCATGCTTCCACATGTGTCTATGAGGATTTACTAAGTGTAAAAGACCCGACTTGAATGTAGGCACCAAAGTCTCATAGGCTGGGAGCCACAGAGGAAAAAGNAAAAAGCAAGCTAGCTAGTGTGGGCATGTCCCACCTCGTCCTCCTAGGGGCCTGGCTGTCATGATGTGAGGAGCTGTCCCATGTGCTCTTTACCATGATGTGTGGGAAACTCTAAAACTGGGGCAATATAAATTCTTCTCTCCTTAAATTGTTTCTTAAATTGTCACAGCAGTGAAAAGTTTAACATGAGCATGGTTTGGCGGTTTGAATAAGAATATCCCCCATAGTTCAGATGTTTGAATATTTGGTCCTTTGTGGGTGGCACTGTTTGGGTGTGGCCTTGTTGGAGGAAGCATGTCCCTGGGGGACAGCTTTGGGAGTTTAAAGACTCCTGCCATTTGAGTTTGCTCTTTTACCTGCTTGCATAGTTCAAGATGTGAGCCCTATTGTTTCCTGCCATGACAAACTCATCCCTCTAGAACCATAAGTCCAAGTAAACCCTGTCTTCTATAGGTTGCCTTGGTTACTTTATCACAATAGAAAAGCCACTAATACATATGAATAAGTAAAATGACATGCCAATTATGAACATAATACAAAATAATATATATTAATGAATATAATACACAATGTATTTATTAACATTCATCAACACCATATAAATTTTACTCCAAAAATTTTAAGANAGTATATTAGAGTTCTCTCAATATAGCTTATTTCATTAGTAGATTAAATAAGTAAACATGATTATATCAATAAGTGCTGCTGAGGTGCTAGTGCAAATCATGAAATATATATGTGTGGGAACTGACAAGTTTATTTTTAAAATTTTTCTTTTTTCTTTTTTTTTTTTGGTGGTTTTTTGAGACAGGGTTTCTCTGTGTAGTCCTGGCTGTCTGGAACTCGTTCTGTAGACCACGCTGACCTTGAAGTCAGAGATCTGCCTGCCTCTGCCTCCCAAGTGCTGGGATTAAAGGCATGCACCACCACCACCACTTGGCTAATTTTTCTTTATTTGTATATGTGGGTATTTTGCATGTGTATGTCTGTGTGCCGCATTTATGCAGTGCCTGTGGAGGCCAGAAGAGGGCATTAGATCTTCTGGAACTGGAGTTACTGAGGTTGTGAGCTGGAATGTGGATGCTGAGAATTGTACCTGGGTCCTCTGGAAGAGCAGCCNGTGCTCTTAATTGCTGAGCCATCTCTCCAGTCCTTAACAAGTTTATTTAAAAAAAAAATATTGTGGTATATAATAAAGGTCTGAGAAAAGTTGAGGAAAAGTTATAAGGAGAATAAAGAATTTCTCTACAGAGTTTTAGGGTTTACTTTAAAGCTATAGGAAAGCCATCAAGGTATGTAAGAGCAGCCACAGGCTTTGCTCTTGGCCAAGNGGCCTGTTGCCCTCCTTGTTTCTGCCATGAAAGCTGCACACTCTCTTCCTCCACCTACCAACCTGCCATCTCTTCTTTGATCCAGATTCTACCCAGAATCCAGGGCCTTGATGGTGAGGGATTATCTCCCAGCCATCTTTTTCTCTGACTTTTAGCTTGCCTGGATTATGATAAAAGCATATTTACAGTAAAAGCTTCCCCCTCCCATATTTATTTTTTTTCCATGATAGCTATATGATCAATCTTGGTACATGGATGAGGGAAGAAAATGGCTCTCTGCTTACAGTATAAAGTTATAAAATGGTGAATCCTTCATCAGCTCCTTCTACTCAGTGACTTGGCACAGCTATGGGCATGTAGATGGGATTACAGAAACATTTCCAAGAGCTAGAGTCTGAAGTCCATTATAAGGTGAACCCAGATTTTANTTCCAGGAATAGACTAAATCAAACCCTCTACAGTCTTCCTTTTTTCCTGGTCTACTTGCTCTGCTAAATACAGTCATGTATCATTTTATGACAGGGAGAAATCTTGAGAAATTCTTTATTCGACTATCTTGCCACTGTGTGAACATCACAAGGTATATTATACAAACAGATGGTATTGCCTCTGACCCACCTAGACTATATTATAATCTTAGGAGAAATTATTGTTATTTGCATGATTGGGTGCCTAAAACATGTTCCCATCATCAGTGTGTTTTTCTGGGATGTAGCTACTTTGCTTTGGCCAAAACCATGCAAGCAACTGTGGTGTTTGTCACTTTGGGCAAAGGCTTCACAAACTATTGAGCAACTGTAGATGAAATTCGAGTACAGATGGAAATGTGAATGTAGATGGTATGTGTTGATCATAGACCTGGGGCTCATCTTTTCACACTCGATTTGCCTTCTCAGTGGCTGGGCCTGGATAGAGTTTCAGCCATGTGGCCTCACGGAGTGGTGGAATGAGGACCGAGACAGAGTTTGAATGCTGAAGAGGAATGCAGAGACACCACATTGACTTGGGCCCTTGCTTTCAGAATTGATTAAAATGCAATAAGTGTGTGTGTGTGTGTGTGTGTGTGTGTATGTATGTGTGTGTCTTTGTGAGGTTATAACATTTGTCCCCCTTGAGTATAGTCTAGGAAGATAGAGCCACCAAGCTCCTGGTAGAGGAGGCACAGAGCTGTAAGCCTTCCTAGCCATGGGGCCCTGATGCTCTTGCAGACTCAGGCTTGCGACATGATAGAGTGATGACAATGGTCCAGTGAGGACGGCAGGGTGAGGCTGTGGAGCCCTGGCTGCAGCTGCCCTTCCTCTTCTCCAACTGAGGTGCTCTTTGAACCCTCCTTAGTAGTGGACACAGTAGAGATGGACACTTCCACTGATCTTGAGCTCCCGTAGCTGCTCCAGGACTTTCTGGTCCAGGCTGGTGGCCCCCAGCCCCTGCCCATTGAGTGCCAGCTTCAGCCCTCCCTCCTGGCACAGAAGTAGTACCTGGTAAGAATAACTTGATTGGGTGGTGGGCTTCCAGACAGACCCTCCCTGGTGTACTACTATAAGATCTTCCTCCACTGAGGGGACACAATGATCAGAGACAGGCGGGTTCAGAAGTTAAAGTTCACCACCTGCAATGTTGCTTTCCACTGGGAAATGTTCTCAACCCTGGCTACACAGAGCCATAAAGGGGGCTTGAGATCAAGTCTTATATAGCTCAGGCTGGCCTCAAGCTTTCTATGTAGCTGAGGCTGGTCTTGAACTCCTGATCCTTCTGCCTCTACTTTCCAAGGGCTGGGATTACAGGTGTGCTGTATCAAACACCTGACCTTTAGAATTTTAGGGGAGCTTTTAAAGATAACTGATGCTTGGCCCCATCTGCATTCATCATGCCTATGTTTCTGGGCCCAACATCTCTGGCATCAGCATAGAGGACTGAAGGCCAATGTTTGGACATTCTCTCTGTGGAGCTGGCTCTGGGTACCTAGTCCCAGGGTATTGGTTTGCTCATCTATCCCAAGATCCAGCCCATANTCTTCCAGATCACTATGGGAATAGTCTCAAGGAGAGATGTGATGACTTGGTTCAGACCTACCTCAAAGAATCGCTGGGGGTAAAAGAGGAAGGGGGCTGAGATCAGCTTCTTTCGTCCCCAGGAGGAGACCCAGGCCAGTGTTCTGTCTGTGAAGGAAGCTCTGAGTGTCACAGGAACATGAGTGGCCCCATCTCTCAGGCTCAGAGTGAAACTACAGGAAGCAGGCAGAGAAGTAGATCAGCCTCTGTTGGCTTCAGGCTGTCGTATCTCTGAAGGAGAAGGCTGGAGGCAGGAGAGCCCCTGGAGGATTAGGTAGCTTCCAAGAATTAAGTTTCTGTGTCAGGCTCTGGGCAGAACACTTGGACACATAACGGCATAGAGGCATAGACAGCACATGAGTACCNTACTTGAAACCCTGACTGGAAGCCTATGGGGGTGGAATAATTACCNCCCTGGGGCCTTAGTTCATTCCCCTGAAAATGGGGATAGCTGTGATCACAACAGCAGCTAACATTTATTGTTATGTGTTAGGCTGTGGCTTAATGCTCTTGCAAAGAGCTTAGTGGTAAGGACCAGGCTGCAGGGTTTATGCTTTGTAACTTCAGAGCTTCAGCCTTGGACAAGTCACTTCACCTATGTGTTTCCTCATCTGTAAATTAGGGAGGATAAGAGTGTTTTTCTCATCTTGGGCTGTTAGAATTCAATGAAAGAACATGTAAGTTGCTTGTGTAGAACAGTAAATAAGTATGAAAATGATATTCTTTGCTTAGACAGTATTATATACACAGCATCCACATCTTTTTAATTATTTGTGTACACATGTACACACACACACACACACACACACATACACCAGGGACTAGAGAAGAGTGTCAGGTGTCCTCCTCTATTTCCTTGAAACAGGCTCCCTCCCTGAGCTTGGAGCTCCAGCTTCTTAGTGAGGCTAGAGGCCAGGAAGCCCCAGCACTCCTGTCTCTGTCTCCAGGGGTGCTGGGGGTTATGAGTGTACCTGGCTTGTTCCATGGGTGCTGGCCTCTGAACTCCAGCCCTCACGTTTGTATTGGGAGTGCTCCTAAATGCTGAGCCACCTCTCCAGCTCCAGAGTTTTGATGGGTGTCTAGAGGAATCTCTTACCAAGTCTAGGGCTCTGTTGGATGGGGTCAGGGTGACATTAGGGGACACGGAAACCTCTAGTCTGAATGGACCTAAGCTACAGGTCAGGGTTTGAGCACTGAGAGAAGTGCCAGGAAGCACCCCTTTCTAACTGCCTCTAGGTTCTGGCTCCCAAGCACTAGCCAACACTTCCTTTCTAGGGTAGCTTGTGTCCCAAACCAGGCATTGTGACAACATAGGAGGCCATATCCCCTATTTGGGTCTCAAAGGCTCTTTTCTGAATCTTGTGACATGAAGCTAGTTCACTCCACAGCGAGGCAGCACCCATAACTGGGGCTACTGCTCCCAACCCTATTCAGTCTCTGCAACCTGGGCTAACTCACTTCTCTTTGCTCTGCTGTAATACAGGGCTAAATGGTGGTGCTGGAAACTTAACCACGAGGCTGGCTGGCCTGCCTGCCCCCTCCCTCCCTCCCTTTCTTTTTCTTAAAATGAAATACTTACTCTTTTGGCTCTTGCAAGACCAATCCTCGAACTACAATGACTTGCCCAGGCCAGAGACCCCGAGGAAGGGTGCGTGAGCAGGGCACCTCCTGACAGAAATGGAAAATGACTGAGATAGTGATCATAAGGATGTCAGGGTCCCTCACCAGCAGGCTACCCTCAGGGACCCAGGAACACCAGGGTAGGTGAGTTTCTCTATAGGCTTGCAGCTAGGAGACTCAGTCCTGCCCATATATTAAGCACCNGTTGTAGACCTGCTGAGAGCTTGTTCAGGCCCCTCCAGGCTATGCTCAGTGTCCTGGTGCCTTCTTCCACAGATGNGNTCTGAACTGTATGTAGCAGGCATGCAGTGGTTTGTCACTCTGCCACCTATGAGCAACTGGAGGTCTGGGACTGGATGGACCTCCTAGCCTAATCCTTGGCACTGGGCCAGTCACAGGGAAGTATTAAATACCCATTTGCAGAGTAAGTGAAGAGGGTCAGATGAAACTGGAGTTCAGCCTAGAGCTGCCTCACCCTCCCACTGCTGAAGTTTCCCAGAAAGAAAGGGAGACCAGGAAGTCAAGAAGCTGAAATGGGACTATACCTCCAGGAGAGANCTAGAGCGAGGGTCACTTACCAGCCTGGAGCTAGATAGCAGGAAGGGCTGAAGGAGAGAAAGAGGCAGGGGAGGCTGTTAGCATTTGCCTGGGCAAAGAGGTCCTCCTACTTTGCTTGCATTGGGGGACACAAAGAAATTGTGCCTCTCCTAGCAGCAGGTGAGCNATTGGGCTCCCCATGGAGGACACTTGGAATCTTGAGATAACACCCTCCCAATCTCTGAGTAACAGGGGACAGTGGAGCTGTCATCTCACATCTCCAGCAAGTCCATGGGTTTCATCTCCTTTTTTTTGCCCTATGAAGCTAACCACAGCCATCTTGCAGGGTTGATCTGAGGATCTAAAGCTCCATAGATAGTATCTTCTGATGGGAATCATGGCCCCTGCAGGTAGCTAGAAACCCCCAACCCATCTTCTCAAGTTTGCCTTGGAGATAGGAGGGGGAGAGGCAAATCTAGGCTCTCCAGGGGCTTAAGGGAGCCAGGCCTATTCCTGGTATCCGCATTAGTGAGGGAAGGGGTCAGCTGGGCCTTGTGCAACCATGTGCAGGGAGGNGAGAGGCCAGCTGGCATCTAAGCATGGTTCTCCAGCCTTGCTACCAAAAGACTCAGATATCCGGGCTAGGGAGCCATCAAGCCTGATGACTGAGTTCCATCCCTAGACTCACATAGGGGACAGAAACTCCTACAAATTGTCGTCTGACCTCCACACATGCATGCTTCTCTCAACATACACACATGGACATATCACNTATTCACACACACAAAATAAATAAATATAATAAAAATAGAAGAAAGAAACTCACATATCCAACTGGATACTCTCTGCTACCCTCTACAAATGGCTGTAAAGAAAGAAAAAAGAACCTTGAGCCTTTGGGACCACTGTAAGCCCCTGACTGCTTCTCATACCTTTTAAAGCTATGTGTTGAATGTTCCTATTCCTGGCCCCACCTCAGATTTACTGAATCAATCCAGGGCTGTTTTTGGCAGTACTGGCGATTGAAGCTAGGGTCTTGTGTTTGCCAGGGCAGTGCTCTATCACTGAACCACATAGTTAGTTGTATTTTGAATAAGTTAATCGGGTAGATAGGATTCATCTATCAAACTGCAGCTTGCATGGACCCTGATGTACCAANTCCTTTGCCCTCTTACTGCCAAGCAGATTCTACCAAGAGGAAAGATTCTTATCTATGCCTCCTGNGCTTCCTTATTGTGGTCACCTTCTCTTCTTCCTCACCCCACTCATTTCTGACACCTTTGTGCACTTCCTCTGTCTCCGTTATCCGGGGCGTTGAAGACCTTCCTCTGACTCTCAGTCTGAGGTGAGTGAGCAAGCCCCAGACCTGTCCAGACCAGGGGAAGTCGGAGGCCACTACTGCCCAGTCTTGGCTCCAAGAGAACTTACATTGGTGTTTAGGAATCCAATGGCCTTCACCAAAATGTCACCAAATATGCCCAGGGTGTCCACACGTGACAGTGGGAGCCGGTAGCGGTAGTGAAGAAAATGTTGTCCATTTACACTCACCTGGAGAAGCAGACAGAGCCCAGCTGAAGAGCAGCCCACTGTTCACTGTATATAATCCATCCCAGGCACTAGTAAGCATACCTCCCTAGTTTTACTTGTTTTTTTTTCCGAAACTCTGCAAGACAGGTGCACTGTACAGATAAACTTATGTAATCTACCCAAGGTTGGAGCTGGTAGGTAGCAGAGCTGATCCTGGGACCAGAGCACTGCCCTCTTTATCTATGACAGAGCTCTTCCTCTCTTAGTCAGTGTAAGTTGTCATCACTGTCATTGCCACTACCTGCTGGAGACCTGCTTTGGCAGAGTTCAGGTCCCAAAGAGGATATGTGGAGTCCTGGGGGTGGGGTGGGGGTTGGGGGTGGGGAGATGGACAAGATCTGAGGGTGAATCAGGTTGGCTGCCATCAAGTTTATTGAAAAAAGGCAATAGTTTAGCCACAGGCAAGATTGGAAGCAGACTCAATGATTCAGGGGCAAAAGTGGCCATTAACTTCATTACAGCATTTTTCCTGAGACAAAAGTGAGACGTTTAGCAAGTATCTAAATGCCTGTTGTTCGCAAAGGTTCAGTAACTCCACCAGTAACCCTCTTATACCAAGGAAGGACCACAACTTCCTCCTGCCAGAGATAAGAATGACGCTTTTAGCAAGTAGGAACTTTCCCTCAAGCTCCTGAAGGAATGGAGGCCCTTAACTAAATGCCGGACCTTGGGAAAAGGACATCTTCTGGGGACCAGACACTCCACTACAATTTAAGAGCAAATTTCATTCCTTGAGGGGCATGATGCAGTGTTTACATGGAACTGTTCNCTGATTGTGTCCCTTTGTGTCTTAGTCTTACTGTATGGGCCTGTTCCCCTCATGCGCTCTTAGGAGGGAAGATCCTGNTGTCTTACTATTTTCCCATTATATTGTACCACTCTGACTTCTCTCTACTTATTAACTGAACTCTTGCCCTTAATGGCCTCAGGCTCTGGATCTGAATTGTAGGCATTTCATCCTTGGGGTCTAGTGTGTCCTTAGTAAATCTCTAACTTTCCTGTTCGTGGTGTAATCAGGAGGGCACGATGGGATTCCTGTGTGCAGAATCATCCACAGTGCGGGGGGGGATTTTTTTCTAGGAATTATTTTGTTTAAAGAGGCTGTTGTTTTACACATTTTCATTCTTCAAAGCCCACACAAAATTTCCCAAAGGAAAAGATGTAAGGGGACTCCCATAACACATAGTGAGAATCATTAAGAATGAAAGGTAAAAGGTGCTGGAGAATTGTCTGCGATGTTCAAATGCTGGAACTTTGTTAAACAGCAATGATCACCACAGCAGCTACCACAACCANCATCATCACTGCCATCNTCCGTCTCCTCCTCTTCCTTCTCTTCCTCCAATTTACATCAAGGAAGCCAAGGCTTAGGAAGCTGGGGATAATCTGTATGCATTAGGACTTCCCTTCCTCCAGCTGTCTTGTCTTGTAGAGTCTTCCAGGGTCTCATTATCCTTGTATTAGAATCATATTGGAGGTCAAAGCCTGGGCATTAAGTTCTCTCTCTCTGTCTCCTGCTGCCTCATCTGTAAGGGGGTTGTGAAGGTATCCTCCTCAGACCTTATGGGGAGGATTTAGTGGACACATTCTCATAAAGGGTTTAGCACAGTGCCTGGCACCAAGCAGGAGCCCTCTAAGTGCTTGCTCTGACCATTCGATGGAGCCCTTTCCCCACTAGATCCAGGGATTAGTGCTTTCTTCTTGCTGTATGGGCCCAGAGAAGCCTTAGCCCTCTTCTCCACAGCGCAGTTTATCACAGTGCCATGGGAAATTGAACGAGAGAAGGAATAGTGCAGGAGTGCCAGTCCTAGACTGCTTGATGGCTACCATTTATACTCACCTTCACCTCTTCGTTCTCAAAGAGAAAGAGGANGAGGAAGCTAGCACCTCTCTGCAGGGTGACACCGGGCCACCGGACCTCTTTTTGCCAGAGCCCACCTTGGAGGGTGTTGCAGATGACATGGGGTTTGACAGTGTAGAAGCGAGGGTTGAAGTGGAAGGCAATATCTGGCCGAGGATGCAGGCAGCACCCACACTGGAAGTCCACCTGAAACCTGGTGGGGGTGTTGTGTGGCTTTTGAGATGTCCTTCTGGTCAGAGACCCACAGAGATTCTGAAGGTAGAGAGGAACCCCAGGTTGATGCCCCTAAATTTGGGCTCTACCAAATCCTAGACAGTCCCCCTTACCTTTGTGCACGTAGAGGGACCACACCTTGCAGCATGACCATCTTGCCTGCATACAGGCCACCAAAAATTGTTGTGACATAGGGAACCACCTGGACAGGGGAGAGAAACCAGGTGTGCTGACTGGAGGTGGAACCAGGGACTCCTGTGTGCAGGGGTGGGTGCGGTGGAGAGGAGAGACCAGGAAACTCGGCTTTCCCACTGTGAAGTTAATCTTGACTATTAGCTTGATGAAATTTACAAATACCACAGAAACACACTTTTGGGAACATCTGTGAGGGATTTTCTAGGTTAATTGAAGTGGGAAGATCCACTCTAAATGGGTACCTTTTCATAGGCTGCTCCCAGACTGAATAAAAAAGTGAAGGNTGNGGGAGTACAAACATTCATGGCCTTTGATTCTTGACATTGGAGCTGTGAGAGTAGCCACCTCCTACCACCTTCCCTGCCACGGTGGATGTGTCTCCCACAGCTGTGAACCNACACAAACCTTTCCTGCCTTAAGTTGCTTTTGCTGAATATTTTTTTCCACAGCAATAAGAAAAAGTAACTAATACAACCTCAAGAGAAAAATNTCCTCGAAGAACCTGTTTTCTCTCCATATTCCTGGATTAATTACTTCTCTCATTGCTGTAACAAAATCCCTGACAAAAGCAACTGAGGGAAGGAGGGTTGACTCTGCCTCACAGCTTCAGGGAACAGTCCTTCATGACAGGAAGTCANGGCATCAGGAGCTTGAAGGCCCTGGTCACATCGTATCCAGTCAGGATTCAGGCTGCAATGAAAGCTGGTGCTTAGCTCAGTGCATGCTTTTTATTTAGACCAGGATTCAGCCCCCAGGATGGTGCCACACCACACTGAGGGTGACTCTCATCATCTTGATTAATGGAGTCTAGATAATACCTCACAGGCTTGTCCAGAGATTTGTTTCCATGGTAATTCTACATCCCATCAAGTGGTTAGTCCAATGAAGCAGCACAGCTCTTTTCAAAGCTCTCAATCTTGGGCAGAGATGTCAAAACCACAATGCCTGGGAGAAGTCTAATCTAGCTTCACTATCCTGTCAGAGCACCAACAGGCTGCTGTGTCCCCTCTGAGGCTTGTCACCCATTGAATGCTACCTNCGAAGGCNTCTGAGGACTGGTGAATGTTCAGAGTTTAGGAGCTGAGAGGAGAAAAGAATGGAGAAGTTGGGAGCAAGCTAACCCTGATGTGGACACTCTTCAGAGACACCCAACAGTGACCAGCTATCTTTCCTCACAGAGCAGTTGCCTGGCCTTCTTGAAGGATGCACACACTTTTCAACTCTTTTTCTGGGTCTGTTCCCTCCCACCCTTTCCTCTCCCTCCAGCCTGACACCTTCTTGCTTTCCCTGAGTTCTCAGATCACTTAGCTCACAATGTTAGCTTGGCCCTTGGCCCCTAGTATAGAGAAGCTGGCTAGCTGTTTTCCCATTAAGATCACAGACTGGAGCCTCATTGTCTTTCCCTTCAACAAGCTCAGCACTTATCTGAGCACAGTGGGAGCTCTGCAGAAGGCATGCCAACAGGCCAGCAGGTGAACCTGAGGGCAGTGTCACAGGGTCAGCCTTCATGTCCTACTTGTCAACACCNAGTGGAAATCAGAGAGCCCAGACCACTGGTGGCGGTTGGTTCTTAGACTGTGAAGCAAGAGGTGATGGGAACCTAGGAGGTTTCAGGTGCTTCAGCCCATTACTCAGGCACCTGGGGAGATGCCAGAGGCCAGGCTCTCCACATGGCATGGTGCCCACAGCTTTGCAGGGTCCAGCTGCACAGTGGTTTCCAGTTCCCAGGCTCTTGGCAGAATGTGTTAATTAACTGAGTGATGGAGGCCTCTAGGGAGGAGAGGACCAAGCGAGGGAAAGTAATAATCAGTGCTCATTAGTGGCAGTGCCTGCTGGGAGTTTGGCCTTCTGTAGAGCATTTCTGGGCTTCAGAGTCTCCTGGGCACTGAACAGGAGGAGGGAGAGAAGAATTCCCAGCATCCCTTATTGGGAGGGTTCCCAGGCCCTTCTTTCCAGCTTGGAGAAGCGGCTGCCCTTAGTTGTTAGTGTCCTCAACAACCCCACCTCCATTCTTCTAGCCACCCAGCCCAGAGGAGGCAAATTGAAAAGACCCTGGGAGCCCAATCACTCACCTGCAAGTTGGAATTTAGCTAATTAGTCACTGTGTTACGCTTACTCACCGGGTGAAAGANCGGCGGCTGCAGGATGAAGCTGTCAGGAATCGGGTCCAGCTGTTCATCAGCTGACATGGGAGCAGGCGGGGCAACTCCAACTCAGCTGCCGGTCCTGATTGCAGACGATTCCGTCCTTCACTGAATTAACTCACCTTTCCCAGGCAGGNTCTTCAGCCTCTGCAACAGCTGTTAGTCTCACCTGTTCCCTATGGAGTCCTAATGCTCCTTGGAGCAGACCTGGAAAGGGCAGTGGCCCACCTCTAGGGCCCACATCTGCCCCAGCTCCGTCCCCAGCCCTGGTGGTACACAGCAGCAGCCTTGGCTGGACCCGGTTTGCTAGCTGAAGCTCCGTGTCCAGGGACGGGTAGCGAGCCCTCACTCACGGACCAGCTAACTAACCCATCTGTGTCCGAAGCACTTGGCCATTTCAAAGCGAAGCCTGGGGTTGGCTCATTTCAGCGAGGGCTCACCTGGGCCTACAGCGGGTCAGAGGAAGGAATGGTGGTGGTACACGCGTGCAGGTTCCTTGAGAGGCCCCGCCCCCAGCTTCCTGGCTCCTCCTGCCCTCATTCCCTTGCCTCTTTCCCTACTCCTTTTTGTCAAGTTGTACAGTCCCTTGAGACCATTTCATCAGTAGCTGCAAATGCCAGGGACCAGCTGGGGTCACAAGAAAGTGGAGTGAGTATAGGGCAGGGAGAGGGGGGTTCCCTTGGGCTCAGATAAAGCAGCCTGGGCTAGAGGGGAACACAGCTTCTGCTCTTACGTGCTGTGTGCTGCCACAAGTCATTTCTTTCCCAGAACCCCTCCCCCTCTTTGTTCACCTGTGGGTCAAGAGGGTGACCATGGCAGGGCCTTGTGTTTGAGCCTGGGCCTAGATAGCTGTTTTAGGAGAGGTCTCCAGGCCTGGTACGGATTCCAGTGAAGCTTCCCCTTTAAAAATAGCATAACGTCTCAACTTTAGCCTAGGTTGGGAGGTTTCCTGATCTAACCATGGGGTCAGACTTGGCAAGGGAATTCTTGGCAGGACCAGGGTAGACAGAATGTCAAGTGCACGGGGTGCAGAGGAGTAAGTAGTTCCTGAGACAGGGGAGAGCAAGTGAAGGACCTGGGCTGAGGGATCTGGCTGGGCTACTTCACCAGATCGCCTCACCTAGAAGTCTGCCAGAAAGGTGAATTGTGGGGCCTCCACCCCAGNCCTACTGAAAAGGGCTTTTTGGGGGTGAACTTCAAGAATTGGCCCTGCATGCAATTCTGCTGTGCATGAATGTTTGAGAAACCCTGACTTAGGTCATAACTGAAAGCACGCTGGGTGCTGAGCCAAGGAGTTTGTTCAGCTCCTGCTGGGTAGGTGGAGCAGGGGAGCCAAAGGTATTTCTGTGGGAAATCAATGCCGGGTGTGTTCAGGATAAATAAATGCTATGTACAGTGGGCAGGAGAAACTACAGGTGGAGAGACCAGTTGAGCCAGGATACAGTGCCCTGCACTGTAGTCAGATCTGGGTCCCCAAGGCCAGTGGTGCCCTTCCCCCTCTCCACGCTGAGTCCTGCTGGGAAATAANGAGGATGTATTCATTTATCTGGGTTGCCACAACAAAATACAACAGACTGGGGTGAGGTTATAAACAACAGAAATCTATTTTGTATCTGTTCTGGAGGCTGGTGGTTGAAGATCAGGTGTTGACAGGTTTAGTTTCTCCTGGGGCCATATCCTGGGTTTGCAGATGGCTTCTTCTTGTCCTCACACAGTTGGTTGTCTCTGCGCTCTGTAGCTGGGTTCTAATCTCCCTTTTATGTGAGAATGCAATCCTATTGGACTGGGGTTCACCAACAAGACCTCATTTTTAATCTTAATTATTTCTGTAAAGGCTGTGTCTATAAACACAGTCACATTTCTGAGGCTCTAGGGGTCAGGATTCAGCATGCAGTTTTTAGAGGGTCACAACTGGGCCTGAAACAGAGCAGTGGTCTGTGCTCTCCTCCTCAAACTCCAAGGCCCAATGGTGAGGGGTGTGGCCAATGAGGGCCTTCTGGTGAAGGGCACAGTGAAGGAAAAGGGTGGCATGATGTTTCTCTCTAGGTNACCTAGGTTTTGAACACCTAGGAGAGACCTGGGTGAGCTCAAATCACCCCAAGAATCCATTCTCCAGAACAAGAAAGGGGTCCTTCTTCACAACACCTGGGAACTGGATGAGATAATTAGAGTGTGTGAACATTAGGAGAAAAACTAGTCAGGAAGAATGGACAGAACTTGGCAGCTGGTCCCATTTCCATTTAACCTAGCTGGAATTATTTCTGTGTCTGTGGGAATTGGGTTCATTTTTCTCAACATGAATAATAATTTTTCTAATTCTCACATATGGGCATTCTTTTCTTTTCCAGTGATGAACAAGGTCACCTGTGTCTTGTGTTGGGTTTTCATGAATGAACAGGAGTATTATCAACTACATTTCATCTCACTGTTCTTGTGGTATTCATTTATTTATCATTTTTTTCTATGTTTAGTGTATGCCTGTGTATGCCTTTTGAGTACAGATGCCCACAAAGGCCAGAGGAGGGCATCAGATACCCTGGAGCTGGTGTATTGGCAATTGTNAGCTGCCCCATGTGGATGCTAGGAATCAAATCTGGGTCTTCTCTAAGAGCAAGAAGTGCCCTTAATAGCTGAGCCATATCTCCAGGCCCCGAGTAAAATAACTCAAGAAAATATTTTATAACCTTTTATCTGAAGGATTGTGAAAGTATTAACCACTGATGAAAATGTAAACCAATATGACCTCTAACATATTCCTAGAGAAGTGAAATTGGCATTGTCGGAAAGAGATAGTTTATCTTAAAGCTGAAAATTTATATGCACCCTTGGGTATCAAGTCTCATGAACTCTCNTGCATGAATATACCAAGACACAATTCACGTTCCTTTCCAATTGCTTCAATTAAGGAAAAAAGGCAAACAATTAAACTTATCCACCCAGTAGCTTTATCACTGGATCAATAAATCATGGTATGAGCACATAGGGGACTACTTTACAGTCTCTACAGTAATATGAGTATGTGTATGGGTCTCTGTGACCACCATGACCAGCAGAGTGACAATCCTTGGAGGGAAGAAGGCAGTTCAGTTCAACACATTGATTAAGTAACTTGTTTTGGTCTAAACTTTGTAAGTCTGACTCCAAGTAGTTTAGGCATATTTAAGCACAGCACAATTTGGTTAAACTTTCCCGGTGATAATTAACTCAATCCTGGGTGCACAATAAAGCACAAAGTAAGCTAACTAAAGATTGGACGTGACTACACTGAAACGGTAAAGTACATGTGACACTTTGATGGGTTCTATAGATTGACTGAGAAAAACAACCTCACAATAAGGGTCTGAGGGAGGATCTGGTGTGGTCTCAGCCACACAGATAGTGCAAAAATCACCAGGCTATTAACCACGGTGGATAACAGGTTATAAATCTCTTCCTTTGAAGGAACAACCCTGTGTGTTTAACATCAATCGTTCCCTAGTACTTATCTGTGAGCACAAGGACCTTTTGCCTCCTACATATGAGTAAGTCATAGAAACAGCCCTGGGAGAAGAAAGTCACCAAAGAGAACACACAGTGTGACTGGAGCATCTGTCTCAGTGCATTTGCTNAGTGTACCTGTTGTTGTTTTTTCTTTTGCTGTGATAAAAACCATGACCACGGCAACTTATAGAAAGAAGGATTTATTCATGCTTATGTTCCATTGGTATAAAAGTTCACGAGGTTGAGGAAGTGTCTTAGGGTTTCTATTGCTGTGAAGAGACACACGATCACAGCAACTCTTAGAAGGAAAACATTCAATTGGGGTGGCTCGCTTACAGTTTCAGAGGTTCAATCCATTATCATCATCATGTTGGGGAGCATGGCAGCATGCAGGCAGACATGGTGCTGGCTACATCTTGATCAGAAGGCAACAGGAAGTGGACTGAGTGTCACACTGAGCAAAGCTTGAAGACCTCCAAGGAGACCTCCAAGTCTGATCCCACAGTGACACACTTCCTCCAACAAGGCCACACCTATTCCAACAAAGCCACACTTCCTAATAGTGCCACATCCTATAAGCTTATGGGGGCCAATTACATTTAAACTACCACAGGAAGCATGGCAGCAAGCAGCAGGCATGGTGGCAGGATCTGGAAGCNGAGAGCTCATACCTCAACCATGAGCACAAAGCAGAGGGCAGAATGGAAATGGCACAAGGCTTTTTTCCTCCTAAAGCCTACCACCTCCAGCATGGCCACACCCCGTAAACCTCCCTAGATTAGTCAGGGTTCTCTAAAGGAAGGGAACTGCTAGAATGAATGAATAGATATCTTGTGTAGTCCAACAATGGCTGCCTCAGGAGGGAAAGGCCAAGAATCCAGTAGTCAGTCAGTCCTCCAGACAGATGTCTCTGCAGTCCTGATCTGGTGCTGGAGTCTGGGAGGAGTCCTAGAATGCTGCTGGTTATTAGTCTATGTTGGAATCCCAAAGAAGCAGGCTCTAATGCCAGTGGAGGAATGGATATGCTAGCAAGGAGCTGTCTCTTATACACATCTAGCCATTACAGCATGCTATAATAAAGACCCTTGTAGATAACAGAAAACTCTCAAAATTCTCCGGGTGGGATTTTCAGGACCTACTCTAGCAGATTCAGTGTCTGGTGAGACACATTTTCAGGGTCAAAGATGGCAANGGGGGGCTCCTAGCTCTCTAGGGGCTTCTTTTATAAAGATACAAGTCCCATTCATGAGGAATTTGCTGCCAGGGTCTAAGTTCTCAAAGTCTTTGACCTAGTCCATTTACTTAGGGGTTAGGATTTCAGTATATAAATTTGAGAGGACACAGATATCCAGGCCAGATATCATTCTAAAAATAAAGCTTCAAGCATCAAAACAAAATGTATTAGGGATGCAAAAGGATTTGAAAAAAAAAAACTAGTTAAAAGGTAAGGGGAAATCAATGAATGAGTGGATAAAGAAAACATGGTTTTATTCAAGCACAAAGAACAACTTTTCATTGTTTGCAGGAAAATGGAAGAAACTGGTGATCACGTTAAGCAAAATAAGCCGGACTCAGAAAGACGNGTATCATGCTCTTATGTGTGAACTTTAGGAATAATAACGATAAGGATGAGAATGAGAAAGGGGGCTAGGAAGGATGTGGAAACTGAGGTGAGAGTGAGGGGAGGGGAGCTGAATAGTGAATTTGACCAAAGCACATCAAACACACGTATGAAAATATCACATGATTTTGTAGAGGGAAAGGCCGAGTGGGGAGAGTCACTGTATATAGTCTTAGCTGAGGCTGGAAAAGAAGGCTCCTTTGAGCCCAGGAGTTCAAGACCTGCCTGCTAACAGAGCAAGGTCTCATGGTAAAAAATTAAGCAAAAAACAAAAGCAAGGACACCTTAGACATAAAACTCAGGATGGAGGGGATGAGACGTGGAAAGCAGGGCATATGGGTGGAGCTTGTGTATTGGGTGTGCTATAGTTCTGAAGTTCCACCTTTATTACATTATATATTTATTTAGCTCTATTTATTTATTTATTTATTTATTTATTTATTTATTTATTTATTTATTTATTTATTTATTTAAAGACAGGTTTTCTCTGTGTGTAACTCTGGCTGTCCTGGAACTCTGTAGACCAAGCTGGCCTTGAACTCACAGAGATCTACCTGCCTCTGCCTCCTGTATTGTAGAATATTATTTTAAGGTGTGTTACTTTTGTTTATGTTGCATTTGTTTAACTCTGTGAAACTGGGTTACTGTGCCAGTCTAGAACACCTGATGGTCTAATAAAGAGAGCTGAACGGGCTATATTGAGGAAAGAGAAAGGATAGGCGGGGCTGGCAGGCAGAGAGGATAAATAGAAGGAGAAATCTCGGAGAGAAAAAAGGAGGAGGACATCAGGGGCCAGGCCCCCAGTTACACAGCCAGACACGAGTAAGAAACAAAGAAAAGGTATACAGGAATAGAGAAAGATAAAAGCCCCGAGGCCAAAGATAGACGGAATAATTTAGGACAAGGAAAGCTGGCTAGCAACAAGCCAACTNAGGCTGTGCATTTATAATTAAGAATAAACTTCTGGGCTGGAGAGGTGGCTCAGAGGTTAAGAGCATTGACTGTTCTTCCAGAGGTCCTGAGTTCAA
>LZPO01011126.1:20156-33969 GCA_001675575.1 Neotoma lepida | reverse complement strand
CGGGTCCCGTCCCACTCGTCCTCGCCGAGCTTACTGCGCAGGCGCAGCGTCTGCACTACTACACCCCCAACCCCCGCGCGCGCCCCCGTTCCGCGTTCCGCCCTGTGGATCCTCACCGCCGTTTGCCCCGCGCCCCCTGGCGGCGCCGCTCCACCTCGCTCATCCCCGGTTCTAACCCTGCCGGACCCGGTACCCATGATCCCGGAGCTCCGCGGACCCCGGGCCGCGTCATCTGCGAGCTCTCCAGGCGCGTCGTCCCCGCTGGCCACAGCGGGATGGGCCTGAGTCCGGCCGCCAGCGGGGANCACGGGATCCGCCTCTCCAGGGTCTCATGGCCACGCCTCAAGCACACCTCGAGGACCAACAGTACCGGGTCAAGTGACACCCAACCTGCAACTGGAACTGGACAGTCAACCGTGCCCCACTCAGGTCTGCCCTGGGAATGGGGCCTCTCCCTCGAAGCCTTTCTGGGTGGTTCTTGTCTCAGTGAGTCGCCTCCAGTGTCCCCCACCCCCCAAAAATTTTATAGAGGGCAAAGTAGGAGCCAGGCACAGTTCTAATCCTTATTTATTTATTATATTTTTTTGGAGACTGGATCTTTCTTGCTGTGCAGCCCTGGCTGGCCTGGAANTCACAGAGATGCGCCTACCTCTGCCNGCAGAGTGTTGGGATTAGAGGCGTTCACCACCACACCTGGCTTCAGATCACCATTCTAAACCCACCCAGCCCACTTTTGGCCTGAGTTGGTCTTTCATGGGGTTCACTTCTTCCCTCATAGAAGGCAGTTGTGTATTAAATCATACCCCTTCCCTCCTGAATTAGAGTCAGCGAGCTCTCAAGGGTTATTGATCCAGCTCCTGCCAAAGCAGTTCAAGAAAGGCGGCGGGTTAAAACAGGATGGAAGCTTGGAGCGCGGGTAAGTCAATCTATGAGGACTGGGGCTTTGGGTACCAGAAGCTTTTTTTGGAGATCTGTCTTAGATGCTAGTTCTGCAGGACAACCCTCCCATCCCCGTACCAGGTGGTTTCTGCTCGGATCAGGCAAGAACAAACCATTGAGTAGAGCCTCAGCAGAGACTGAGCTAAGCTGCAGACCTGATGGCTGTTTTCCTACCTTGTTGAAGTTTTTACCCACAAGGCTGCTCTGCAGACTCTTGAAAGTTGAATGGATTTGTAGGAGCACAAACCAACCAAAAATTCAGAAGGCTTGTGCCTGGGCATTAGGTTGGGGTGAGAAGAGGAGGTATGAGGCTTTTTGCATTTTGTTATAAAGTCTTACTGTCTTCTCTCCTATTAAAATCAGTGTGCAAGTATCACTTGCTGATAAACATTTGAAAAGAATAATGAGCAAATTTAAAAAATAATCGGAAAGCTCTGATGGGGGGGAGAATGAATAATAGAATTTATTTGGGAATAAGTACAGTGCGGTGCAAAGTGTGCACACCTTTTGGAAACCAACAGTGCGTTCCAAGGGTGTGGGATAGAGAGAAACATTTAGCGTTGAGAAGAGGAGAAGGCAAATTGCTGTGAATCGATCATCTTTGGCCTCAGATTTATTAAATAACAGCAGCGTTTAGGGACCAGCAGGGAGGGTGGGTGGAGCCAATCCAAGTTGACCTGTTGCTGGGCAGGTGTCCCTGAGAACTACTCCTTGTGGCAAAAGTATTGGCTCTGTGGAATTTCTCGAGGTAGCTCATATCAGCAGTGCACAACAGCACCCCCTCTGGCTACGTTTTGTGTGGATTTGAGACCAAGGACTCTATTTTGAATGTGACACCTCTCACCTATATGTGGGAGACCACAGAGGTTTCCTAGTGAGAGCTGAGCTTGCTTTACCCAGCAGGGCTGCATAGGAGGACGATTGGACCATGGGCCTGGTATCAGGTGTTTGGAACATCTACACTTGGCTTTTGCTCCTCCCCTTGGCATTGTTACAAAAAGCCTTTTGAATAAAGTTCTGGGCCGTTGGGAATTGACCCAGGTCGTCCTGAAGCTGTCCTGTGTTGGCTAGGCCTATCATTTTATCTGATATTTTCTCATCTCTCTCTCCTCAAGAGAAAGGTGGGGGTAGGACCCCCCACACCTATACATTCAATTTTAAACAATTGTCAGAAAACCAGGAAGCAGCGGTTGTACTGTGTGAAAGCGAATGTCTTTATGGAATCAAGTTTGCAGGTGTGTGAGGGATGTCTCTTTCAATGACAAAAACTGAAAGGTGTCTTAAAAGCACAGATCTGAAGTGATTGGTCACACAGACTTTCCAACAGTTGTGGAATAATGTCGTTTACAATGTAATTGCAAAATTGTTTATAGAGAGAAGCCGATAATTAACTTGGAGATCACATCTAGCAAGAAGAAAACAGAGCTGATTCCAACACCTAAGTCGGAGATTGAAGGCAAAGTAAGAAATCAAGCAGTCGAGGTGCGTATCCCAAGAATTGATAGAATGAGTGTTTTAGTCTCTTGGTGACTGCACACTGTATTTACTCTGTGTCTAATAAACATCTGCACTGACTTGAGATTTTGTTTTGCATTTTCAAGTAGCTTTCCTGAGGTNTATTTAGTACATAACTAAACTCTGGATGTTTAAGATGGGCAGTTAGACACTTTTGATATTGTTAGAGCCGAAAAGAAAAGAGAAAAATGGCAGTTCCTGGGAAGGAGCTGACATGAGATCACTCCTCAGAAGACCTTTATTAGGAGAGAGAGCCTCGCAAGATGGCNTGGGAGAACCTGAGATGAGGCAGGGTGTCTTAGCAGCATGGTGGGGCCTTGGAGGGAGAGAGAGAGCTAGCTCTTCAAATCCCGAGAACAAAGGGGTTTTCTGGCCCTGTCACTGTACCAAAGGGCATGGTGGCAGGCATCAGGGAGGACCATGACGTTATTCTGCAGCTCCAGGGGATGGGGTTGGTGGAGGGCTTCAAGGCCACAGAACAACATGCTTTCTTATCAACTCTGTCTTATAAAGAGAGAGTTACAGGGGGGGCATGGTGTGATAGAGAGAAGGGGTGGGGAGAAAACACACATGAGCCAGCAGGGGGTCTGTGATCTCACAGGTACATGTATACAGTTGTGAAGCCCTGCCACAATTGAGACAGCATGTTCATCAAACGTTTTTTAAAAGTGCCGGTTTGTAATCCCTTTCCTGTTACCACCATGCCTCCATCTCCAGGCAGCAGCCAGTCTGCTTTCTGCCAGCTGTAGGTTAGTTCGCATTTTCTAGAGACTTAAGCAAGTGTGGTCATAGTGCATGTACTTCATTTTAAACATTTTTTATATTTATTTATGTAGTTATTTATTTATNGTGTATNGGGATGCAGGCTTGTGTGGGGGCCAGAGGACAACTTGAAGAAGTTGGTTCTCTCCTTCTACCACGTGGATTCCAGGATCAAACTCAGGTTGTCAGGCTAGGTGGCAATGTCCTTTACCCCCTGAGTGATCTTTCTGGTTCTCTAACAATGGTTTTAGTGAGGTGTTCAGGGTCTGCTGGAGACCACAGCTGTGACAGCTACTACTGGCTTTCACTGTGACCTCGTGATCCTGTTCATTTAAGTGATCTCTTTAGCAGAAGAATAATCCTAACAACCACAGGTTTTTACTTTCTTATTACATAGCAGAAAAGTGTCAGTTGAGTCTGTAGATCAATTATTCAGGGTTATAGAGATGTCAGCCATTCTAATATTTTCACAGGACCAATGCATGTGTCTCTAGTGTTACAACCAAAGAGAATTCCAGGCTCTCCTTAAAGGTTCTTTTCATAGGGCACTGCAAACATTTCTGTCAGTGTCAGAGATCTGTTAAATGATGCTTCCAAGGACTGATTTATATTAACAGAGAACAGAATGAGTTGGTAATAGTTATGAATATTCATAGTACCTTCGTATTGCACAATGCAAATGTTCTCATTGAGCGCTTAACAAGTCAGGTTTGTTTTTCAGTAAGTTCTTTGGGCGCAGAAAGTTCCTGCTGCCTCTGTAGCTGCAGGATGGTCATTGCATTTAACACTCAAGATTTCCCTGAAAACATTACCAAGACTTGTGCTTTNAAAGNCGAGTTCCAGAATTTCAGGTGGNGACATGAGCAAATANCAGGACCTTGTAATTCCATATGACCAGCAAACTGGGGTCAGAGTAGANGAAGGCTNGGTGGCACTGAACAGCATGGCAAGGAGTCCACAGACTGGCTTCTCTGCAGTGCTTTGCCCAGAAGAGTCCGAAAGGGTGTCTTCCATNCCACTTAGCAGAACAGGAAGGAAATACAGATGTATGTAACCACTGGATAAGCTGTATGCCATCAGCTCCCCACGCAGGCCTTGTATGACGTTCATACATAGTTTCACTCAGGTTCCTATGTGTAGAGAGTTGTGACAAAGACTTGCTGTGACCTATCACTTCAAGCCCTGTCTTCATCTGAAGACAAGTCTGTGTCTCCACAGGTGTCTATGACGGAATGCTTGTTTATCTGTCCCCAGTGTCCCTTAACTCTTCCAGGCCATTGTGAAGCTCTGTTCCCAGAGTCTCCATCCTTTCCCAGGCCATCCATCATTTAAATCTGAGTTTTGCTGCTTTTACCAAGCTGANTTTTACCTATTGCTTTACACAGCAGGGGTGAATTAATGCCAAGAGAGAAGAGGAAATAAATGCATCTTGGTGTCCTAGTATGTGAGGTACACCAGCTTCTTTTCCTTTTTAAAAATATATCTCTGTTTTTTTGGGAATTTAATACTTGTATACAATGTCTTTTGGCAAAATCCACATTTTTTTTTAAAGCACTGAATCCAGTTAGTACTGCTGGTATGTGCATGTGTGTAGACCTATCATGGGCAACCTGCTAGGGGCCACATCCCTGACTGATAATTGCTGGCTGTAGCATGGGCAACCTGCTAGGGGCCACATCCCTGACTGATAATTGCTGGGGGGAGGGAGAACCAGCTCTTTTCCTGAAATGAGGTCTTGAGATTTGCTGGACATAGATGTAATTCTGCCTCTACCCGTGATCCCATTCTCTCTCTCTTCCTGTTTCTCTTTATCTGTTCCATGTTCATCCCCTGCTCACTCTGTACAGGTCCTACCTCCAGCAAACCTAAGTTCTTTGCTTCCCCAGGGCCTTTGCCATGGATTGCCAGGACTGCCCCTCTCTGCTCTTGTAAACATAGCTTATCAGTGCTCTTATAGTCTAGATGTATGTATCCCCTCCAAAATTCACACGTTGAAGTCCTAACCCTCAGTGTGATTGTCTTTGGAGTAAGGAAATAGTTAAGATTAAATGAGGTCATGGCATGAGGCCCTGAGTTGCCATGGTGGGTGTTTTTGTGAGGAGAAACCCCANGGAGCCCTCTTTCTCTTTACTCTCACCCCCCATTCTCTGTGAGAGCACACAAAGGGAAAGTCATATGGGCACAGGTGAGGTGGTGGGCACCATAANCTGAAAGAAGGGGCCTCAGAATGACACCTGCCTTGCTGCACCTTGATTTTGGACTCTACAGTCTGGAGAACTCTGAGGAAGTTAACATGTGCTATGTAAGGCATCCAGTCAGTGGAGTTTGGTCATGTCAGCTTGAGCAGACAAATGGAAATAAACAGGTCTTCCCCTGAGATAGACCCTCATCTCTCTGTCTGAAGTCTTACTCGTAGGTGCAATCTGGACACTGGCCCAGCCTAGTGAGCTCCCCAGAACATCACCCTTTCACACTGTCCCTACACTCCCAGGCCTGACTTGATTAATGTACCTTGTACACCAGCCCAGGCTGCCCTAGCCGAAAGCTTTCTTGGTTACTACTGAATTGGAATCACTCTTGTCCCTCCAATCAAAACTCAGCACTGAGTGTCTGAAGGACTGACCTACTAATATCTCATACCCAATCTGAAATCAACCAAACTTCCACCCAACAGAGGCAGGCTAGAATCTTACATCAGACATGCAACCAACAAAAGAAGCCCACATGTCCGGGTCACATANCAAACAGTATGAAAGGCCAAGACAATAAGTGCCCTCTCCTGCCCCAATCCTCTAGTCCTGTAGAAATGTTCTCCCATGAGAATTATCGAGATGAACCCCAGGGCCCAGAATTTATAAGAACAATCATGAGCATGATGAAAGAATTCAAGGAGCTTAAAGAAGACACTAACGCCTCAGTGAACTTGAAGAATGTAGGAATAAACTCCCCAGGGATGCTCAGGAAAACANAAACATCTTGCTGAATGAAACAAAGAAAACTCAGGACCTAAAAACTGAATTCAGTAGAGAGAGAAATATACGGAAGAAAACTCAAGCTGAAATGAAGATTTGATTGGAAAGCTGAAGGCCTCACCCCTCCTTACTGTGCTTTTGTCTCAAAGCCTCTTGCTGTCATTTCCAGGGCCCCTTTGCTGGTGATTAACTAACTTGCTCTGTTGTCTTGATCTCTCTGCTGGAGCCTCACGACCAGTACTTCCATGCGTGCTGTTGTCTTTCCTTCTGGGAAAGGCCCTCTTGAGCCCNTGGTCTTTAACCTGTCTGCCCAGCACCCTGTCTTTCGTTTCTTAACCTTCCATCTCAGGTACGAGAAAGGCCTTCATCTTCACCCACCTGCTGAAGTGATCTTCCAGATTGCCCTATAACTTTCTTCTTCTTGCCTTTGAGATCTCAATCTGCATCTTGTGAGAGATCCCTCCCTCCTGACTATGTGACCCAGAATAGCTCGATGGTCACTGTGTGCTGTATTGATCTGTCAGTGGGACTGCAAAAGTTTTTCATGACTGCGATTAGATAAGAGCCAAGGAGGACTCATCATAGGAGCTGGGCAGTTCTGGGCTCTTTCTGTGTATATGTGTGTGGCATATGTGTTTGCATGTATACACAGGTGCACGGTCTTGTTTCAAGGACTGTGTCACTGCCAGCCACTATGCAGAAGTTCCTGTTGGTTTTTTCCTACCAGGTTACTAACAGGAGGGCAGCATACACACCATGGATATGTGAGCAAGGATGACTTGTGTCCCAGGTGGGGTAGAACAAGAAGGTACAAGATTTCATCATACTCCTCAGAATGGCAAGAAATACAAGATTTAAGAATTGTTCATTTCTAGCATTTTTTCCCATTTAATATTTTTGGAGCACAGTGNATGACTGTAGATAATTGAAATTGTAGAAGGTAAAGTGAAGACAACAGAGGACTTTTCNTATGCAAATTCTTTTGTGTCAATTCTTCAGGCTCCAGGTTTAATTACTGAGATGTTACCTTGGTAAGNGGTAGGGTGTGGAGTATATTCCCATCATTCCCATCAATACACNTGCACAAGTTTTGCCCCAGAGGGAATAAGAGTTTTTTCTGGAGTCAAGTATGTGAGACCCTGGTATGGAAACACAGANTCAGGTTCCCCAAATACTGTGTTCTTCTGTGGAANTGCTTACNTGCGATTTTATTAGTTGCCAAACAAAGAAAAGAATAAATTTACCAGATAGTGGTAGGGCCCACAGGCCAGCAGTTACAGCAAAGCTGGGAACACTCTGCTCTAGGTTTTAGGTGACAGTCTCAGCATTTGAACTGGTGAAAGCTAGTGTTCTGTTAAGAATACATTGTGAGGTTTTGATAAAAGGATGTTAGGTCAGACACAGGGTTGGGCAGTGGATAGTTTTCAAAGGGACCGAAAATATCCCAAGGTAATTTGGCTCTGATTTACAACATTTTAGCTCTCCATAACCATGAAGTTTCTTTATTTGTCCTTGTAGAATCTTTAACACAGGTGCAGCTTCCCTCCCTCCCTGCCTAACTCCCTCCTTTCCTTCTTCCTCCCTCCTTTCCCTCTCCGCCATCTCTCTGTCCCTCTCTTTTGGAAGCTTCCCCTCACAGTCCTAAGTGATGATTTTCCTCTCCCAGCCCCCATGACTGCTCTGGTGTCTGGTCACATACCACTAAAGAGTCAGTATGCTTTAAAAACTGCCCAGGGGCCTTGCATTTGATTCTAAAGTTGAAAGTGACACTCCTACTTTGTGGCCTTACTCTTGCCACCTGGCGCCTGCCCCAGGCAGGAACAAATTTTCCATCTACTTCTGTGCTCTATGTCTACTTGATTTATGATGCTTTTAGAATCTGGGCACCTCACAAAAGACTGGTTTTTCTCTTTGGGTGCCTGTTTCTGGGAGAAGGGCCAGATCTGGGTTGCATCCTATGCAAAGGAAATAAACAGCAGATGGCTGAAGGGGTTTGAAATTACAGTGTATTCCTGAGTGGGGTGGAATCAAAGAAAGAGTCGGGGTAAGGTACCAAGAAATTGAACACTGGAGTGTAGGATGGGATTGGAGGCCACTGGGAGGGTAGCTGTATGTTCCTGCTGTTCACAAAAAGCTGGGGAATGAGAGAGTAAGGAGAGGGAATGATGGGACCTTACATTTAGCGTGAATAACTCCAGATGACTCTCAAGTCTGTGTGAATGCTGTTTAGTTTTCTACTTTCCTAGACTGTTCAGTGACAAAGTTGCAAATGAAAACATCTCCCCAAACTCAAGAAAACTCATTTGTTTAATGAGAATAAGGGTTTTACCTAAATGCATATATGTGCACCATGCAATGCAGTGCCTGTGGAGGCCAGAGGAGTGTGTTAGATACCCTGAACTGGAGTTGTAAGCTGCCATGTAAATGCTGGGAACTGAACCTGGGTCCTCTGGAAGGATAGGGAGTGTGCCGAANGACTAAGCCATTTCTTCAGCTCTTCAAGACAGTGTCTTAACATTTTCAGNTTTTCTCTCCTCCTTCCTGACTCCCTGTTTCCTGGACCACAAGNTGTGTTCAACATCCTTGATGCTTGAAATGGAATTCCATTAGCTTGTTTTCTGGTGTAGACTTGGCTGGTGTGCACTGTGNGGTTGTNGTCTGGGCATCTGTTCCAGGAAAGGTCAACCAGGATCCTTACTGCTTGCTGCAATGGTGGTGTGTCACCAGTGGGAAGGAAACAGCCTGGTTGCCTGGNAAGTCGTGGTGTTTTTGTTGGTAGGGAAGTGGGTTCCTAGAGAGAACATCTATGGCATCCACTGGCTCAATAGTCTGGATACAGGGGAGTGTCATGGGGCAGGACTCTCAGGTCCTCATGTCTGTGCTTGGGTACAGTGACAGTTAGTGGATGGTTCAGAGATGATACAGTAGCTTATCTGGGGAGATGCTGTGGACAGACTCAGAANAACCTGCCCCATACCATTGTCATCAGCCTACCCACCCCGGCCAGTGCCAGAGACAGCAGAGGNTCATTACGTTGACTTCCCATGCCTATCTTTATATATGTGCTCATTCTTCATCCACTGGTGACATAGTGGCCTCTTCCCTCCTTTCTCCCTCCTTTTATTGCTCCCTCCTCCCCTCTCCTTCCTCCACTATCTTCTCTTTCTCTCTTCCCCCCAATCTCCCCTCTTCCTTCTCTTCTTTCTCCTCTTCTTCCTCTTCCTGTCCAGTGTCAAGACTTAGATTATTAATGGCCTTTAGGTTGTGTTATCAATGAAAATAGGCCCAAAGTCTTCTGTATGTTTTATATATCTCTATCTATCTGTTTGTCTGTCTGTCTGTCTGTCTGTCTATCTATACATACATACACACATATATTATGCATACGTATATATTATTATCTCACACACATACACACACACACACACACACACACACACACACACACACACATATATATAACATGGCCTTACCTTAATGTATATATATCCACTCAAGTACATTACATCCAATAAGTTCTCCTCTTATGTATGTGTAAAGGGAAAAAATAGAAAATGAATTAACAACCTGTATAGGATTAAAAGCAATTCAATTCTTTACCTGCATCAGTATATGAAAGTTTTGAACTTGTGTTGATTTTTTTAAAAGATGAATATAAAAATATCAGAAATCTAGACTTCCTTACTGACATTTAAAAATACTGTAGTCTGGGCTGGAAAGATAGCCCAGTGGTTAAGAGCACTCGCTTTTATAGAGGACCCAGGTTCATTTTCCAGAACACATATTAGGTGACTCACGACTGCCTGTAGCATTCTAGTTCCAGGAGACCCAAGTCCCTCTTCTGGCCTCTGCNGGCACTGCACACACATGGTGCACATACAGATAAGTAGGTACACACACATACACATAAATTAAAAGAAATACTATTGTCCAGTCCTTTTGTCATTTANTAAGACAAAGGCATTTGTGTGAAAATGGTCTTGTTAATATTGAGTCACAAAGAGAATCTTGCTAATTTGTTACTTGTCCCTTTTCAATATTCTTCAAAAGTGAGGGAGCTCTTGTCTCTTCACCTGCTCTTTGCAGCTCTCTGGGCCTCCCCAAGCCTCTGGACCATCTCTTATATGCTGTTCTCACAGCCCTTAGCTCTCACTCTCTTCATATACCACTCCCTCCTGGGCTTTAGGAAGGGGTATCTCTCTTTCTGGTCCTAGAGCCAAGGAAAATGAAATCCGTGTGTGTGTGCGTGTGTTTATTATATTTTTTATTTTTGAGATTATAATATAATTACATCATTTCCTCCTTCTCTTCCCTCCCTTAAGCCCTACCATGTACCCCTTCCTGCTCTCTTTCAAACTCATAGCTCTTTTTCTCTAATTGTTGTTATATAGATGTATATATATTCATTCATAAATATATAAATACAATCTGCTTAGTCTGTATAATGTTACTTGTGTGTATATGTTTTCAGGGCTGACCATTTGGGGTTGGATAATGAACTCTCCAGGTGCTCTTCCCTGAGGAAGATGATTTCTCCCTATCTCATCATCCCTTAGTTGCCTGTAGTTCCCCAGGCTTTTTTCCCTTCCACATTAGTTTGTGTATTGGTGCCCTCCTTGTTCAGGTCGTGTTTAAGCAGCCATGTTGGTGAGACTTTATGATTCTGACCATTAGGTGCAGGACCTGTGTTGTATCTTTTGGGACTGGGCTCTACAGCTCTACATTTTCGCCAGTTGCGGTTTTCTANAGTGGTCTCCTTCTGCTGAAAGATAAATTTCCTCGATGAGGGATGAGAATGCTTATCTGTGGGTATAATTATATTTAGAATGTGGTTAGTGATTATACTGGTTTAGCAAAGTGACTTGAAAGCCTCCTCCCTGAAAAGGATTGCTTTTCCTGGTACCAGAAGGCACCATACAAGCTTTTGAATGAGGGAAGCAACCAACACACAGTCCTACCCAGCTATGATGCCATAGTAATGTGCATGGCATGGTANTCCTAAGGGTGTAATAGTGACATAACATACTTTGGCGGNAACCAACAACTCTGTAATTGGACTTAAGGGGAGGTCATGGATCTTGAAATTCATTTTTATGGGATCTTTNCTTTTTATNATTTTCCCCCTTTTNTCAAAAATAGATTCTTTTCTCAAATACTTTATCCTGATTACAGATTTCTCTCCTCTACTCCTCCCAGTTCCTTCCCACTTTCCTTCCCATCTGGATCCACTCCCTTTTGGTCTCTCATTAGAAAAGAACAGTCTTCTAAGAGATAATAACAAAACATAACAAAATAAAATATAGTAAGATAAAACACCCCTCCCCCAAACCCATCACATCAAAAGTTGGACAAGGCAGACCTACAGAAGGAAAAAACCCAACAGAAGGCAACGAAGCAGAGGCCCACTCTTTCACACACTCAGGAGTCCCATGAAAATACTAAACAGGAAGAACCTGTTCCCCATGCTGGGTTGCTTCACCCAGCCTCGATACAGGGGAGGAGCTTGGTCCTGCCTCAACTTGGTGTGACATGCTTTGCTGACACCCGTGGGAGGCCTGCCATTTTCTGAGTGGAGAGGGAGAAGTGGATGGGGTCGGGGTGGGAGAAATGGGAGGAGAGAAGGGAGGGGAAACTGTGGTCGGTATGTAAAATAAATAAAATTAATTTAATTAATAAAAATACACGCACCCACGCACGCACGCACGCACGCACGCACGCAGTGCGTGTCTGTTCGGGTCTGTGTCGGCCCTGTGCTTGCTGCTTCAGTCTCTGAGTTCAAGTGACCTTTGCTCAGTTGATGTAGAGGGCCTTGTTTTCCTGGTGCCCTCCACCCCCTCTGGCTCTTACATGCTTCCTCCTCCTCTTTCACGGGGTTTCCTGAGCCCAGAGGGGAGGGATTTGGAGACATTGAAATCCATTTTTAATTTTACAATAGGAGTCTGCTTTCTGGATATGAAGCCTGGTTTGGGCCGCCCTCTAGTGGCCAGTCACTTGTCATAGCATTTCCTCTTCAGGCAGAAAAGGAACGCAGGCTGTAAGGAACTGATTAGTTTGTCTGGGACTTGTTAGGTACCTCGTAAAGCTCTTTGTGTCCCTCAGCTCCAGGNTCTTCAGTGAAGTATTGTGTACCTTGTGCCTAGAAAAAGGAATTCCTCCAGTGAGCAGGGTTTGTGGGACAGATGCACAGGACTCAGCACATCCTCTTCCCGAAAAGCCAATACAAAGCTGAGAGGAACTGCCCAGATAGCACAGAATCTGAAAATCCGACTGAAAGCATGCAACACACTNCAGGGTATTTTTTTCTAATTTTAAAAAAGTTTCNTTGATTTTATTTTATGTGTATGATTGTTTTGCNTGCTTGTGTACNTGGTACTTGAGGAGGTCAGAAGAGGGCATTGGATCCCCTGAAACTGGAGTTACAGATGGTTGTGAGTATCTGTGTGGGTGCTGGGAATTGAACCTGNGTCCTCTGTAAGAACAAATGTTCTTAAATGCTGAGCCATCTTTCAAACCCTGTGAACAAAGTATGTTTTTAAGATTTATTTTTATTTTATGTATATATGATTGTTTGTCTGCATGTATGTCCATGCATCATGTGTGTGCCTGGTGCCCTCATAAGTGCTTTATGCCCANGGATGCCAGAAGAGGNTACTGGAGTTATAGACAGTTGTGGGCCACCNTGTGGATGCTGGGAACTGAACCTGGGATCTTTGAAAGAGCAGTAAGTGCTCTTAACTGCTGAGCCATCTCTCCAGCTCTCACATTGAGAAATATTGAAATTCAAGATGGAATCTGGATCTCGGACTCTCTGAAAGGATGGTGGAAGTCTGTTGTGCTTCAGAACGCCCTGGCTGGCTTGGGGCTCACTAGAGGGTCTGTTGACTATGGCACCAGAAGGAGTGAATTTATTTGGAGCGTAATGTGGATAATTCCATTCCCAGTGATGTTGCTGAAGGCAGTCATTATTCCAGTGGCACAGAAGCATGGCCCAAGGTTACAGTACTGACTGGGATAAGCAGTAGCCCAACTGACCAGTCAGAAATGTACTGTGAAAGATAGCTGAAGAGGATCTTGAGAAGGCCACACGTCTCAGCTGCACTGGAAGGTGTGTGTAAGGCTGGCACATGCATTCGAGAGGGACCCAGGGACCCAGGGAGTCTGTTACTGCTGAGNGAACGGTAGGGCTTCTGAGTACAGAGAGCAGAAGTTGACACAGACTTAAGCACTTCTGGAACTTTGAGTGAATTCTCCAAGTCACGCAGAAACCCATCCATAAAAGGCAAAGCTTTACCAACTTAGGGTGTGGCTAATCCTCAGTCCTGGGTGGGCCATTGGATGCTGCTGCTCCCAGAAGCCAGGCTTAATAGAAACAAGAGGTTGGGAAGAAGAAATCTTAAGTAGATACAGAAATGATCTCTGTGGGTCACTAAACAATCAGTAATAACCTGTAGCCATAGTTGAGGAGGGGAATCAGAATCCAGAAAAGGGAAAATGGATGTAGCTGGAAATCATTATGGGAAGCGAAATAAGCCAAACTTAGATGAATACCATGCCACGTTTCCTCTCATGTGTGAAACCTAGATTTAAAATTGTGTGTGTGTGTGTGTGTGTGTGTGTGTGTGTGT
>LZPO01011126.1:0-17566 GCA_001675575.1 Neotoma lepida | reverse complement strand
ACCCTATACTTACACACAATTCACACATACTCACCCACACACATACAGATAGATGCCCAGACACACTCACACACAAATATACACAGAAACACACACAGACCTTGTCAGGTGAATATTCTTTCTCCTCTTGGCCTCTTTGAGAGACAGTAATTAACATTCTGGGTCCAATCAAGAGGCAGGAACCATACAGTAGGTTGAAATGGAGGAGTTTTAAGTATTTTGAAACTGTGATAAAAGTCTTGTCTATAAANTGTGAGGGATGTAGGGCCTCCCAGGGCTGAGGGAGAGTACTCAGGGAAGGACACACTTGGAAGAGGTTCAGACTTTGTTGGAGAGATGTGGTTGAAGTTATCTGGTAACACATTCTCTGGTGTTTTAGCTGGTGTGCCACTGGTGTGGCTGCAGGTGAGCCACCTAGGGGACTTGCAGAGAGAGTCAAGCTGTCAGTAAAGGTGGCAAGCCATTAGACACTGCTCATGATATCAGGCATGTCCCAGAGAGGTCTTCCCCAGGCCAGGACTGCAAGGTGGATAGTGCTGAGGATGCTGGGCCAAGGCAGAGCTTTACATACCTCGGTAGTGACCAGCATCCTGCTTGTCCACCTCTGAAACTGCACTAGGCTCCTTCCTCCTACAGTGCTCCTACAGCACCCACTACTTTGAAAGCTTAATATGCTCACTCCCAAGGAGAAATGCTACAAGGAGTTAAGGCACGTGCCACAGGGAATGTGTTGGTGCATTCAGAGCTGAGAGTCACTAATCACCAACACAGACAACCCCAATATTGTGTCAGGGAAGGGGACATCCTGTGGTCTTCTGATGAAGAGAGTTCAGGNTGGATTTCTGTCAAGTGATGGGCCGCAGTGAGGTGGCCTACATACAGGCTGAGCTGTGGCTCTGGAGTTCCTNGNACGTGTTCAGTTTATCTGTCTCTCACTTTCTTCCCATCACAGGATAAACCAAGACCCAGACCTGGAGACCTGATTGAGATTTTTCGAATTGGCTATGAACACTGGGCCATCTATGTGGAAGATGATTGTGTGGTCCACCTCGCTCCCCCGAGTAAGAATGGATATGCTATTGAGATACTGCTGTGGAAGTTAGCAGAATAAATAGAAGGACAGTCAGTCACTGTGGTCCTCAGCCACTGCCCTTTAGCACCAAACATTCCTGAACATTTATTTGTTTATTAGAAAGCACCAAGTGTCCAGCATTAAGAATGACAGGAGTGTAGAGTGTCCCTAAAGTCCCCTCCAACCTGTTTCTGATGTCAATCATTTAGTATCCTTCATCATGTTTCTAAAGACACCACGGAGGGTAGGTGCTCACATGTCACTTGTTTCCTGTTGTTCCTAGCTGCTGTTCCCCACTTCCATGTCATCTTTTGTTGCCTTCCTGCCCAAGGTGGAAGGCTTTGTCTTCCTGATATTCCAGTGTGCTACAGGCTGCCTTACCCTAAATATCCACCTGGTCCTTATTTCATGGTTTTGACTGAACTTGGGCTTATTAAAGTGAAGTGGAGAGAGTTGATGAGAGACCAGATAGTGAAAATAGAGGGAGATTACAGAGGAATGTGCAACAGCTTAAATTGAATGTGGTCTAGAACCATTGCTCCTAGTGGCCATCTCAGGAGTCTGGTCCTGGGGGTGCCGTGGGAGAATGGGAGAGGGGCAATTGGATGTCTTTTGAAGTTTTGTGTCCTACGTGGCTCTTGCTGGCTCAGAATGGAATCACAGAAGGGCACTGCCAAGGTCTTTGATTCACAGCTTTGATTCCTGCAGGCTTTCCTTGGGCTCCATCTCCCACCTTGTCAGATCTTCCTGCCGAGCAGAGTCCCTTTCCTCTTTCTTCTCTTGTCAGCCCCATCCACTTCCTGTCTCCATTTTCTGTCTAGGAGTCTAATCAAAGAGGTGAGCGGGGGAGCTGAGAGAAGCTGAGGGAGGAGAAAGAATATGATCAAAATACATTGTATGAAATCTTCAAAGCATAAGGAAAAACACCAAAACATGGTAAAAAAAAAACAACCCCATCTCTATCTCATTCCTGCAGCCTATGTCCAGAAACACCCTATGTGTGTGGCTAAAGAGATGGTTAGCAGTGATTCCCTCCCTTCCCCTTCTCTAATAGTAAATTCTGAATTCTGTCATCTCTGTGCCTGTTCATGATGACAGTGGTTCCAGAATGCACCTCCCTCTGTGGCCACTGCAGGGGCAAAGTAGGGCTGTTAGTGGGGTTAAATTAATTTTTGTGAAATCAGTAGATTTTTTTGGAACACATAGGAATAGAATAAGAGACTTTTTTTTTTTTTGCTCTTGGACAACTAAGAAAGAGACACATGTACTGTGTGCAACCATCCAGATGGCTCCCATGGAGAAACACTCTTTTAAAATGTCCTGTCCTGAGCTGATACAGTAATAGGAGATGTTTGTGAGATGCAGTGTGATTCAGACGGCTTTGCAGTGTGCAATGCCCACATCCAGGTGGTTAGCATATCTGTCTNCTCTAATATTGTTTCTTTTTCTTTGTATGTGTAAGTGCACATAATGGTCTCTGTGTGTATGCATGTTTTCTTGCACTCACATGTGGAGGCCTGAAATGTCATCCTGTCAAAAGACACCTTGATATCAGGTGTCTTTCTTGATCACTATCTCTCTGAACCTTATAGCTTACCGATTATGGGTGGCCCTGGGGGTCTCTATTTCTCCTGCCCAAGGATTGGGGCTACAGATGGCCTCCATTCTTGCCTGGCTTTTCTACGAATTCTGAGGATATGAGCTTTTATCTTCAAGCTTGTGGGGCAAATGCTGTATCCACTGAGCCATCCCCAGCCCTATCATTTCTTTTTGATGAGAATATTGAAAATCATCTGTTGTAGATGGTATTTAATGTCTGCTCATGTGGCTTCAGACAGGTTCCTGACCCTCTTGGAGTTTCTATGTCTTCTAAACACTGAATATGAGAGAAGGTAGCAGCTTTCAAATGTTTCTTTTTCCTGAAGCTGCAGAGCCCCTCCTTGGTGGTAATGAATACCAACCAGCTCTGAGTGGATGGTGGTAGAGTAGGTACCAGAGATCCAAATATGTGGCTTCACTATTCCCTTGCAGAGGGAGGCATGTTATAGGACCACTGTTATCATTGCATATGACAGAGCCTTAGCCNGGGGTGACACACAGTAGGTGGAGATTACTGTCATTTGCTTAGGAAACAAGACTCAGCTTCTAAGACAGGGTCAGGCCAATGCAGTCTAGTCCAGGGCCATGCGATAAGGTATTTCCAGAGTTGCTAACAAGAGTTTCTTCTGGAGGTAAACAGACCATGTAACTCAGGACAAAAGATTTCTTGGGTGGNAGCTGCCTTAGTTGGTAATGTGCTTTCTGCACAGGCATGTGATTCTGAGTTCAGATCCCCAGCACTCATGTAGAAATCTGTGTATGGCAGAGACAGGTGATCCCCAGAGNCCATTGGCCAGCCTGTCTAGCCACCAGGTGAACTCTTGATTCACTGAGAGATCCAGTCTCAAAAAATAAGATGGAGAGTGATTAAGGAAGATAATCGACCTCTGCTTCTGGTTTCCACACACACATGCACACCAGCATACCCGGGCACACCCTCCCACCCACGTGTGCATTCCCTCCCCTCATCCTCAAGAAAAGTGTCTCTCAGGAAAGTTGGTCCTCTGCGGTACATTTAATCCAATTCCTTCTCCTCTGCCATGCTCTGAATTGATGGTTTGATTGAGAACTTCACAGGAAGTGGCTTACCACAGGTCTTAGGTAAAGCCAGCATATCCTGTCCCCTTACTCCTTGAGGCCTTCCAATGTTTGTCCTTGCTCCCCAGGTGAGGAGTTTGAGGTGGGCAGCATCACTTCTATCTTCAGCAACCGTGCTGTGGTGAAGTACAGCCGGCTGGAGGACGTNCTGCACGGCTGCTCTTGGAAGATCAACAACAAGCTGGACGGGACATACCTGCCCTTCCCTGTGGACAAGATCATCCAGCGCACGAAGAACATGATCAACAAGATAGTGCAGTATAGCCTGATCGAGGGGAACTGTGAGCACTTTGTCAACGACCTGAGATACGGTGTGCCCAGGAGCCAGCAGGTGTGTTCCTGAGTGCCCTCGGTGGCTCCTCACTNTGCTTCGCTGGGCTTGGTCAGGTTATCTTTGATACTGGGCATAGATAATGTCTGTCATCTTCCAGCTCTTGTCATATTGCCTGCCTAGCTCAGACAGGCCAGTGCTAACATACAACATAGGACACATGTGAAAGAGCCCTTTAGTCTAAATATCTGTAACAATTTAAGCTGTTCTCACTAATAGTTGACCCTTATTAAAAAAACTTGGTGAGCAGAGGGAATGTGCAACTCCTTTTAGATATGTAAGATAAAATAAAAAACCCTGAACGATTAAAGGTGGGACACCATTTTCTNTTTTTTTCCTCTCCTGTGATTTTTATCTTCTCTGCACAGAGTGGGGTCAAATCTTCCTATTGTTTTTACCTCTCAGAGCATGCCTCCATCCCCTCTGTCCATTTTGTTTTCCGGCATCCTTCTCTCTACTCTGTATCTTCTGCTTGCCTGTGCTCTGTTCTTGTGAGGCTTTGTGTTAGAAGCTTGGTGGGCTCCAGTATGAGGGATCTCCCATCCCATGGGGCATTTGCATGTGAATTAAGACCCCCAAAATGGAGGGCACAGTAAGAGGTCCTCTGAAGACCTGTAGGCCCAGGAGCCATGAGATTGAGCTAAGTGTGAACACTGATTCATGTGCAGCTGTGCCCAGGTGAGTTTCCCTCCCTGGCTTTCAGAGTCCGTTTTTGTTGAATGAGGGCCTCAGTGGNTTCAGCCTATCCCATGTAGAGATCCTTTGCATCATGCACTACTCTGGAGGAAGGTCCTATGCTGGATGGCTCCTGGGAAAGAAAAAGGCCATGGCCTGGGGGAAAGGGAGCCTGCCTTGCCTTGGGTGCCTGTCTTCAGATGCCCCCTTGGCTGGGTCTCTGGAAACTAGGGATTTTGGAGATGTAGGTTAGCACAAGTAGTCCCCTCCTATAGGAAAAGACTCCAGGATGGCTGGGCCCTGAAGGGGATGATGGGTAGGAGCAGGGGAGGGTGCCAGCCTGAGATTTGGTACCCACTGTTCCATGAACCACTATGCTTTGCAGGTGGAGCATGTCCTTGAGGAGGGAGCGAAGGCTGCTGGTGCTGTCATCTCAGCAGTAGTGGACAGCATAAGACCCAAATCTATAACTGCTTGAAGATGCTGCGAATTCTGAGTGCAGGAAGAGCCACCGACAGCTGCAGGGCAAAGATGCACCTTTCTTCCTCTTTGCCTTCCTCACTCAGTGGCCCTGTTTAAGAAGACAGTGAGTTTCTGGAAGACTGGAATGTGTTTAGTTACCTCCTTTGACATCTGCCCACCATAGCTGATGTAGACCCTGACACCTTCAGCATGGGAGGAACTGATANCTGCTGTGAATCTTCTATGTGCCAGGCACTGTTGGGGCCATTTCATGTGTTTGTTTAATCTTATTCTTTTGTTTGTTTCTTAGGCCAAATTTATTTCGTGGTCCTGGGAAATCATCAGAACCATTCTGGAAACTCCTTTAGAACATTTCCAGAAATGAAGACCGCTCCCCAGGAGCTCTTTCTAGGGTTCTCAAATGTCTCTACCTTCTTCTGTTCATCTCAGTCCTGCCCTTTCAGACCCACTGTGTCATTTGCGGGAGGGAGGGTGGAAAGGACACCAAGGAAAGCTGTTGCTCACTATGGCCAACTGTACCTTAATCTGACTGGAGAGGTGGCTCAGTGGTTAAGTGCACTTGCTGCTCTTATAGAGGACCTCAGTTTGGTTCCCAGCACCCATGGTAGTGGCTCACAACAACTTTTAACTCTAGCGCTGTCCTCTGGCCTCTCTAGGTACCAGCATACACCCACACATAGACACACATGCATTCACATGCTTAAAACTTAAAATAATTAATTTTATATTATATATTATCTCTTTAACAACCTCAGCTGCCTTCTCAGCACCATCCTGGACATTCCCCTGTCCTAGCATGCCCTCTGTCAAACAAACCAGTACATAATCTTTCAATTCAGCTTCACTCAGGTTCTCAGGACATGGGCAGGATGAAGCCAGATCCTTGTCCCAAATAATCACACAAATGGTCCCCAGCTCAGTACCTGATAAAGTCCTTGTTTCCAGGAGCCCTGGAGTCTTAGCATTCTCCTCTTCTATGATCCCACAAGAATTGCCCATCAGGCTCCATTTCCAGCATCCAAGGGCTTTTCCAACCCCAAATTCCAAACTCCCACATTCTAGCTTCAAAACACTTCCAAAGATGGAAGAACCACATGATGAGGTTTCTGACAGCAGTGACCCACTTCTTTGTACAGATTTCTGTCTCAGAGTCTGTTCTTGTTGCTTTGATAAAATATTCAGACAAAAGCAACTCAACAAAAGCANCTTTGAACTTACTTAGTTCACAGTTCCAGGTTATGGTCCACCGGGGTAAGGAAGCCATGTGGCAGGCACTTGAGGGAGCTGGTCACCTTCTGTCTGCAGTCAGAACAGAAGAGCAGTGATGGGTGCATGGCTATTGCTAAGTTCCCTTTCCTTTATCCAGTCCAGGGCTAGCCCATAAAATGGTGTGTCCTCATTCAGGGTGGGTCTCCCCACCTCAGTGGACTCAATTAAGAACATCCCTTCCAGCCATGCTCAGAGATCTATCTCCTAGGTAATTCTAGATTTTGTCAAGTTAACAATTGACCCGGACCATCACATGTGTCAACTTTGTTCCTTACTATTTAAAAATCTTCAATTTAAAGCATAACCAATGAGACTATTTAAAAAAAGACTTATAATTTATAAATGCCAGAAAAATTGAAATTTCCATTCTGACTGATTTCAGATGAATATTCGAAACATATAAGTCCACTGATCTCCACTGTGTGAATGAAGGAGTGATTTTGATTGGAAGATCTGAAATTGTTCCTGTCGATTTTACTCTGTGGAGAGCCGAAGTCAACCAAAAAAGCTAGAGATGGTTTCTCCCATGGCTGTGGAAATGCCTGGAAAATATGGAGGACATGGACAGCATGCATTAGCAAGATGGAACTCTCAGAGTATTTCAGAGATCTTTTAGGCTGCTTGCTCAGGGGCCTTTCTCCCGTTGGAAGGAAACAGACACAATGAAGCACTTTGGTGTGTATCCATCCCTTTCTCAGGCACCAAAGCTTGATGCCTCATTCGGGTTTTTGGATACAGGAGCCGGGCATATTTCTCTGTTGGCGTTTCCCCTGCCCTTTCCCATCAGCCTGTGTACTGTGCATGGCCGTTCTGAATGCTTGCAGTCAGGCAAACCCTCATTTCTGCGCATCATGACTAGCAAGAAGCCAGTACCCATGATTCCCTTTCTTTGTCTCCCTGACACATGGAAGATCAGCTGGGCTCCCAATGTATCTTCTTTCAGTCTCTTAACTCGTGGTATTGTCTGTGTTGAGACTTCTTTCAAAGCAGAACCTGAGCACCAGGCCTCTACAAGCACANGCCCTTTAGCTTTAAAATAACACTGTTAGGTTTTAGTGGACTCCTTAATGATTCCGAACTCTTGGACCATTTTGATGTCTAATAAGCAAACAGGGATTTGATTAACAAACAGCTCCCCCACCATAAAGTGTTTAGTGACTCTAAAAGTGAACTCACCACCTCCTGCTCACTGCTCTGGCTCTCTGGTGTGAACCCCACGGGCAAAGTATATTATCAGTTATGTTCCCTCCTCCATTAAAATAAAAAAAAAACACAGTTTTGAGAGTGTGCCAAATTCCACGTGCTGGCTACTTGCTTATTTGTCAGCCTATAAGCAGTGGTTCAGGGTACCCAGGAGCCAGACCACTAACGTTCTGAGTCAGTTAGGGGGATGAAGACACATGGGCCGTAGACCACTTTCTGGACAGCAGCCCCTTCTGTTTCCAAGCTAGCTATAAGGCCATGAGCTCTGGAATTCACATCTCACACCTTCAAGATGAGGAGGTGAGACTTTATTAAAGCTTTTTTTAAAGAAACAAATCTTGTAGCAGTTTCTGCATTGTAGACTAGGAAGTGAAATCTCTGCTTTGAGGAGACCTGTCATGTCACTGTTCTGAGTGGGCATGTGTCCCCTGTTCATGGTAGGAGGGCGAGGGAAGGCAGAGAGCCTAAGGGGAAGTGACTCGAATGTTTCTGAGATTCAATATTGGAGGGTAAAGTGGGTCAGTGGTGGGGCTGGTTCCCTTGGCATGTCCTGTGACAAATCACAGACAGGATATGCACTCGTGGTTAGAGAGGTGCAGTATCAGTGACATGAGTCAGCAAATGCCGNTATCTAGATGTTTTACCTAATGATAGACAGCCTAACTTCAGGAAGCGATGTTGCAGAGGTCGTCAGCCACNGGGAGATGTGATTTTGGATGTGGTTTTGATAGCTGAAATGGGAGAGTGGTAGTGGAGAACCTGTCAGTCAGGCATGCCATGCATGTGTGTGTGTGTACTGAGGCCAGGGGAGGACTTGGAGTATCCTACTTTATCACTTCGTCTTGAGAGATTTTTGCTGAACCTGGAGCTAGGTTGGCAGCCAGCTAGCCTCAGCAAGTCTCCTGTCTTCACTCCTGGCATCCAATGATGGGATTACAGGTGCATGAGGCCACACCTAACTTTTTACAAGGGTGCTGGGGATTTGAACTTAGGTCCTCATGTTGGCACGGCAAGCACTCTTACCAACTGAGCCCTCTCCTTAGTCTCAGACCCTATCACCATGGGTCTAGCTAAGGGTACATGTCAGAGACTGCAGGAGAAGGGACCAGAGAAGACCTTTTTGTGAACCAGGAATAGAGACAAGCTGTCTCCTGTTTTCAGCTCAGAGTTTATTTATTTCTCTCATAACCACTCTTTGCTATCTTAAAGCTTTTTTTATCAGCTGTGCTTGGGGAAATATAAGGGAGGAGTCAAGATCCATAGTTGGTAGACACAGTGTTGTAGCCATGGAAAAAAAGACTCAAGGGTCACCAGCAATGCTGTTACATAAACNGTTACTGGGCAGATGTACAACCATCCAGAGAGGGCCACAGTGACAGATCAGAGTAACAGTTCCACCACAGTCCAACTGGAATTTCCTTGTAGGGCTTCCTTACACAGTGTGGGAGAGGGGCCACTTACAGGACCACGGGTCATCACAAAGNAGGGCTTCCTTACACAGTGTGGGAGAGGGGCCACTTACAGGACCACGGGTCATCACAAAGCGGCTGCACCACCAGAGTCTCACCCTAGCATGGATGACTACTTCCCCACAACTGTGTAGACTGAATCTTCCCGTTAGTTCACCTTCCACATTCTGTTTTCTAGTGCCTCCTGAGATTCCCAGACCACAGGCAGCTGAGGCCGAATTACATATAGCTGGCAAAGTGTGTGTGTACATACTTGAGCTGTACTTGCAGGAGGGAGCAGTTGAGATCTCAGGTGAGGTCTGATGACCTTCCTTGTCCTACATCAACAAGCTGGATCTTGAAGTCGCTTGTGAGTAGTCACAGCTATTTAGAGTAAGCTGATAATAGCTGTTAAGCTCAGAGGACAGAGTTCTCAAACAAATATCCCATAGGAAACAAGAAGAGCACAGAATTTCCACGTTAGTCTAAAAGTGGCCTCTTGGTGTCCTCTGGAGTTGAATTGTTTTTACATTTATTTATTTATGCTGTATATGTGTATGGACATATGTGTGCCAGAGTACACGTGGAAGTCAGAGGATACCATGTGGGAGTCGGCATTCCTTCCACAATGTGGCTTCTACAGACTGAACATAGATCATCAGGCTTGGAGGTGGGTGCTTCCAACATGCCCCCCCCACCTTGAACCATCTCATTTTTTGAGAGTGAACTGGCCCAAACGTAAGATTTTTAGAAGGGAAGGGTGATTCTGGAATCTGTAGGATGTCCCCGGGATACTTTGTCACACATAGACAAGAGTTGGAGAGTAAAGACTAAACTCATGGCATATTAGTGGTCAGAGACCTTCTCAGCTCTTATACTGTTCTTATGAAAACACTTTATTATGTTAGCAGAACAAGCTGCAGTCATTTGGACTCTAGGGAAATTGGACCCACTGAAGGATCTGCTCTGGGTATCTCTTTCAATGTTTGCAGCTAGGCAGGATCTTTAATTAGTGAATAAACTGCTTAGATGTTTTTGTTTGTTTTTATGGTAGGTTTTTGTATTGTGTTATAAAAATATTTTTACTTTCTCAAATTACTCAGTTTTCTAGGAGAAATATGAAAAGATGAATTTATGTTAACTTTTTTTGTATATGTGCATGTGTAATGTGTGTATGTGAGTGTTAACACACTCTGATGTATATGCACACATGTGGAGGCCAGGAGTCAACACCGAGTATCTTCCTCAGCTGTACTCCATATTGTCTTTAAGACAAGGTCTCCAACTGAACCCGGTGCTTGACTGATTGGCTAGACTTGCTGGTCAGCNAGCTCCTGGGGTCCAGCTGTCTCTGTCCTCATATGCTAAGGTTATAGCCGTGTGTGACCCTGTCTGGCTTTTTTACATGGGCGCTGGGGGATTCAAACCCAGGGCCTCATCCTATCCAGCAGGCACTTTACCAATCGAGTCAACTCTCCAGCCCCTAATTCATGTTTTTGAAACAGGATCTTGCTCTTTAACCAGGCTGGCCTCCAACATGTGACATTCCTCTCTCAACNTTCAGAGTGCTGNGGTTACAGACGTGTGTCCCCATGCCTGACAAAAGATTAATTTTTACATTTACTTTTGGAATGATTGCTTAAAGTTCAACCTCAAAGTTAAAGCATCTCTAAATTAACAGTGATATGGGAGGTGGCATTACAGATGATTAAGTTTTGGTATTTTCAGTTCTGTTTTGTAAGAGGGGCCTTTGAAAAAAAGTCACTCATGGTCAAAGGTTTCTTGTCTTTTTGCCTTGATGAATACTAATTACTCTATCTTTTTCTAAACCTACCAGCAAAAGGACAGAGAAACTCTGTCACAAAGATCAGAGACCTTGGCCTTGACTGATTTACAGAGCAGTGGCTTCTATGCTTTTCTGTAGTGGCAGGCACAATTTAGTATCATTGAGCTGCTCAATATAGAAGAGGAACTAACCACTAATTCATCAAGGTAGCTAGAGGCATCTGCTAGACCAGAAGCCCTCGATGACAGTGTCTTCCAACAGTCGAAGGGAATAAAACAATGACAGTAACATTAGCCAAGTTTCCTGCTGTTCCAGATTCTGTAGCATGTGCTCTGGAAACTTCTCTATGAGGAGCTCTCCTCACCCCATGGTTATATGTTAATCTCTATTATTTCCACTCTAGACACAGTGACTCCCTTAGACACACAGGCTTACTCTGCCAGCTTTATTCAGTGCTTTCTCTGGGTAAATATTGTGTTTATGTCTTCATTTGATGAAATAAAGGAATTAAAGCAAAGATCTGATTTAGAATGAACCAAGAGATAAGTAAGCAAAGGTAAATAAAGATCAAAGACACATCAGTAAGGGGCAGTTTGGGGACCAGTAAATGGCTATGCTGTCTGTGGCACTCAGTTGCAGGGGCAGACTCAACTTCACATGATCATAATATCAGAGACTGGCTATTAGGTGAGTAGTAGAAAATATTAGTGAGTCGAATACACTTTCAAAACCAGTTTATGGCCTCTTTGAGATGGTCTCTGTAAGGTGTAGATGCTGCTGTGGTTTGGGGAAGTGTCCCCTCTAAAGGTCCATGTGTTAAAGACTCGATTGCCAGCCTCTGGCTGGAGGTGATGGTACCTCATTAAAGAAGTCAAGATATAAAGGGCATGTTGGGACCAGGTCCCTTTTGGTTCCTTTGCTTTTTGGCTACCGTGAGGTGAACAGGTCCTCTGCTAGGTGTTCCCNTTATGATGATCTGCCTCACCATAGGCCCCAAAACAAAGGAGTTAGGCAACAAAGAACTGAATCGTCTGAAATCATGGACCCCCAAATTTCCTTCTTATAAGTTGATTCTATCAGGTATTTCATCACAGTTGATTAACACAGACACTGAGTTGTAATGATCCACATTCCATAACATCTCACAAGAGCCAAAGCAACAAGGTACATCATTTTTATGGGAATGAGATCCTGGTGCAGGGAGGAGCCAGAGGACCTTAAGAGGGATGCTCAGCCTTCCAGGAATGATGCAGCAGAGAGAACACCAACCCCTCAACTATGGCAGAACCAGCATACCAGGAGGACAGCTTTGGTATTTCAGGGAACCCAGTTTGGTCTCATTGTAACACAAATAGGATTTGGTATAATTTCAGTTCAGGGGAATACAAGAAGTGTCCCTATGCCCCTCTCAACTATCAACACTCAGGTTCTACTTTATACTTCTATCTATGAGTGAGTGTCCAAGGCAGCTGAGAAACAGTTCCCTTCTCACCCAGAGCCCTGGCATTTCACAGGAATAAGAAAAGAGTAAGTCAGCAACTGCTTATAGGTAATTGAGGGAGCAGCCATCTGAGGCACATAGTCAGGACTAGTATTTTCAAGGCTGGGTTTAGGAGGTGTGGACTGGGAGGGCTCATCAAGGCTTGCACATGAAGGTTGTATGCCCAGATTCCACAAAGGGGGAACCCAGAAAACTCGTGCTATTAAGACGTACATAGAAAGATGGGGTGGGGGGATTGCTCAGTCAGCAAAATACTTGCCTTGTGAGCCTGAGGACCTGAGTTGAACCCCAAGAACCTATGTAGAAAAAATTATGTGTGGTGGTCTGTGCTTGTAATCCCAGTGCCAGGGCAGTGGAAACGGGGATCCTAGAAGCTCGCTTGCTAGCTAGTTTAGACTAGCTAGTAAGCTCCTGATCAATGAGAGACCATGCTTCAAGGGAAGTGGATGGCCCCTGAGGATAACACCTGAGCTTGTCCTCTGGCCCTCATATACACACGCACACATGTGTATGCACAAACCTTCCACACATGGAACACATACATGTGTATACTCACGTATTAAAAATGAGAAATGTGTGGTTAAAAAAGTTCATGACATTGTTGACCTGTCAATCTTTAAATATGGGAAGAAGTCAGAAGTGGACCTATGTTAGGACTCTCTGAATTGCTCAGAAAACTCAACAAAATAGCTTAATCAATATGTGGAATTTACTGGCTTAAGTGACTGTCAAATCCTGGAAGACAGTGTATCTGGGATTAGGGCATCATAGCATCAGCTTTAAAATAATATGCCATGTCAGTGGTTATTGTGGAGAAGGGGGGAATCTAGGTGTGTGGAGAGAGCATGGCTACAGCATCGCCATCTGAGACCTCTGCCTTCTCTTCTGTCAGGGTGAGAATAGGCTGTGATGCACCAAGCTGTTATTCTGTCCATACTCTTCACTAGGGTTCCTTAGAGAAGCTCCACAGTTAATGAGACACATTGGGCAGTTCTTATAAACAGATTTCCCCTCTCTGGTTATTCCATAAGAAAAATGTGTTCTGGGGTTTATGGGTTCTATAGTCCTGTTTCATTTTAGCATTATGGAGTATCTACCACTGCAGGCCAGGCTCCTTGGGAAACAGACACTAAAACTAATGTTTGTGGGAAGAAAGTTTACTGGTGGTTGAGGGAGGAAGCAGGATTGGCAGAGGGAGAAACTGAATGGTGAGACAGTCACAGGAAAGATCTGAGATGTCCTATCGGGAGCTCTGGAGCTGGGTGTTGCCATGAAGCAGTAAGAGGACCAGTCCCTCATATCCTCCATGCTTGGTTTGTTGATGTAGAATGCCAAGGAAGATAAGGTCACTCTCCCACAGAAGACTCAGTTGAGAACTGTCAATCATCTGATCTTAGCAGTTGGAAGAATTAACCTTTCAGTACTGTAGGTAAGAGGATTAGGGGTAGGCAGCGCACAACACTGTCCACTATGTCTACCATTCTCTAAGTGTTGTTAGTTTTGGGGAATTCATTTATTAAAAAGACTTAGGGAGACAAAGCATTGTCTGTCTTCCAATGATGTTATCAATGCTACCCTACAGAAAAATTTGAAAACAATTTCTCTTTTTAAATGTTATGTGTAAATATAATAGATAGAATTGTCTTTAAAAGCAAATAACTAGGATGTAGAAAAGATAACTTAGAAAAAAAAAACAGAATTTCACCTTTATTCAGAGTCCCAGTTTTGCCTGACAGGCAAATCCTGCCATTTCAGATTTAAAGCAAATGTACCTATTTCAGAGTATTTTCTTCTCCTCAAGGTTAGTGTCTAAGTGATGTGGAGGAAAGTTGTTTGGTCTACCACTTCTCTTTGTCCTTGTCCATGTCTACCACAGAATGGCTAGCTTATCTTCTCATGTCTGTGACTGTTTGGTCTTCCACCCTGAACAGGTGCCCAAAGATTCAATTGCCACAACGTCCTCCTAGGGCATCCTTCTTGAGACTTTGAAAGTCCTGTGCTATCAGTTGTCACATTTAGTGATTTTCCTGGCTGTAGAAGTTTGTTCAGGTCTGTGACCATGTGCAGAGACTATGTAATCCAAGTTGCTTCAAACTGGCAGAATTCCTGTTTGGAATAGTGTCTAGTTCCCTAGTTAATTAGTTTACAGAGGTAATACCTAAGCATATTGGTCACTCATGGGTTACATTTTAATTCTGTACATGACACCATTATTTTCAGTAATAATCATGAGATGAAACAAACTCAAATCAGCAGACAGTGGACAGTTTTTTTTTATTGAATCTAATAGACATGGTGGCAGCAAAGCAATAATACAACATATTTTACAAAGCACAATGATTTAATTCTACTTAGGTTTTGGTTTATCCCTTGAATAAGGCTGCAAATGGATATGATGATAAAATGAAGCCTGAGTCCTAGTGAGTTTTAAAAAATGGCTTCAAGGGCCTAGAGATAGCTCAGTGGTTAAGAGTACTTGCTGCTTTTTTCATATGATCCCAGCAACTCTGTTGGGTGGCTCACTAATAATGCCTGTAACTCCAGCTCCAAGGGGACCCAATGCCCTCTTCTTGTCTGCTTGGACAAGTATATGTATGCACAGGCACATACACTCTCTCTCTTTCTCTCTCTCCTCTTTCTCTCTTTCTCTCTCCTCTCTCTCTCTCTCTCTCTCTCTCTCTCTCTCTCTCTCTCTCTCATACACACACACACACTGAAATTCCAAGTTCCAAGTTCACTGTATAAATACACATCTTCATGTCCTTGGTGGGATGAATGGGTCTGTTCTGGATGACCAGGTACTTCCATGATTGAAGTTCTTTATTGCCTTAATTTTTCTTCCTCAGCATGGATATCTAGATAAATCAGATATTTTAGTAAATTAATACCTGAACTTTTTTTGAATCCAGAGTTAAACACTGTCTTGTTTCAGTTGGATAATTTCCTTCTCATGGCCTGTTAACTCCTGATGAGGAGGTGTAACCATTCACTTCTAGATGCCTTGTCTGGAAACAAAGGCTTTGGCAGGATCATCATTACAATCTGAAGGGGAGCATTTTCAGAAGTGAGAGAGGGAATTGGCATAATTAAGCCCAGGTCACAGTACAAATCAGGTCCACTTGGGGCAAACTAGGATGAATGTCAGCAGTGCAGAAGTAAAGAAATTAAGGGGAGAGAGAGAGAGAGAAAGAGAGAGAGAGAGAGAGAGAGAGAGAGAGAGAGAGAGAGAGAATATTTGGGGATGGCAAAGACATAGCATGTATCATTGGACCCTGTAACCTACAAGACCTACTCCGCTGCNCAAACTCATCATTCTCCCCCTGGCTAGCCATCCTCGACAAAATCAGCAGCCCCTAGAGCAGCTTCCTCATGAACAGTACTTTCCAGCAACATCAATAGATCCTATAGGCACAAGCACCACCCATATCAGTTGGAAGAACAGACCCCATAGGCACAAATAAAGCCCACACCAGCCAGAAGAATTGGACAATATGCTGGATCTAGGCACCCAAATCCCCCAAAACCTGAGCTGAGACAACCCTACTCAACCTGACAACCAGCCAATCACCAGAACCCTTGTCCATTCAGGCCAAAAGACAATAAAGGAAACAGACAATAAAGGAACAAAAGACCCATCCAACAAAGACATACAAGAATCAACATCTNTTCCTATACTTATCACAAACCCAGATGAGTAAACAGCAGTGTAAGAATACATTCAACGACATAAAGAACAATATGGCACCAAAAGAACCTAGTGATTCTACAACAAGACCTGAACATCCCAGTGCAGATGAAGCAGAAGAAAACAACCTTAAAAACAACTTTATGAACATGATAGAGACTCTTAAAGAGGAAATGAAAAATTCCCTTAAAGAAATGGAGGAAAAGACAAAAAATTGGAAGAAATCAATAAATCCCTTAAAGAAAGACTAGAAAGCCAAGAAAAAACAAACAGATGAAGGAAATGGTTCAAGACTTGAAAATTGAAATAGAGGCAATAAAGAAAACACAAACCAAGGGAATTCTGGAAATGGAAAATCTGGNTAAATGAACAGGAATTACAGATGCAAGCATAACCAACAGAATACAAGAGATGGAAGAGAGAATCTCAGGCACTGAAGATAAGATAGAGGAAGTATATTCATCTAAGAAAATATTAAATCCAACAACAACATGAAACCCCAAAAAACAAACAAAAAAACAAAAACAAAAAACCTCCAAATTCTTAACACAAAACGTGCAGGAAATCTGGGACACCAGGAAGAGACCAAATCTAAGAATAATAGAAATAGAAGAAGGAGAATTCCAGCTCAAAGGCTCAGAAAATATATTCAACAAAATCATAGAAGAAAACTTTCCCAACCTAAAGAAGGACATGCCTCTGAAGATACTAGAAGGTTAAAGAACACCAAATAGACTGCACCAAAAAAAGAAAAGTCCCCTCACCACATAATAATCAAAACACTAAACATACAGAAAAAGAAAGAATATTAAGAGCTGCAAAGGAAAAATGGCCCAGTAACATATAAAGGCAGACCTATCAGAATTNCACCTGACTTCTTAATGGAGACTCTGAAAGCCAGAAGGTCCTGGACAGATGTTTTGCAGACACTAAAATACCACAGATGTAAGCCCAAAATACTATACCCAGCAAAACTATCAATCAATATAGATGGAGAAAAGATATTCCATCACAAAACCAGATTTAAACAATACCTATCCACAAATCCAGCCCTATAGAATGTACTAGAAGGAAAATTCCAACCCAAGAAAGTTATCTGCACCNACAAAAACATAGGCAATAAATAACCTCACACCTGCAAATTCTGAAGAAGGAAAACAAACTACCACCACCAACAACAAGACAAAAAATAACAGCAATTAACAATCACTGGTCATTAATATATCTTAATATCAATGGACTCAATTCACCTATAAAAAGATAGGAAAACAGAATGGCTATGAAAACAGGATCCATCCTTCTGGTGCGTACAAGAAACACACCTCAATTTCAAAGACAGACATTACCTCAGAGTAAAGGGTTGGGAAAAGACATACCAATCAAATGGACCTAAGAACCAAGCTGGTGTAGCTATCC
>LZPO01011125.1:2073485-2083531 GCA_001675575.1 Neotoma lepida | reverse complement strand
AAAAAATATGGTTTTTTAAATTTACAAAATAAAGCTGTATTCCCAGCATTTGAGGGGTTGAGGTAGGAGGGTTGCTGGAAGTTTGAGGCAAGCTGTGGGCAGGAGGGACTGTGTAGCAAGGAGACCTTAGTCTCAGCACCACCACCACCACCACCCCAGAGAGAGAATTTACAAGATAATAAAAAGGTGGATAATTTCCTCTTTGTTTTTTCCTACAAGGTTACATTGCACCATGGAGTGGCAGGTTTTATTCATTATGGGATACTGGGTAAGTTCAAATATACTAATTTGGCCTCCTAGATAACCTTTCTTCCTGTGTTCCTATATTGTGAGCATTTCAGTCACTACTTAAGCAACAATAAATATCCAGGCTGAGCTACTTGAAGTGAATACACTGTAGTTTTGAGACATAAGTTCTATATTCCTGCTCTGCTATGACTGACTCCTAATTGTTTTGCCAGCACAGAAGCATTTGTGTAATTTAAAGATGGGGACTTCTTTAAACTAAAGAATATAAACTTTACATCTTGAGTTTTGTTAAGGATAAGGTACTGTGTTACAGATTTATATGACATAGGTATGAAGGACTTTTTTTGCAATCAGTTAATTTAAGCTTCTGCTTAAAAAAATCTAAAATACACTAGAAGTATCTGGTACATTTTTGAGGAGTACTAGATAAAAGGAACTAATTTTTAAAACTCTAGTTTTTTAATTTAATCAACTCTTGCAGTGAAACCTTTTGTCTTTAAAATGATGACGTAGTGCTGAGAGGACATCAGTGTTTTTGCGGTTGCTTTCTAGACAATCCAATAAAATGTTACCACCATTTATTGATCAGGTGTCCTTCTGATAGGACACCTAAGGGCTGTTGTGCAAGTGTATTCACAGAGCATAAACTATATAGTGATGGCTAGGAGTATGCTGTTTTTAAGCTTGTGGATCCTGAGGACTGGAAGGGACCAGTTACAGAAGATTGCTTTGACTCAGCTAAATTCCAAAGCTGATGTGTACTAGTTATACTTACACTTTAAGTAATTTGGACCACTTTGGAATCTCAGAGTGTTTGCAGAATGGCCTTTGTCCTCACACCCGTGCAAGCCCCTTGTCTACAAAGGCATTGGAGCACAGGAGTTCGTGGTAAAGTGTTTCTGCCATCAATAAGAGATGGAGAAACTCACTAATGTAAGTGTAGGCAATAGAGTTGGACTGCAGACACCTACCTGAGCAAGGATTAGAAACCAGAGCCAACAGTTTGATGAGCCTTAGGTTGCTCTGCTTTAAGGAGGCATGTTAGCTTTAGTTTAACCAATGTAGACCAAACACTGATTTCTATTATAGCTACATCAGTTAAAATACAAGTTTAAATAAGGAAAGTTGGGAGAAAGAGCGATGTCAATGATCAAAGAAAATTTCTTCATCTAAAAGGAACTCCTGTTTTATCCTTTAATTGTAAATAATAATGAACTTTTTTAATATCAGGTATGCAAAAATACACATTCCAATTATTGCATCAGTGTCTGAGCATCAGCCTACGACTTGGGTCTCTTTCTTCTTTGATCTACATATTCTTGTATGTACCTTCCCAGCAGGCCTATGGTTCTGCATCAAAAATATCAACGATGAAAGAGTATTTGGTAAGATTTTTTAATAAACTCTTTNATTCAGAGCAATTATTTTTTTTCCATTTTGAGATTACTTCACTTTAATGTTTTGTTTTTCTATATGTTATGTTTAAGAACATTTGTCTCCTGTTTCACGGAGGTGCTTAGCCAAGAAAAATTAGTTGAATTTTCAGTGTATACATGTTGTAATTATTCTTTTTAAATGTAGACCTGGCATATAAATTTTACACCCTACCCATTACTCACATGAATATTTTCAGTAGCTTTAGATGATGTAGGAGTCAGATACTTCATTGGCTTTTCTGAAGTCCATAGCCTTTAGCCTGAGACTGTTAACACCTGTTCTAGAGCTCTGGTAGTAGAGGATGATTGTCACTAAGTGCTGCCTGACAGGTGTCCATCTGTCCTGTCAGTGTTCTTACTTATATTTGCTTTAAAGAAGCCTTTACACCAGATATTGGTGCTGGCTTTCTTAGGCTGTTTTTGATTCCATACTCTTAGTGTGCCTAATGATGTAATGCACAAATTCATTGTCACCTGTCAGCTATGGATTTTGTAATGTATGGTGCTATTGACAAACAACAAATTACATTTAATTTCCCCTATCTGTAATTAAATTTGAATGATAGTACATTTCTAAACTTCTGATAGTTTTTATTTAGTCAACTCAACAGCACTATTTGGCCAGTATTAACAATTTAAAAGCAGTTGCTTTGTGAGATGTCTACTTGCAGGTTTGTTCCATACNGTGGTATTTAATGTGTAGTTTCCTGTGAGCATTTTCCCGTCAGTGTTGAAAGAAAACCTGTCGTTGCAGTTGCTCTGTATGCGATCAGTGCTGTCTACTTTGCTGGAGTGATGGTGCGGCTGATGCTGACTCTGACCCCAGTCGTCTGCATGCTGTCTGCAATTGCCTTCTCCAATGTTTTTGAGCACTATTTGGGGGATGACATGAAAAGGGAAAATCCACCTGTGGAGGACAGCAGTGATGAGGATGACAAAAGAAACCCAGGAAACTTGTATGATAAGGTGAGAGGTTGTGCTGTCTTGATCTCTCCAGCACCAGGAGAGAGCCCCCGATGGAAGCATGCTGAAGTAAGGGTACAGACTAGCTGTGACTTTTACAGTTGCTTGCTTCAAAATGAAAATCCTGGTGACTTTTGAGCTCAAAGTAAACAGAATGGAATCAGAGAAGGGATTGTTAACTTCTTTTTGGCCAGTTGTTACCTAAGCACTCACAAGTCTGATGAGTTACATCAGATTTGACCATGTGGACCAGTGGTTTCACTTGTCCTTAGTCTGTATTTGGTGTGACCTCTTGTGGTGCTGGGAGTCAAATCCAGGACCTCATACATGTTAAGCAAGCACTCTACCTCTGAACTACTCTCTCAGCCTATGTTGGTGTTTAAAAGTGGTATTTGGTTAAACACCTGTTTGTTAGCACCTGTGTGTTGCTAATAAGTGGAATTCACTTTTAAGCTGAGTAACAATAAGAGCAGGATTGTGTTGACAAAAGTGTAGGAAAGACTTAAGATTAGAGTGCTTGTCTTGAATGATCTGTTAGACTTTGCTATTTTAATATTGACTAAACTTATTAATACTAATAAGCAGTGGAATGCTATAGTGTAAGAACTGGCTGGAATTCTCTTTCCTCACTCTAAAATAAAATTCATAAAGATTTNTGTTAATCAAGCACATACTTGTTGTGTTATATATATTTTTAAATTTATTTATTATGTATACAGTGTGCTGCCTGCACACCAGAAGAGGGCACCAGCTCACATTATAGATGGTTGTGAGCCACCATGTGGTTGCTGGGAACTGAACCCTGATCCTCTGGAAGAGCAGCCAGTGCTCTTAATCACTGAGCCATCTCTCCAGCCCCATTGTGTTATATTTTCTTATTCTTTTTTTTTCTTTAATCGGCTGTTTATGACTATTCTGTTCTCTCCAATGCATGTGTGCATTTGTGCATTGAATTTTTTTCCTAGTAATGTCCTAATCTGGGTTTTAGGTGGGCCCAGCGATTTTTAAGAGTAAAATTAAGTATAAATATATACATGCTGGATCTTACATTGTCAGAATAGAACCCCATGGTTAATTCCTTTTTTTTTTTTGATTTTTTGAGACAGGGTTTCTCTGTGTAGCTTTGTGCCTTTCCTGGAACTCACTTGGTAGTCCAGGCTGGCCTCGAACTCACAGAGATCCGCCTGCCTCTGCCTCCCGAGTGCTGGGATTAAAGGCGTGCGCCACCACCGCCCGGCCAAGGTTAATTCCTTTATATTTAATTAAAAGCTGCCTTCCGTCATAGAGATAGTTTGCTCTGAGATCAGCTCCTAGGTTTGAGTGTATTTTCTGATCCACGTTGACTTTAAAGTTTACTTTGAATTAAAACAAGAGCAGATATCCTCATCACCCATAGAATATCTGGTTGCATCTTTTCTGACCACGGAGTTATTGTTAGCTTAATATTCTCCCCACTTTTCCTGATTGTGTTGATAAACCTAGTACAATGGCAAAGGCTTCTAACTGTTTGCTCTGCATCTCCAGGCAGGTAAAGTGCGAAAACATGTAACAGAGCAAGAGAAAACTGAAGAGGGCTTAGGCCCCAACATCAAAAGCATTGTGACCATGCTCATGCTGATGCTTCTGATGATGTTTGCTGTCCATTGCACATGGGTCACGAGCAATGCCTATTCCAGTCCAAGTGTGGTCCTCGCCTCCTACAATCATGATGGGTAAGAAAACAACTTGGTTGTGAGAAAGTTTAGACTTACCCTTTTTTATTTTGCCTCAAAAAAAAAAAAGAGAGAGAGAGAGAGAGAGAATATTGTTGGTGAAACTGATTTTGATTCTACTTTTTAAGGCATAGTGGAGATGTCACCCAGGGCTGCCCACATGCTAGGGCAACCCCAACCCCTAAGTTTACTTTGTCTTTTGATTGGCCTTTCCTCAACCTTTGGATGGGTGGTAGTAACTATGTTTTGTGCTCTTTTCCAAAATCTTTCTGCATATATAGTTGTGTATACTTAGTGGNCACTGGACATCATCATTGGTGTGAAACTTACTAGGAATGGAAGTTATGGGGCCCAACCGAAGCCTACCTGAGAGACCTGGAGGCAGGCCTAGCTAGCTGGGTTAAGGGGCCCTGATGATTTCAGTGCAGCTAGATGTTGACAGCTGGCTTTTATAGTGCCACATCTCACCTTTCTACTTCACATGCAATCTTAGGATCAGACTTTGTCCCAGAGTTAAGTTCATTAGAATCTTGTGTTTTACAAGACAAGTGATTTGTTTGCACATTAGTTTGGGAAACACTAGTATAGGCACTGACCCCCTGACCCTACCCCCACCTCCCTTGGAAGTAAGGGCTTTTAACTACCATCTTTAAAATGAAAATTTTCACTGATTCAGCATCTCAAAATGTTAAGCTATCTCCTTCACACTTAAAGATGTCATGTAAAATAATACTGTGGTTCTTTTCAGCACCAGAAATATCTTAGATGATTTTAGAGAAGCATACTTTTGGCTAAGACAAAATACAGATGAACACGCCCGGGTCATGTCCTGGTGGGACTATGGCTATCAGATCGCTGGGATGGCCAACAGGACAACTCTGGTGGATAACAACACCTGGAATAACAGCCACATAGCACTGGTGAGGACTTGGCATTGGTGTTTGTTTCTAAAGAATAAAAGAGTTCATACTACTTAACTATCAGACTTCACTTATAATTAAACAGGAAAGATACAGGTTAAAATACTTGTCTACCTGTGTATTCTGGTTTTAAGAGTAATATGTATTCAGAATTGCAGGCTGATTTCTAGTAGCTTTTGAGATTACTGAGAACTAGGCAAAATCTGGAACTTAAAATGCTTGTTGTGTATTTTTTTACATTGCAAATAAGAAAAAGCTTGCAAATATGAAAACAAGAATTTTATGATGTGCAAGTCATACAGGTGTGCAAATTATATATTCACACTATTAAATAGTGAATCTCCATAAATTAATCACTTCTGTACTTTATGAGTAGATAACTGGGTCTTAAATAAATGGATTCAGTTTTTAGTGCTGTGGCTGATTATCAGGTGTCTGCTTGGCTCAGAGTCTGCTCTGGAAATCATGGGCCAGGCTCAGCCTGAGGTTGAAAGAAAACTCTCTCTTTAAAAGCTTGCCTGTTTTCATTTTAAAATGTAAATGTCCTGGAACTTAATTATTTAAATGTACATTCTGATTTTGACACTTCTGCTATAAAATGGTTACCATAGTTAAGATGTTAGTAAATTCCTCTAAGTTTATTACATTCATAGAAAATCATTCCTACCCAAGATTCATGTATATCAAACTCAATGAATTCCACCTTACAGTAAAAATGTACATTTTTATTTCATCCTACAGGTNGGAAAAGCTATGTCTTCTAATGAAACAGCCGCCTATAAAATCATGAGGTCTCTGGATGTTGATTATGTGTTGGTTATTTTTGGAGGAGTTATTGGCTATTCTGGTGACGATATCAACAAGTTCCTCTGGATGGTTAGGATAGCTGAAGGGGAGCATCCAAAAGACATTCGGGTAAGGACCACACTGGACATGGGTCTGAGTGGTTCTCATATTTGCTGATTTGCATTCTTTTCTTTCTTTTTCTCACTGTGTACCTGTGGCTGACCTGGAACACAGAGGTCCTGCCTTGGCCTCCTAAGGATGAGANTAAAGGCGTGCATTACCATGCCCAGTGGTTGCATTGTTTTCATCATCCTATCCTCTGTTCTACTGTCTTACTCTATTATTTATTTAAAAATACTAAATGTATTTCCTAGGTTTGGTAGCCTCATATGCTACATAACACTATTATATTGATAACCCCATATATGTGGAAGTGTTACATTAAACAACACAGGTATATAGTAGATAGTACTGTCTAGATTCATGTTTGTGCCCTCTGATGTTCCCATGGGGAAGGTGTGGCCTTACTAATGTGGTCTAAGAACACTTCCTCATGATTATACCTCCATCCTACCCTTTTCAGGTCTTCTGGCTTTTTCTTCTCCTAGCCTCTTGCTTCTGCCTTCTAATTGCATTTCCATTCTGCTCCACTACTACTCTTAATGTTTATAAATCTGAAAGAAACCAGTAATCTAGAAATCACTGTCTTTGCCTTGGTCCTATGTCTTCTTCCATGAAATATGACATTCATTGTTGTCACTTAGTGCTTTAAAAGCCTTTAGCAGATATGGAGAATGGCCTTGAAATCCAACAGATATGAGTCAGAATTAAAACTGTCAGCTAGGTGCTCCAGGCAAGTTATTTTATGCCAATGAACATAAATGCTTTGAGCATTGGGTCTTTTTCTAGGATCTAGAATTAGTATGGTGCCCAAGGCAAGACTTCGGTTATCACCACTGAAGATGGGTGAATATTTGTAGTAATGTAGTTTAAGCCTCATCTTANTATGGTATATCTCTTAGCAAAGCATTGGTTAAAAGTCTAAACTCTTGCCTGGAGTGCAAGCCCTTTAAACCTACTCTTCCTTTACGGGTCTCTTGGCTAACCTTATGCCACTGCCAGGCTGCTCTGGCCCCTGAAACTTGACTCTGGTTTCTTTGCTTGACTCCTCTGACATGTGTTTTTAATATTCTGTTATGGAATGCCTCTTTTTCCACACACTTGTCACGTCCTCTCCAGAGCCTTTTTTGGGTACACCCATGCCTCTATTTCTTCTCATAGAAAATTGCTTTGTAGTTAGATTTTATTTTGTCTCCCACCTTCTGAAGACAGGTAGCTAGAATTGTGCTTAGGTGAGGAAGGCACAAAAGATGAGACAGATATAGACAGGAGAAAGAAACAGATGGAGATGAGGCACAGTCCCAGATGTCCTGCTCAGGTGAAAATGCTATGACATTTTCCCCTTAGCTGTAATTAACACCCTGTTTCCTTANATTAGATTAATCTGAAATTTCATTCTCTTAAAACTTGATTTTAGTTTGTGAATTACTTGGCACCATTAAAAGTTGTAACATGATTACTGTTTCCAAATAAGTACTTTGAGCAGATTTCTGTGCTTTTTAAATACGCTATTTTTAAACTTTGTGGATAGATAATACAAAGTATGAAAAGAGTTTATCCCTCACAAGAAAAGAACACATTCCTTCCATAGATATTATATGCATATCATGTTCTTGCAAACTGCTGAGAGAATAGACTAAGTGCTGTCAGAAAAGGGAATGTGTAAGATGGTACACCATTCTACAGTGTGCACACACCTCACAACGCACAGTGTGTGCACCTCACAGCACAATGTACCACACTGTTTGTCGGTTAATAGAAACACTGGTCATTCTTAATACTATTTTGTGTCTGTGATTCTTATTTAAGCAACTAACTAGAAACAAGGTACATATGCTGTTTGCTTCCGTAGGCCTTAGGAATCTGTAACTGTGGCCATCGTCTTCATTCATTTTTTTCCCTTATAGTGAGTGTTCCATTAGGTGTGTTTGTTTACCTGGCTTGGCTAACTTTCTCTATGATGAGCATTTATGNCCCTGGCATAGTGAATAAATTTGTGCATTTATTATTTGAATCATATATAAGTATCTATATACTTATATATAAGTATCTAGAACATAGTCCTATAAAAGGAATGTCTAAATCAGAAATTACATTTTTACTATCTGAAATTGCATTTTAAAATCAGTAGTAAAATATCCCTATATAGGNAGGCTAATTTATAAATTAACCCAATAAAAATTACTACAAAAATAGTGCTATATATTCTTTCTAGTTTCTGTTCTGCAACTAAAGGAAGGTTTTGGGATTCAGAGGATAGCTTGCGGGCAAGATCCAAGGAGTGGTGAGTGAGGGTAGTTGCTGGGAGCTACCTCTACCTGGTGTTAAAACATGGAGCCGGAGTCGGTCTCGTTCTTTTTAACTGTGTGGCTGGAAATGTGACAGGATTAATTTTGGTGCTGGGGGATTAAAAAGAGTTGATGCTACCTCCACAGCTAGCACCTGTAGCTTTGAGTGTGTTATGTTGGGCTGACCTTGGACTTGCGGGTTTTTTTTCCATAGGAAGGAGACTACTTCACCCAGCAGGGAGAATTCCGTGTAGACAAAGCTGGATCTCCTACTCTGTTAAATTGCCTTATGTATAAAATGTCATACTACAGATTTGGAGAAATGCAGGTTGGTTCAATCAGTTCTTCTACAGCTTTTATTCAAATGGGGAGGGACCCTATAAGCTCTTTGGAGGGGAGGACAATAATGATGTCTTAATTGTGCCGGAGAGAAATGGGCAAGGCTTCTTTCCTACCATGTTTAGATTTCAAACCCCTGATCCTCTTGCCTCAGTGTTCTGGGTGCTGGGCTTATAGCATGTGTCGTGCCTAGCTCAATTTCTGATTTTTTTGTGATACATTAGAGAAAAATTAGACCAATGACTTTTTCTTGTCTGTAAATAATGGGGGGGGATGATTTAGATTGATGACATGGCTTTTGATGGAAACCAAAATATGTTATTCTGACATTTAAAAATTACTTTTGCACTAAAAACAATTAACAACAAACAGAGGTACACTCTCTTCATCCGTCCTCATTCCTGCCTTATAGGCACAAATTAAATTCTCATTTGCTGAAGATAATGCTAACTCTACATGCCTCAGTTCAGAGAGAGCACCAAAAGCAGTCTGCAAGCTAACCTTACACTCTCAGCTTTTCCCCACAGACANACTTGCCGTCCCTTCCCCTCTCTGGTGCCCTCAGCCCTCTTTCCTTGTCTCTCCACCAGCTTACTATTCTTTGTTGAGCGCGGTCTGGGGATGCAATTCTAGGCCATTGCTCTGAGACACTTGATTGAAGTTTCTCCTGTCCTGTGTTGCATGTATTGATAAACTGGTTTTTGCTGCTGTTACTCTGTTTCATTGCAGGATCCATCCCAACCTAAGAAGTTGTGGGGGCTAGGGAGAAACTGTCGCCCCTAACTATTGTTAATCCATTTTATAGCCTGTAATACCAAGTTGATAGTTTCATTCCAAGCTGTCAGTGAAAACAAATTGCACATGACTTTCTAGTCAGCTTGGAAACTTAAAAATTAGAGGAATTATTTGTTTACTTTTCTACCGGGAAATTTCATCTCTAACTTGAAAGGGTTTGCCTGAACCTCAGAATGTGAAATTTTTTCCATTTGTAAAATACAGTAATGGTGACTAGTATGATCTAGGAGAATTTATATCTCATTGCTTTCTGTGTTGCTCTGTGGTAGATGAGTATAAGTGGGTATCTGCTTCATTATTCACCTGTGATCATTCTCTAGGTGGCTTTAAAAGCAAAACATCATGCCCACAATAATGTAGATGTAAATTTTTATTTGTGTTTGCTTCATTTAAAGACCACTTGCCAAACTCATGCTAGAAAAAAAGCACCTGCCCTCT
>LZPO01011125.1:2027491-2053092 GCA_001675575.1 Neotoma lepida | reverse complement strand
CCTAAGTTGGATGCTAAGAGCTCACATAGTGGAAGGAGAGCTATTCTCTAATCTCCACATGTATACGGTGGCACATACATGCCCATACACATAAACATACAAATATAGGGAAAAATTTTTTTGTAAATTAGCCAGGGATCAGTTGGACCCATAGCCCTCATTGGCTAATAGACTGAAATATCAAAATAGCTATATACTTGTCATTTTCAATGGCCACATGATATACCATATAGTGGATATACTAATTATTTAATCATTTTCCAAATGCTAGGCAAGTAGGTGGTTTCTCTTTCTTGAATTGTTTTCTCAAAATAAAAATAAACTCGTGTTTGAATCTTTAGTGTATTTAATAATTTTCCACATCAATGGATAGATTCCCTAGAAATGGAACGCAAGATTAAAGTGAGTTCCTACATTGAAATCTAATGGTCCCTAAGCTATACGTGCTTCTATCAGGAGCATGGGATGTGTGGAGTTGGTTCCTTGCCTGTGCCAGCACTCACTATTTTAAAAATAACATTGCTAGTCTGTCAAAAAGGGAAGAAAAAAGAAAACGCTCACTGCTTCCCTGCATAGTTCTGGGATTAATTTACAATCGACCAATAATACGGCAGTTGGGTTGACAAGCTTTTTCAGGACAGCGGATGACAGTCCACTCTCTAACTGCAGAACCACCCAGGTGACAGCTACACAGGTCTGTCCCCAATGGACCCAGGAGGGGACATTCAAACAATTAAAGAAAGTAACTTCTGGTCCTTTGCCATTAGCTGTGCTGCTGAAGTTTCCCATGGGTCCCCCAGTGAAGGCTGGGGCAGCTGAGCTGGGTAGGCATACCTGGACTCCATGGGCCCCTGCTTCTCCAGAGGTCTGAGCTTCTTAGGGTACACAGGCAGGGCAGTCGTGTCAATGACTTTGGTCTCCCCATTGCTGTAGGTGAACTCCAAGGTGCCGTTCCATTCCCCGTGAGCTTTGCAGACTATAGTGTTGGTTGGGTTGTGTTTCACTTCGGCTGTGACCCTGAATTAATGAATGAGTCAAATGAGTCAAAAGGGAACTCTGGTTCAGAGACTTTTAAAGGCGGCTTTGCAGCTTGGCTCAAAGACTGGGTTTTAAAAAAGATGCAGTATTCTTGATGAGAACAAGAAAAGGTGGAGTAGGTGTGTCGGCCCATGCCTGTAACCTCTAGCAATTAGGAAACTGAGGCCAGCCAGGGCTAGGTGGATAGGCCTCTTATAAAAAAAGAATGAATGGAAGAGAGGGAGAAAAGGAAAGAAAAAAAAGGCAAAAACCCAAACTCGAAATCAGGTCTGAAGATGGATCAACAGTAACAGTCAGGGGTCAGAACCCACTTCTCTGTTCTGCTACTCTCTCAGAGTGGTTATATACAACATGTCACGAAGATGAGGCAACAGGAAAATGGAAATATACTCTCCTCCCCAAAAACAGCATCCGAGTGCTACAATGTGACCACAGAAGGAGGAAGAAGACTTTCCCGTCCTTAAATAAGACCGTTGGTTCTATGCCAAGCATCGCTGTGCATGTCCAATCCCAGCATTCANGGCAGGGCCAGGAGGACTACAAATTTAATGCCAGTCTAGGCTGTATGGTAACTTGTCTCAAAAATAAAATAAAGCTAAAGCAAACAATCCAATCACCACAAGGTCAGTTCTNTGTGGGGATGAAGCCTGGGGCTGCTCACACTCCTCAGAGTCCATACAGCTACCCAGCGCCCACACCTTCCTGATGAAGGCCAAGCCAAACCTGGTTTCCTGGCACCACCTGCCAGCTCATGGCAGTACCTGGACAGGAGTCAGCAATGGCTGGATGACCACTTTCACCAGTGGAGACCTGTGAGATGGTTCACCAGATACAGGTGCTGACCATGCCAGCCTGGCAACCTGAACCTGAATTAGGTCCCCAGAACCCATGGAAAGGTGGAAGGTGAGAACCAACCCCACGAAGTTGTCCTCTGACCTCCACATGAACACCATGCCGCCCCCCCCACACTCACACACACGTATGGATACACACAATGATGATAATAAAAGGCCCATGGAGACTGCCAGTCCTCTGCCTGACCTGGAGAACCCAGGGCTCTGTGTCTGTGGGAGGAAATGCCCCTGGAGCCAAGTCCTCAGGGCCCAGTGGCCCAGCTTGTGCTGTTTCCAGTTTGCTTTTTCTATTTTTATTTATTTGTCTATTTTTAACTACATGTATTGGGGAGAAGTGTGTACATGCTGGGTATGGATGTCTGTGGAGGTCAGAGGCATCAGATTGCTTGAAACTGGAGCTATTGGTTGTGAGCCATCCAGTGTAGATGCTGGGAACTGAACTCTGGTTCTCTGCAAGAACAGTAAGTATTCTTAACCTCNGAGCTATCTCTGGCCTAAGTTTCCAGTTTTCAAGTGCAGGCATGGAAGCCACCTCTCTTGGCCTAGGAACCATTCTGGTTCCTATTGGACAAGGCTCCTGGTGTAAAGTATGAGTGGTGTGCTGGCCAACGCTGCACAATGGGCCCTCCGTGAGAAACACAGCTGCTTGCTTTTGATGCTAGATCTATTGTCTTTCAACTGCCAGCCTGAGAACTGAATGCTGGCAAGAAACACACCCAGTCAGCGTCAGCTCCAGCGTACTGCTGAGGGTGTCTGCGTGTGTCCCCAAGCTAATTACAGCAAAGTCCAAGAAACAGCAGCTTGGGGATTGAGGTCTCTGTACAATGGCAGACTTGCTCCAGTCAGGACTTTAGAACAAGTCTGTCCTTTCTCCAATGGTCACCTCTCTTTCAGTTCAAGACCTGGNTTCCCAGCTTCTAAGGACAGTGACATAGTCTGTGGCTTGGATGCCCAGGACTCCAGGAGCTGAGAAGTGGGGACCCCAACAATGCCTGTACCTGCAGAGCACCACACTATAAAGCGAGGGGCTAAAAGGCCAGTTATCCTCTAGGTGTCTTCTGCATTACTACAGACTGTCCATCAATGATGACTGGGGAGCCCCAAGGCCTACACTATGAAGTGGGGGAAAGAGGTACCTTTTCAAACAAGAACTGTTCACCATCTTGATGGTCGACTCATCTACTGAAATGCCATCTTTTTTTAGGGTAGAGAGTGCTGGGGGATTGAACCCAGGTGTTTGTGCATGTCAAGCAAACACTCTACCAGTGAGGTGTGGCCCCAGCCCTTTGCTTTTGGAGACAGGGTCTCACTATGGTATCTGAGCTAGCCTGGAGTTTGCTATGTAGCCCAGGCTGGACTAGAACTTGAGATTTTCTTGGCTCTGCCTCCAGAGAACTGGGCTTCTAGGTAAGTGGCATTATGCCTGGCTAGAACTCAATCTATTTTTTTTTAAGTGACAAGATCTCATGTATCTCAAGCTAGCCTCACTAAGTACCCAAGGATGACCTTGAACTTCTGATTCTCCTGCTTTTGCTTCCCAAATTCTGGGATAACAGGTGTACCTACCACATCTAGTTTCTTCTAAAAGGATGAGAGGACTCAGGCATAAAGAGACATACAGTCAGAGTCCTGGCCACTTCCTACCTGTGGACCTTCCCTCCGTAGAAGGGCTTCGTGTGGAATGTCACGGTGGCAGAGTACCCAGTCTTGGCACAATTGATGTTCACCTTCCCTCCAAGTTCCACCCATGGGACAGTGAGGATAGAGCGGGCGTAGGCACTGGGCAGTGTGAAGACGTATTCTTCCCCGTGGTCCAGGAGCCGAAGTACACCTCCAGGAGAGAGAGAGAGAGTCAGACCAGCAAGAATAGGCAGAGAGCATGAAGGATGGGAACACCCAGGTGGGAGACCCAAGAGGGTCCTGCAACAAATGCCATGCCTCCTACCTTGACAGAGCTCTCTGCTCATTGCCCCGTGTTCCACTCTGTACCATGCAGAGCTCTGGAAAACACCACAAGCAAGGCAGACCTGCTCTTTGTCATTCAAGTGGACATTAATCACTCAGCAAAGACACCNTCGTGACTAGGATCAAGGCAGTANGGGAGAGGTGGCCAGTGCCAACGAGGCCCCTATCGGGACAAATTAACCTAAAAATGGAGGGTGCCTCAAGGAAGGGGCATTTGAGCTAGGTATAAGACAAAACAGGTGCACAGACCCACATATGCAATTCCCTGGACAAGACCAAGGAAAGGGCTTGTGTGAGGGGAGAGGTGGTGTGCAGAGGTGTGGGGGCTGAGCAGGGCAACAAGGAAGGGAAAGGCTCCAGTCTTGCTCCAGGGCTGCTGGAGTGAGGGGACCCCATGAACAAGCACCTGGCCCTGCATCTATCTCCTTGCTCCCCTTCAGCATTGAGACAAGGGCACCCACCATCAAGGGTACGTACCATGAGCCTACACAGATGACAACTCTGTTCATTAACTAGATAGACATGACCAGAAGTGGTTTGTGATGCTCCCTCCCAAGGCTCCTGGTTCCCCAACCAGCGAGAGTGAAGACTGCAGCCAATGGTTCCCATGAGGACTGAGTACTCACTGGTCACCAGGCCCCTGAGAGGCTTTGTATGATGCCCTCCAAGGCCTCACAGCATCCCACAGGACAGTGAGGGTCACGGTTTCAATGTACAAAGGGGACAACTGATGCTGGAGACAGAGCCTAAGGGACACTGCCAGTCCTGATTTCTCTCCTGAAATAAAGCTCTAGAGGGGAGAGAAGTCAAGGACAGGGAGCAGGAGAGGGAGAAGAAAGAACGATCCTGCACACGGGGGTGGGGTGGATGGGACACGGGTCTGGAGTACAGTCAGTGAGGAGAGCGTGAAGGCAGCTCTCACCCATGTGGTCTGCAGTTCCAGGAGCTACAGTGCACACAACACACTATAGGCTCTCAGCTAAAGCCATGAGTGTCCGAGCTCCTGCCCATGGACCAAGTGTCCGCTTCTGTGAACCCATGGGGCCATACCAGTCTAGACCACCAAGCTTGGAGGGAGACTCACTCATGGGGCCTGTGTGGGAACGGAAACAAGCGAGGATTGAGGATGGCTCTGTGGGTTCACAGCCGTGTGGGCACAGGGGGTCTGATACTGGAACTGTACTTAATGCCACTTCTGGCCAGGAATACAATTGAGGACACTTAATAGACATATTAAATCAGCCTTCTTCCATCCTACCCAAAACATACATGGTCAGAACACACTGACTGTCTCCCACCACCTTCTCCAGCTCACTACAGCACTTGACTCTATTAACTACTGTCCTGAAAGAGAAACTCAGGCTCCTGTGTTCTTACTATGACCTTGACATTCCTTCTGCACCTCAGAGAGACACCCNTCCATGGCCTGATGCCCCATCACCCNATCCACGCACTTACTAAGGGGAATTAGACATGACACATCATCATGGCTTCTGACCAGGGCCTTGCAGAAGGATCTAGCCTGAACGTCTGTCTCAAAGCCTACTTTTGTGTAAGACTTTCACGAACTGGGCAGCTTGAGAAGACAAAAGGCAAGAGCTAGCAGGTTGAAAAGAGAAAACACAGGTGTGGTGGCCCACACCNGTCATCCAGAGGCTGAGGCAGGAGGACTGAGAACACAAGGCCTACCTGGGTGACACAGTGAAACCAGAAGGAGGAAAAAAGCCACCAGGATGGTCCTGTCAGTCTCAGTTCTAAGTTCCCTGATTCCTCAAGCTCNAGCCACATCCCCAGAGAGGAAGAGGCCCCTGGGACTCTGGAAGACGCTTCCAGTCACTTCTAGGCCTCTGTACACACTGTAGGTTTAATGGCTACTCGCTGGTTTGGAGGGTTAGTTTTCATTGTAGGTCCCATGGAGAATCACTGAGCAGGGAGTCTCGGGGAGGAGTCGTCTACACAGGCTGGGTTAATTGAAGTGGGAAGGGCCATCCTGAATGAACAGTGCCATGCCACAGCTTGGAATCCTGGACTGACTGAAAAGAGTTAAGCAAGGTGAACATGCATCTACTGCTCTCTTCTGATGGGGACAGTGTGACCAGTTCTCTCAAGCTCCTGCTGTGACTTTTCTGCCATGATGGACTGTCACCTGGAACTGTGAGCCAGATGAACTTTCTCCCTTAAGTTGCTTTCCTATTTTACTACAGCAACAGTAAAGGAAACTGAGACGGTGACCCCCTTCCACGTGGGCAGCATGTCTCCTGAAACCTCACAATGGTGTCTGCTGTGGTACNACTTCAGGTTTAAACCTGCCTGTCCTTAACCAGGACATCTGGATACTCGCTTGCTGGAGCCCACACCAAGGGCAGTGTCAGTCACCTGTCAGATGAATGGATGGATGAACAGAGAAGAAAGCCTCTCTAGACCATTAACAATGAGGAGGTAAACAGGTTCATGACACTGTCTGTGTGAAACAGACAGCAACCTGGGGGCAGGGACTCTCTAGAAAACACCTGCACTTCATCTACAAAGAGCTGATTATGTGGGGCATCATAGTGCAGGCCTCTAGTCCCAGCCCTTAGGAGGCAGAAGCAGGAGGATCACTGCAAGTGTAAGGCCAGCCTGGGTTAAATAATGAGTTACAGGACTGCAGAAAGAATCTCTGTTTTAAAAAATAACAACAACAACAATAAGAAAATAGCTAAAGAACTTATCCTGTAGGGAATTTAGATTAAGTAATAGAATAGAATACGATACCCCAATACCAATTTTTTTCTAATTTATTTATATATCATGTATGCATGTGTGTATGGGGCTGGGCGGGTGGGTGGGGTAGGTGGTGCATGTGTGATAGCCAGAAGATAATTGTGGGAGGAGCTTCTCTCTTCCCACCATGTAGGTCCTGAGGATTAAACTCGGGATTTCAGGCTAGTGAGTNCCTCTACCTACTGAGTCATCTTGCTGGTCCCAATTTTTGTTTTCCAATGAAGATAGATTGAATTGCTCCTAAAGACTCAAGGACACGATCACTGCAAGCTTAGATATCCCTTGGGACCTTATGGAGCCTGNCTCTGAGCTTTCCATTCAGCCATACCCCTGTGGGTACCTGCCCTATGGCTTCGGCCCAGCAGTGCTGCCCAGGGTGACACTCTGGCCTGCATCTGAGGAAAAGGCTCAGGAAAGGAGCCTGACTGAGGGCAGAGGACAGAGGACAGGCCCATAACGACAGGCCTGACCTCACATCTCCTCCGGGCCTCAGCAGCCTTGGCTGTGCCCTTGGAAGGTCTTCAAGGTACTGGGCCAGGCACCATTCTCTCCTTGCTCAGTCACCCCCTCACATGATCCTGAATCTGTGAGCTTGGGAACTTTCTGGAAGTGTGTTGTAAACTCAAGGAGTCTCCAGCATGGGAAATCACACAGGCTGCTACCTAACATAGCCCACAAATAGCACCAGCTATACTTCCTCTCTCTCCCCAGATCCTGCTGGAAGTGGTTCCCTTGGGTCTGCACTCAGACAGCACCATAGACAAAGGCCATCCAGGTCACTAGTGACCTCCAGGCCCAGACACCAGCAGTCGTATCTTCTCTTCATAGAGTTGCCCAGCATGGCCTGCTGCAACTACCTACTCCTCCCATGGATACTGTACTGGGTGGTTTTGTGTGTCAACTTGACACAAGCTAGAGTCATCAGAGGAAGGAGCCTCAGCTGAGGAAATGCCTCCTTGAGATCCAGCTGTAAGGCNTTTTCTCATTTAGTGATCAATGGGGGAGGGCCCAGCCCATGGTGGGTGGTGCTATCCCTGGGCTGTTGGTCCTGAGTTCTGTAAGATGGGCTAAGCAAGCCAGTAAGCAGCTCCCCTCCATGGCTTCTGCATCAGCATCTGCCTCCGGGGATCCTGCCCTGTTTGAGTTCCTGTCCTGACTTCCTTCAGTGATGAACAACAACGTGGAAGTGTAAGCCAAATAAAACCCTTTTGTCACCAACTTGTTCTTTGGTTATGGTGTTCTGTCACANCAATAGAAACCCTAACTAAAACAGATACCCTTCTGGGNAGCCTCTCTGGCTCTGCTAAAGCCTCCGTACCTCTCCCTGCAGGANGACAACAGGGACAAGGGATCATAAAGCAAGCTTCTTGGCCTTGAGAACTTTAAATGACATAAGTTTGCCTTGGCCAGGGATTCCCCTGGAAGAGTGCACAGCTCTCCCCAGGAGCACCCATGGTGAGCCCACATTCTGCTCTCCCAGGAGCACCCATGGTGAGCCCACATTCTGCTCTCCCAGGAGCACCCATGGTGAGCCCACATTCTGCTCTCCCAGGAGCACCACACTCAACCAATGGTGAGTCTACATTCCTCCTCCATACTGTCTCCACTCAGCTACACACCCTACTATCTGCTCATAGCAAAAACTTCAACGAGGGCCAGCAAGGTGGCTCAAGCAGACAAAGGTGCCTGGTGACAACAGGACAATATGAGTTCAAGCCTAGGTCCTACGTGATTGGAGAACTGACTCCTGCACACTATTCTGACTTCCATATGCTCACCGTGCCATGCATATATGCATACACGTGCACACACACGTTTTTGTTTTTAAACCACCACCTCAGTAAAGAAGCAGGTGTGGTGGCTAAAGCTTATAATCCTAGCACTTGAGATGCGGAGGCCTGAGAACTGCAGAAAATTCAAGGCCAGCCTGTACAGTGAGGACCAGGCCAGTCAATACTACAAAGGAAAATCCTCTCTCAGAAAACACATCCCCCTCCCAAAATTTTAAACTGAAAAAAAGTCCACCTCAGTGACCCTTGCTCTCACACCCACAGGCACACCCTCTCAGCTCCCCTCACTTCAAAATACAACTGGACTGTTGTGGTTTAGACCTTAATGGTCCCCAAAAGACTCATGGCTGATGACCTGAGTTCAATCCCCAGGATCCACGTGGTGGAGAGAGAGAACTGACTCCTGACAGGTTGTCATCTGACCTTCATATGTGCATTACACACAATTAATTACATGTAATNATAAAAATTTAAAAAGTTGAATAGTAACAAACCATGCTGAAGGCCTATGCATAAATGGCCTTATTCCTTTACCAGATGTAAACCTATGGCTTTTTTTTCCCTTGAGACAGGATTTCTCTATGTAGCCCTGGCTGTCCTGGAATTCACTTTGTAGACTAGGTTGGTTGTGAACTCAGAGATCCACCTGATTCTGCCTCCCGAGTGCTGGAACTAAAGGCATGTGCCACCATGCATAGCCAACCTCCAATTCTCAAGGCTCTCACAACGCCATAAACTCCATGTAGAGTAAAAAGACATACCCTAGCTGACTTGTGCAGCCTTCAGGGACCCANGGTTTTCACCTTATCAGCTCTTGTGGAGGATTAAATAAGAACGGCCCCCATTGGCCCCTATGTTTAAATGCTTGGGCTCTAGTTAGTGGACTGTTTAGGAAGGATCAGGAGGTGTGGCCTTATTGGAGGAGGTGTGTCTCTGGGGGCTGGGCTTTGAGGGTTCAAAAGCCAAGTCTAGTTCTCTCTGCCTTCACCTTTCGGATCAGATGTCAGCTCTCAGCTATTGCTCCGGCGCCTGCCTGCCTGCCTGCCATGCCTGCCTGCTGCCTGCGCTATGCTCCAGACTCACCTCTGAAACTGTAAGCAAGTCCGACAATTAGATGTTATCTTGTATAAGTTGCCTTGCTCATGGTGTCTCTTCACAGCAATAGAACAGTGACTAAAACACCTCCCTGAGGCACTCCAGGCACCACACCAAGACCTCATTTACCAAAAAGGGGAAAAGGGATGGTTTTCAGTAACCTTTTGTGATGTAACCAGAGAAGCCACAAAAACCACACACACATATATGGCTGTTGCTAAGGTGTCTAAGATCAACTCAGCTGAGATGACACCCATGTCTGGGTGCAGCACCTTTTTCTATTATCTCCTTTACCCACATGTTTAAATCTATGTTCTAAATGTCTTAGTAAACTCCAGTGCTGTTTAATACTGGNGGGAACTGAAATTATTTTCCTCAAGGAAGCCAAGAATCCCGCTTTCACCTGAGCAGAGGTCTGTGAAGAGTTCCTCAGGCTGCTGCTGGTGGCATGGAGCCCTGGCTCTGGCCCACACCCCACTTGGCACTAACAAATGCCACACTCTCAGCAAGGCCTACCCACTAACAGCTCACCCAGCCTCCTCTGGGGCCCTTCCCTGTCTCTTTCTNTATAGCACTTACTTCTCAAAACAGAACACAGCTGACTCCCTCACTTATTTATTACACAGAAAGACAAGGTGCTTCACATCAGAAGGGATGTGTGGGTTCCTTCTCTTCTGTTTATTCAAGTGTCCCTAGATCCTAGGACAGTGCCTAGCACCTGTGAGTGCTCAAGAAATGTGCAGAGCCGAGCTGGTGAGATGGCTTAGCAGGTAAAGGTGCGTGCTGCCGAAGACCTCGGTTTAATTCCCCAGAACCCACACGGTGGAAAGAAGAAACCACTTCCTGTAAATTGTTGTATTCCCTTCCCTTCTCCTTCCTCTCCCTCCCTCCCCCTCTCTCTCTTCTCTCATGCACTCTCTTTCTCTTACTATATATAAATAGATAGGTAGAGATATATAGATATACATATATAATAAACATACACATTTACATATATATGTGTGTGTGTATATATAATTTTTAAAAACTTAAATGCACACAGTGAAAGTATCCTTCAATGATGGAGTCTGAGAAGGACTCCCCAAAAACCCAAGAGGCTGAAAGTAAAACTCTGTGGGTTTTTTGTTTACTTTTGCTTGTTTTTGAGGATGAGAACTGTTGAGTCTCAAATGGATCTGTGACTCAAAGGGAGTTAAAATAGACACTAACGTAGACACCACAACTTAACAGGCCTTGTTGGATTTCTTCCCACAATGAACAAACCATTCATGGCTCTTCCCTAAGATAAGAAGGTGTTGTCCATCCACCAGTGAATGACCAGCCTCTTCTCATGGCAGCATCCCCAGCACAGAGCCAAAGACTTGCCTTGAGAGGTTCCTCTGAGCAGCTTTCAGTAGGCAACTGTTATCCCTATGGTCTGGGAGCCAGAACACTGGTGAAGGTGAATACATTTAGGGCCACACACTCATGTGTGGTCACACACTTAGGGCCATCCACAGACCATCTAAAGAAGATAGATTCTGGAAGGCGGTGTGTGCCACTGCACTGTGTGTGACAACACAAGTCAGCCAGAAGCTGGGACCCATCCCTTTCACTCATCACCTAGTGCTACTGAGAAATCAGCNGAGCTGGTCCAACATCCATCCCTCCTTCCCACCCCCATTTACAAATAAAATGTATACACAAAAGCATCTATTGCTTGTCTCAAATGCAAAGGGCACTGGGTAAGACTCCAATTCATGATGATGGCTTACCTTCACCTATCATGGAGACCCCCACGGACATGCCCATGAACTTGCTTTTGGTCCATACGTGAGTGTTGACACACAGTCTCTTCTCCTTGCACTCACAGTAGAAGCAGGAGACTGGTGGATGATGGGACACCTGCTCAGCCACAAACCTGAGTTTATAGCTTTTACTAGGGTCCTCGGCCATCGAATGCTCATGACAACTGATAGGAGAATGGGAAGAAGTCCGCTTTGCTTTGACTCTGTCCTTGGGGACCTCCCAGGAGCAGTGAAAGGTCTCACCGATAATGGGGTTATAGGGCTTCTTGGCTAGGGTGCCTTTGCGGCCCTCATGGAAGGCTGTAAGATAATACTCCACAAAGCTAATGACTCTCTCCTCTGGCGTCGCCCCGGCAGTGATGGCCAGCAGCAAGTCGGGGTGTGCCATAAAGTCTGCATACATCTCCAGTAAGGACCGCTTTTCCAGGATGAACGTAGGGAGCACCACCTGCATCAAGGACACAAAGGCCACAGGGCTTGTGAGTGCCTGGTCTGAGGAGGGGCTGCAGCCACTGCAGGGTAAGCCCCAGAGACCCAAGCCGGGAGTGAAGCCTTGACAGGGGCCATCAATGACAATTCAAAGGGGTTAGGAGTGACGGTGGTCAGCCCAGCTTTGTGCACAGAATTGAGTGATTCTCTTCTTTGCTCACCTGAGTTAATACAAGAGCACATGCTCACTCATTCTCTCTCTCTCCTTTCTGTCTCTCTTTCTCTGTGAGGGCTCTTCTAACACACCTTTGTAAACTCCTTGTGTCTCTGCTAACCCACGTCCCCCATTCCATCCCTGTCACTGAAAGGACAACAGCCTAGAAAGGCTTTTTTTTTATTATTACATTTTATTTATTATTGCTATGATGCACATGTGGTAGCCAGAGGGCAACTTGCTGGAATTGATTCTTTCCTTCCACCATGTGTTTAACTCACATCGCCAGGCTTGGCTCAAGTACCTCGACTTGTTAAGCCATCTTTTTAGCCCAGAAAGGCTTTTCTCATCCCTCCTCCCCACATCAGCTATAGGACACTCTCTGTGCTTCCACAGAAAGGGCCACTGTGTCCTGTTGGTCCGGGAGGCCAGGCAGACAGGGTCTCACCACCAAGAGTGTCTAAATGGGGACAATATTAGAGTGGTATGTGTACCCAACACAATTTGGGTAGGGGGCCCAGAGATGGAGCCCATTTGCTAGCAAGTGCCATAGAGCTACTCTGTGGAAGAGGACTATCCTAAATCCATCTATGGAACTGTTCCCCAGGGCAGGACCTTGGGAAACCAGGATGCAACACAAGGAAGAAAGAGGGGCTTAACTCATAGTATCATCTGGGTCTGTTAGCATCCTGTGACTGAAGGAGAGACATGAGTAGGACGGACAAAGGGATACCAAGTTGGTCCAAAGGAAATCCAGATGGTCACTCTAGGCCTGTACAACCCCAAATTCCTACAACCAAGTCACCTAAAGCAAACAGAGGTCACCTGAACCTGTTACCTCCCATTGTCCTAGGGTCCCTACAAAGTAACTCCCTATCAGGCATCAGGGCCTGCTCACTCATTTGCAAAGCAGTGCTTTCTCTACCCTTGANTACCTCAAGGCAGGAGAGAGACAGGTAAAATTATGGAGACATAGGAGGAAAGAAGCCACTCACCACAGAGTCTGACTGAAGCCTCTTGGTGGGTGAGAATTAAGACTCGGGTGCACAGTTCCCACAGGCCAGGCCGCTGAGCAGGCTCTCAGCACAGAGGCAGGAAGCCAGGCTAAAGGCCCCAACAGGCCAAGCATATTCACTCCTCTCCCAAATATTTTCTGGGAAGCTCATGAACACGATTATTGACTATCTATAGTGAGGGCATCATAGTTTCCTGCATCCCTGAGATATCCACTTGTATCTTGTTGTAATCCTGCCAAGTTCANCTCAACCCTCTCCCACCCCACCTCCACACTCATTAAATTCCTTGTAACCCTTTGAAAATAATAACTTCAAAAAAAAATCACCAAAGTTGAGCTGGTGAGACAGCTCAGTGGGTTAAGGTATTTGCTGCCAAGCCTGTTGACCTGAGTTCAGTCCCTGGGACCCACATGGTAGGAGATGAAAGCCAACTTCCAAAAGTTGTCCCTCAATTTTACACATGAATGGCACACATGCTTCCTCATTCAGCAAAATAAATGAGCGTAGCAATGTTTTTAATCACAAAGTCCTATCTGTGTGACTATCATGAAGGAAATGATGTGACTCTTCTTTGAAAAGCCCCCATCCATGATCTTGGTCATGTTTTACTCTCTCTCCAAGAGCATATCTTTCCTTTAGCCCTAGTGCTTAAAATCTATATTAAAATCTCTTTTAATAAACTTCAAATCTACTCCGTGGTGGCTCATCCTGAAATTCCTTTCTGTGAGGAAGTCACAAATCTGGCTTCATCTGATTTGAGGTCCCTTAGGAGAATAAAGAACCTCTCCTTAGGTTGCTATAGACAACAGCTTAGAGTCATCCCCCTCCTCAACCTCTGTCTCTGTCTCTCTCTCTGTCTGTCACTGCCAGCCTTGTTTTGCTCCTTTCCACATGGACTCATGGGGTTTCAAAGCTGGCAGGCCATCAGGTTATATAATAACTGATCTTGAATATCACCCAAGCTTACAGATCTGTAACTACGACTCCATGCCAGGCTTCCCTTAAAAAAATTGCTTTTGGTGTTACATTTAATTATGTGTGTACATATGAGTGCAGGTATCTGTGGAAGCCAGCAGAAGGTGTCTCAGATCCCCTAGCGGGCATTTTAAACAGCAGTGAGCCACTCAGGTGCTGGAAACTGAACTCTGGATGAGCTGTCCACCCAGCCCAGCNGGCTGGCTTTCTAAAAACTCCCTGCAAGTGATTTGGATACAAAAGATGTCCAGAGGAGAAAAAGCAAGCAGATGTGTCTTCAAAGCATAGTGCTTTCAGAGGAAATCAGAGAAAGCCAATCCCACTGGGAGGCACGGTTTAGCAGACAGCTCTTAATATTATTTATCTGTCATTAAAAGGCATGTAAAAAGAAGTAGCAAGATATAAAATCAAGCACAGAACACAATCCAAGTAAATCCATTCAAAGCCTCAGAATGTTAACTTGTCTCTAGACGATAAAGAGCTGATTTGCATTTTTNTAACTTTCTGCTTTCCTCAATCAAATGCAGGGAGAAGAAAATAGTCATCAAATGACAGCTGTATGAATCAAGGCAGATTTCCTCATTTTCTGTCAGCCATAATTCAACTAAACTGAGAACCCAGCTGTCCAAGCTCTCTGGGCCAGGCGTGCCCTCTACACACACACAGCCTTGGGACAGCACCTTTCCCGCTATCTGTGGAGTCAGGTGATCTCTGCTGAGCTCTGTAGGGCCAGGCTGTGCCACTCTCCTACTGAACAAGTAAGACCACCAAGCAAATGTCCCCAACACTCCCATCCTTTCTTCCCCTTCCTGAGTCACTCGGGAGCTCTGGAATGGTTACTCTTCAGTATCAATTTGAATTGATTAAGAAACATTCAGGATACANGCCTCTAGGTATGTCTTTGAGGGGGTTTCCAAAGACATTTAACAGAAGAGGGAAGATCCACCCTGCTTGCCAAGTGGCACCACTCCACAGGCTCAGGCCCTAGACTGAGGAGAATCCACACTGAGTACCAGCATCCATCTCTCTCTTAGCTTCCTGACCACCGATGCAATTCGGCCAACTGCTGATGCAATTCGGCCAACTGCTGTCAAGCCCTCCACACCATGACACACAGATCCCTTTAAAATGTGAACCCAAACTTCCTGCGTTCTTTCTTGTCAGGTATGGCCCACAGCATTCAAGCCGTAGGTTTTAGCAGCTGGAACCCTCAAGGAGACAAGCCTTGAAAAGGGAAGCAGCCATGCATGTCTCACAGAGACTGTCTCTTTCCCAAGGACACAGCCACAGAAGAGCAGAGTGGGGCTGAGGGCTCCAGGTCTAACTTCACTTGAGTACTTTCTGACTGGGCTCCATCCTCTGCCTCCACAGGATGGCTTAGGACTTTTCCACAATGGGCAAGTGATTTCCACATCTACATCTGAGACTCACATTGCAGTGAGAGAACCAGCTGTAGTATTTCCCCTCTAATGATAGCTGGTTTTTGTTTGACTTAACATTCAACACTAGGGCCCTTCACACATGCTAGGTGAGTGCTTAACCGCCAGGACACATCCCCAACCTTTATTTTCATTCTTTCTTTTTCTCTTTCTTTCATTTTTTAACGTTTTGAGACAGGTTTGCTGCTAAGCTGTCCCTATNAGCCTCAAAACCTTAAACTTGAATCTTCCTGTCTTAGCCTCCCAATTAGCTAACATAGACATAGCCCACTAGGCCCACATAGTTAGATACTTTTTCAAAAAGGGCAAGATTTTAGAACTCTGGAGACTGGGAATGTAGCTCAGTTAGCAGAGTGCTTGCCTNGAATGCTCACCACCCAGAGTNCAATCCCCATACACTAGTCATGGTAGCACACATGATCCCAGAACTGGAAGACTGAGTGTGCAAGGCCATCCTTAGCTACACAGTGAGTTTGAGTATAGCTTGGGCTATATGTGATCATGGAGAGGGAGAGGGAGAAAGGGAGGAGGGAGACAGGAGAGAAAGACAAGAGAAGGTGAGAGGAGAGGAGAAAAGAGGAGTGCAGGAGAAACACCTTTGCTCTTAGGAGAAACTGGCTGGAAAGATGCGTGCAAATCATCCTGGTGGCCTGCAATGTACTCCAGAATGACTCATCAGACAGCCCCCCACACGTGCACATACATGCTTACACATGCACATGCTTACACACGCATGCACACACACACACGCACGCACACACACACACACACATGCATATAAGCACATATAAGAATGGGGTCATGGAAGAGGGGAGAGATAGATGATGATGTGTTGTAGAATACTCTTTTTGTACACTGTGAAAATGTGTCTTTGCCAAAGCACCTTCTTATCAGTTTAATAAAAAGGTAAATGGCCAATAGCTAGGCAGGAGGTATAGGCGGGACAGCCAGAAACATANGANGCTGGGAAGAAAAAAGGTGAAGTTGCCAGCATGGAGAGTACAGAGCAAAGGTAACCGAGCCACATAAAAGTATAGATTAAAAGATATGGGTTAATTTAAGTTATAAAAACTAGTTAGAAACAAGCCTAAGCTATTAGCTGAGCTTTTATAATTAATAAGTCTCTGTGTTATAACTGGGCGGGGGGCGGCCTGACCAAAAGGTCTGACTACAATCATCCTAAAGAAAACAGGAGGAGGCAGGAGAGGAGTGAGGTTGGCAGAGGGAAGAAGTATGCAAAGCACCGGGCATTCACAGTGGGCCAATGAGGGGATGACTAGATAGGAATCCACTACACTGTATTTACAACTTCACTGTAGACCAGTGGTTCTTAACCTTCCTAATGCTGTGACCCTTTAATACAGTTCCTCATGCTGTGGAGACCCCCAACCATAAAATTATTCTCATTGCTACTTCATAACTGTAATTTTGCTACTGTTATAAATTGTAATGTAAGTATCTGATATGCAACCCCTGTGAAAGGGCCGTTCAACCCCCAAAGGAGTCAAGACACAGGTTGAGAACCACTGCTGTAGCTCAAAGAATGCTCGGATTTAAGGAGGAAAAAGCTTCCCTAAGAATTGAGATGCCACAGAGAAGGGGGCCATTTTCACACACCCCATCTCATACTTGCTGTAATCCATGTCTGGTAGGAAAGGAAGGTGGGTTATCTTGGCTCCCATTCTGGAGGCGCAGTCCATCGTCATGGGGAAAGCNTGTTGGCCGGAGCAAGAGGTGGCTGGTCACATTGTGTCCAGAGTCAGGACACAGACAGCCACAGAGGAATGGTCATTCTCATCCCACTTTCTCCTTTCAGTGCAGCCAGGGACCCCAGCCCAGGGAAAAGTGCCATCCACATTTAGGGTGTGTCTTCTCACCTCAGTTACCCCAATCTAATTAACCCTCCACAGACATCCCCATTCCATGGTGACTCTAGAGCCTGTCCAGTTGACCGTTACTAACCATTCTCCTTGGGATTAGGTTTCACTGCCATCACCAAGCCCAACCTACCGGTCTGCATCCTGCCCTTTCAAATGTTGCCACCNTGGCTTTGGCAGTGCTGGGGGCTGGAACAACAAGGGCTTGAGCTAGAATGACTGTCTCCTCTCTCACCTTTAGCTGGGGTACCACTGGGATTTGAGAAGGCCACGACCAGAACATTCCAGCCAAGACAACAACCTTTTCACTCCACCAACTCTCTGGCCAGCTCTCATTTCCTTCTCTCCTACAGCCTCCTGTGGGGAGGGGGCTCCTCCTCCTCCTCTGGGTGCATTTATAAATAAGTCAGTTCATCAACTGCCTCTTGGGCAGTGGACACCAGAGATACGGAGCCAAGAAGTGCTGAGTACTAATTGGGCTGTCTGCCTCTGACAGAGATTGAGTGATGGCCCCGCTGTTTAGACTGATGGCATCCAAGTGGTCTGGCATCAGTGGCTGCAGATTTATTGAGCCATCAACAAGGACTGCCTTTCTTCCCATTAACATAATTAAGACAATGAACTACTTTGGGAGAAGTTAAAAATAAAGAAAGAAAAGGAGACCTGGACTAGGGACTCGGAGGACAACTCATTACACTGAAGGTTGTGCCAATCTACAAGTGAGTAGCTCCTCTTCAGTTTGGGCCCTTAGAAATCTGAAACAAATGATTACACAGCCAGGAAGGCAGAGGACAGCAGAAAGAGACAGCAGGGATCAGAGTGTCATTCCCCTCCCCCACCAGGGAGCACGCCAGACTCCTGTGAAAGATGCTGCAGACAGGCATTTTCCCTCAAAGACCCATTAACAACCTCAGGAGCCATCTGCATGGTGCTCTATTTTCAGACTGGAGAAAACACCCAGAGCAAGCCCAACAAGCCAAGGGGCCTGGGGCCACCCGCCAATCATCCAGGATTTCAGAAATCAGGGAACTTTACGAAATAAANNNNAAGTACTTTTCCCTCCTCAGCCCTCCCCTTACCCCTCTCTTCTTTTATTTTTGTATGTGTATGTTCATGTGTGCAGATGCACATATGTGTATGAGTGATGTGCACATGTGTGTGTGGAAGCCAGGCGACAACTTTGGGCATCATTCCTCCACCACTGTCCACCTTGTTTTCTGAGATAAGGTACCTCACTAGATTTGACTAAGTAAGCTAGGCTGCTTGGCTAGCAACCCTGGGATCCATCTCTGTCCCCCCAGCACTGGGTATATATATATATACATGCGCGCGCACGCGCGCGCACACACACACACACACACACACACACACACACACACACACACACACACGCATGCCACCTCCCAGCCACTCTCTGTTTCTTTACTTACCCAACATAGCTGATTAAATTTCCTTAAGGAAATTCCTTCACTCATCTTATAGTGCCCAGACTATTACAAAAGACATTCATCACAATATTTTGTTAGATGGAAAGAGTTTGAAATCAATTTTTGATTCTCCTTCCAAGTAACCAATGGTAAAGGTGATGTTTGCTGTTTCGGGATTAGGCTAGGCCTCTGGAAATGCATTCATGATCTAATAAAACAATAATGCAAACTTCACAGCTCCAGACAAGAGCCTTGCACGGAGTCTCTTGGATAGTCAACTGGCCAGCATATAGCTCCTGTCAGGCTTCTCTGTCCTTCCATATTTGATCTGAGCAATTTCAGTTTCACAGTCTGTCCTATCATCCATGACTCCAGCCCTGAATTTTGCAAGCCATTTTAAAAGTATGATCTACAATGAGAACATTTCGCACTGTGACCCAGCACAATAGAACTGACATCAAAGACTCTTATCATACTCTGATATTTTCTGTCATCGTTCACATCTTAGAAATGACTGACTGCCTGACCCACTAAATTGGTTTTACAACCCACTGGTAGGTTGGGACCCACAATTTAGAAACACTGATTTTAGATTGCACTTGGGGACCATGCCACCTACATGCCCTCAGCATTAACTGGAGCACCATCTCAGGGTCTTCTCCTTGTAATCACCAAGATAGGCAGCTATTTAAAAAGCCAAGCATTTTCTAGCNGATTTATTCAGCAAGAAAGCTGAAATTAGGGGAGGAACTAAGTAGGTCTTACTCACTCAGCAGAGAGACAGGGGTCAGCCANGCACTGCAAAAGAAGGGAGAAATGAGGGATTTGGAGTGCTTAGTGTGGGCCCTGTTTAAAGTAGCACAATCATTCAGGGCATCAGACACACTTATACTGACACTCATAAAAACATTTCAAGGCAACTTTCTGAGCTGAGGGGTAGTTCAATGGTAGGGTGTTTGCCTAGCACANACAAAGCCCTGGGTTTGATCCCCACAAACTGCATGAACCGAGAGTGTTAACATACACTGTAATCCCAACACTCAGGACGTAGAAATGGCAATATCAGAAATCCAGAGTTAATCTTGGCTATACAGTGAGTCCAAGATCAGGCTGGGATACACGACACCCTATTACAAAATCAAAACAAGACAACAAAAACAAAGCCAGATGTGGTGGCACACATCTATAATCTCAGGATTTGGAGGTCAAGGTCATCCTCAGCTTTGTGGCAAGTTCAAGGGCAGCCTATGCTACATGAGACCCAGCCTCAATAAATAAAACCCCATAGTATTAAAAAAGGAACTTTATCTGCCTTCTTCGAGCCCCTGTNAGAAAATGATTACATATCCACAATAGGACAGATTCATGTGGAAAAACTTCTAAACTGTTTACAGTATGNGTAAAAATACAAGTAGGCTTGGAAGAGGGAGGAAAGGCAGTTATATAAAGAAATAGAAAGTTTTAAAAAATAAAGTCTTTAAAGAGACAGTAAGAATAATATGAAAGTTAAGCCATGTAAGGATGGAAATTACATAAAGAATCTGGATACTGCATGTTATTATATTGTTATTGGGATTTTTAACTGCAGAGAGACATTTGATTGTAGGGGCTACCAAGTAAAACCAATATGTATATTTTAAAGGTAACTTGACTTCAAAATTTATTTCTAAGGATATGTTGCTTTGGAAAAGAGGCTCTGCTTTTGTTTCCACAGAAGATGATAACCTGTGGATTGCTTCNAGGCTAATATGGTTTGATCAACCAAGACCCCCTGAAAGGTCTCTGATGACAGCCATGGCTCAGATGATCCAACATCCAAAACAGCCTCAAAGCAACTGACTGAGATGATCCAACCTTACAGACTACTACAGCCAAGATTTAACTATAATTCTTAATTTCTCAGGATCCCCATAAGATTAACAGTGCCCCCAATCAGTGGTAAGGAGCCTAGAGGACTATGCCCACATTCCCCCACCCCCGCCAAAAGAAATGGATTATGGATGTTTGTCTTTGTTTAAGGGTTGGTTACAAATTGTTATTGGTCATAGTCAATCTCTTTCTAAAAGAAGAAAGAGGGATATGATATAGAAATGTAGGATATAGATATGATAGGATAAAAGGGTAGATTATTGAATCTACTTTCAAAAAGCAACAACTCTTTTGAAATATTTTACATTGCTATAGATTTTAGTATATTGATACAAATTTAAAGTTAATTTTGTTATACTGTATGTATATTTCTACTCTTGTTTAAAGTATTATTTATGCAATTCATTTAAAATTGTAAAATATAATTTAAAAATACAAATTAATAGTCATCTATGATAATCAAACTTATAGTCATGTTAATTAAGTTTTTTAGGTATACAAAGGTATATTTCAATTAGGTAGGTAATCTTAAAACATTTCAAAGACCTGCAGAATATGGCATTTTAGAATGTTTTAAGAACTTAGATTTTTCTGGACAATGAGACACATCTGTTCCTGGCAGCACCAATTACTTCAAAGAGGATGATGGGCATCAAAGAAACTCCATATGGAGTTTGCTTTCTTTGTGGCAAAAGTTAGCTACTGGGCAAAAAAGTGCTCTTGCCTTNATTGCTTGACAGGATGCTGTATAAACTGGACATGCAGGACACATAGGAAGGTGACCATTGAACTTTGTAAGGCAAGATGGTCCTTCAAGTTCCTACTTCACAGAAGAAACTGCCACAGGACACAGGGAGCGANTGATGAACTTTGCCAGAATGGGCAGAACAGTCCTCAAAATTTCCTGCTTCACTGAAAGCTATGCCAGAGACTCTAGCCCTATAGGCTGAAGATGGATGCCCCAACGTTACAGAGGAACTTTGGATGACTGTCCAACCGTCTCGTTATTTCTAGATTTATGGAAGTTGCTTGCAAGGCACTTCCTGTTTACTCAGGTAATATTATATCCTTCTGGGGTTTTTGATGGAGCGGAAGACTAGATAGTTATAGTTTTCCTTAGTCATGATAAAAGATAAATTAGATAAAAAACTTTAGACTCACAAAAATAAGATAGATGGTAGAATATTTTCTTTAATTTTGCCAAATACAAATAGGCTAGATATTGTAACTNTAANTCTTGCTTGATAACTGTTTTGTTATATATAATTTTACTATANTAAAGTTAAAACCTTCCTTTTTGATTAGACAGAAAAGGGAAAGTGTTGTGGGATGTCTTTGTATGCTGTGAATATGTGTGGATCCCATTGGATAATAAATAAAGCTGTTTTGGCCTATGGTAAGAAAGCTTACAGCCAGGCCGGAAATCCAAGCAGAGATACAGAGAGAAGAGGGCNGAGTTNAGAGAGACGCCAGCTGCTGCCAAAGGAGCAACAAGATGCCAGCAGACTGGTAACGTCACAGCCATGTGGTAACATATAGATTAATAGGAATGGGTTAATTTAAGATGAAAGAACTAGCTAGCAAGAAGCTGAAGCCATAGGCCACACAGTTCATAATTAATATAAGTCTCTGAGTGATTATTTTATGAGCATCTGCAGGACCACGGGTGGGAGAGATTCGTCTGGACTGATGGGCAAGGCAGGACCAGAGAAACTTCGGGCAACAATCTTCCCTGTCATCTCCGAGTGATGGGTCACCATGCTCTGTCACTTTCCTCTTCAGAGACTCCTTGGACCTACAAAGCTTCCTTGTCTTCTCTTTGGCTCCTGCCCAGTCTCAGTGAACTCACTGGTGAAGATTTCACCGTACACAAGCAANGCTCAAAATGTTCTGTAGGCCACGCTCTCGGGGGAGCTGCTCTGGCCTCCGTGGGAACATCCACACTACCCTGGCTGGTCTTCAGTGCNGCCCTACCCCATGCAGGCTACCCTATCTCTCTCTGTTCATTGTNTTTTAGCCANACCGCAGAGCCCAGNACCACACTGTGGCATTTTANAAANATAAAAANGGTGACACATTGCTTGGTGTCTAGCACTGGGGTAAGCCCTCTGCATGCCACCTCCCATCCTTACGACCCTTCCAGAGAGACACCATGACCAGGGGAACCCACATAGACCAAACTGTAAAGTTCAGACTCCATCACCTCTCAATGCCCCATGACTCCAGGCAATGTTCAGTTCACTTGCCGGCCGCCTTCCTGCTGCCTTCAGAATGAGGAGTGAGGTGTCTGCCGCTCTACAAGCCAGGAGTGGTTGTGACACTGGGCTCCCCTCTCTATGTGCACTCAGGAAGAACTCTGTGTGCCTGCAGGGCCATGACCCTCTCCACCCACCTCTGGGTTTGGAGTCACTAGGAAGGCCATCCACCCCTTANAGACTTGCTGTGAAAGCTAATGGCAGCCTTCAGAAGGCCTCAAGGCTGGGCAGACACAGTGGCCTTGCTTCTGGTTCCATTCTTTCTGGGTTTTCTCTCCATGGCTGTGGTGTCACAATGACCTCTGCAGGCTAATCTTCTCTAGGACACTAACATGAAGCTATCATTCATCCCTAGTCCCTGGAGAGCAAGCAGCAAGCACACAGTAGCTCCAGGGAGCCAAAGGAGGCTTTCTAGCTTGAATGAAAAGTCACCCAAAACCTGATCTTCCTGGCTGGATGTGGTGGTATAGGCCTATAACGCCAGTGCTTTGGAAGCCAAGACAGGAGTATGGCTTGAGCCTGGAATTTGAAGCCAGTCTGGATAATAGACATCAAAGTTCTACCTCAAAAAACAAAGAGACAGAAGGGAGAGAGGGAGAGAAAAAGAATAAAGGCCAGAAGTGGTAGCATTCACCTATAATGCCAGCTCTCGGAAGGTGGAGGAGGCAGGATGGTCAGGAGTTCAAAGCCAGCCTTGGCGAGAACAGAAGTTTGAATCAGTTCAAGGCTACATGAAATCTCCCCCCACCCCCTCATATGGGGATATGGTGTGGTGTGAGGTATCTCTCTGTGTCTCTCTCTCATATGGGGATATGGTGTGGTGTGAGGTATCTCTCTGTGTATGGTGAGTACATATATTCATATACCCCTGTGTATAGTATGAGAAGTATCTGTATGTTTTAATGTATGTGAGATATATGTGTGGTATCTATCTGTGTATGTGTGTGAGGTGTCTATGTATGTTTCTGTGTGTACATCGATGGTATGTGAGATGTCTGTGTGTGGTATCTGTATGTTTGTGTCTATGTAATGTGAGGTGCTTGTGTGTGTGTGTTGTGGTATCTGTGTATGTTTGTATGTGAGGTGTGTGTGTGTGTGTGTGTGTGTGTGTGTGTGTGTTCTGTGGGTCTTTCCCGGTTATTCCTAAAATATCCACAGTATAAGCCAGTTCTAGCCCTTCCCTATTCTAGCTTCCCCACCTAGCCACAGTGAGAGACCAGGTGAGAGCAGAAAAGGCCTGAAGACAGAGAGACAGCACCACAGCAGCGTCAGCCCACCTTGGTTAAATCCATGCCCAGTTTTAGTTGTGAGATGAGGTGAAGGATTACACTGCGCTGATCCTCCAAGGTGCCCAACTCTGTCTCTTCCTTATCTTCATTGTCGTTTTGTTCATCTTCAGACAAAACAAGTTCAGGGCCTGAGTTTGGCTGAAACAAAATCATTGAAAATCATCAGCTGGTCCCTTAGATGTCAGAAACACCNTCTGATTGGATGTTTAACCCACAGACTTAACGGTGACCACACAAAGCCAGGGCTGTCCCAGGTCATGTCCCCTCAGAGCAATCCTGCTGCAGGTGGAGGCTGACCCTCTCGAGGGTCAGGTCTTACGCTGAGGTCACTCGCACCTCCCTTATCACATGTCCTATATCCGGGCTTAGGCCTCCTGGATGAGAGGACTGTCCCTGGTTTAGAAATAGACAAGCAACAAATGTGAATGCTTTTTAATAAACCCTCAGGCATGTCCACCCNGNANAAAGCTATACATATTGTGATTACTTTAAGTGTATTTCTGTGATTAAAAATTAGTGTGTGTGNGCGCGCACACACCACAGTACAAGTGTGGACATCAGAAGACAATTTGCAGGAATCAGTTTTTTTCCCTTTCACCATGTAGGATCTGGGAATAGAACTCAGGTTGTCAGGCTTGGAAGGCAAGCACCTTTACCCACTGAGCCCTCTCACTGGCCCTTGATTTTTTTAAATATTTATTTATTTACTCAATTTGGTAACTTGATTGCAGGCCTGTAGAGTGAACTTTGTAAGATGACAACCTCCTACCACGATAGCAAAAGGCTGGACAGCTCTACCAACACACACAGTACACATATATGACCCCTCAGCCCAATCTTGCTACTGCCAAACACAGCATATGAACTTACACACCCTGTATACTTTATGTATAATGTAAATTTTTTAGGGCTTAGCACTAAAAGTTGAATCCCCCTCAAATTAATTAAAATTGCTTTATTTCTGGAAATTTTTACTCTGAGATAATTTCCACTCAAATCAAAAAGGATCACTCTATCCAGTTAAAGAAGTATCATAACTGGCATGAAAGAGACAAAAAATGAAAATTTAGGAAACATTCTGAANCTTCACAGTAATTCAGGGATAGGGTGGGCACTGGCCTCTCATCCCATTCTCCTTGATGCTGATTTGCCAATTCAGTACTTCTCACATGACACAGAAAATGAGGAAGACAACAGACACACTGTACAAGGGGAAGTTGGTGAGCACGGTATTTTCTAGTGTGTAACGATCAAGAACATTGCTATGCACCGTCCCTAGGTTTCTCCAATCTGTTTTACCAGCCCATAGTTTTGTGGACCCTCCTTAAATATTATAAACAAATATTCTAGATTCGTATTCAACCATGAACAACAGAGTATATATGGTCGGCTCATCACAGAAAAATATAAGGATTCAGAGATATTAAACATAAAAAAACAGATTTTTTTCACATATCCTTGCAAAAACCAATGATTTATTAATCTTATTAGAAGTGTCTTGCAGCCGGGCAGTGGTGGC
>LZPO01011125.1:2000666-2014843 GCA_001675575.1 Neotoma lepida | reverse complement strand
GTAGGAACAATACCTGCAGGAACTCAGAATATTCCCCAGTTCATCCTCAGACAGTTACACACACACACACACACACACACCCTCTGCTCCCAGCCACCTTAATGCTACAAATCCCAAAATTTATAATTATGATTTAGCACCCAGAGAGCTCCTGCAATGCTACAGAACTCAATTCAAACTGCAAAAAGGGATGCAGGCATTCATGGATTGAATCAGGCAAAGCCTTACAGAACAGATGAAAAATACTTGGCTCCTTTCTTCCAGAATGTTCTTTCCCCAAGATCATAAATTGCTGAGTACTGACTTTCGATCTCCGAAAGTGAACGTCACGAGAGCTGGCATATAAATCACGTTGGGATACTTATTCACCACAGACAAATACAAATGTGAGCTACTCAGCTGGTGGGAGGCTCCTCTCTGCTGGCGATCTGATGAGTCTAGGCCAGCCAGGGATAAGGAGAGAGAGCTGTGAGATTGGGGGTCGTGTGGAGAGGGCTAGGGTAAGGACACCAAACAGAATAGTAAATGTTGCCTACCACATCGCTACAATCTCGTCAAGGCTTCACCTCTGGTTCACAGCTGCCCTTCGAGGCCACAGGAATGATGAGGAGGAAAAAGAGGAAGTGGGGGGGCACCGTACACAACACTGTGTTACTTAAAAGTCCTTTTCATTCACCAGTGTCAGGGTAGTTGAACCTCTGGGAACTGCAGCCAGGGAGCAGAACTTGTTCTCCTTGATGCTGATTTTCTATGAGGCAACAGCTCACAATGGACAAAATCCAAGGTGACTGTGTCCCCAGCACTCTGATGGGTGCTTATGTCACAAAGTCACTGTCCCAGAGGGTGGGGGCACAGAGAGGAGACATGGTGAACACTCCCCAAAGATGCACTTAGTCCAGCACCAAANTCCATTCAGTCCCCCAGACACATGCCANTGGCCAAGGTGTGATTTAGAACCCACCAGAATTCTCCATTCCTCTTGTAAAAGCAATGCCTGGCCAAGAGGGCAAACATCACCACCACACACAGAAAGGAAGAAAGAAGTGGAAACAGAGAGGAAGAGGACCATGAGGGTACAGCATAGATGAATCTCCCAANCCATAGGGAAAACACAGCCATGCCTGTAGGTAAGAGACCTCACCGGCTGCCAGATGCCAATCAAACAAGCTCTTGAAGGGCCAACGATGCTCCATGGGCACAGTGCTTGCCTAGTGTGCCTGAGGCCCTGGGTTTGACATTCCCTTCTCCCCAACACACATTTGTTATCTTTTAACACTTGGGAGGTAGAAACAGAAGACTCAGGGTCATCTTTGACTACATAGTGCCGTCTTTACTGATCGCCTAAGGTAAAATGTGTGCTACTCTGCAAACCAAATATTTGTTCTCCAAAATTAATGTAACACAGCTGGGGGGAGGGGGGAACAGGGAGGGGAACACAGCNGGGGAGGAGGAGGAGGAGTATCGCACATCTTTAATCCCAGCACTTGGGAGGCAGAGGCAGGCAGATCTCCGTGGGTTTGAGACCAGCCTGGTCTACAGAGTGAGTTACAGGACAGTCAGGACTGTTACACAGAGAAACCCTGTCTCAAACAAAGCAAAATGCAAAAGCAACAACAACAAAAAACTAATGTAACACTATCCTTTATTGTATTTTATTATATTATTCATGGGAGATTTGAAAAAACATTTCAATTTTCAGTAGCTGGGATGGAATCTAGGGCCTCATCCATGCTTGACCAATGTTCTACCACCAAACTATATCCTAACTTACTCTTTTATTTTGAGATACGATCACACTAAGTTCTCAGGCTGGTCTTGAACTCATTCTGTAGTCCAGGCTGGCTTGATTCCCCTGCCTCTGCCTCCTGAGTAGCTGGGATTATGGGCCTTGTGGTGGTTTGAAAGAAAATGGCCCCCAAAGGGAGTGGCACTATTAGGAGGTGTGGCCTTGTTGGGGAAGTGTGGCCTTGTTGGAGGAAGTGTGTCACTGTGGAGGCAGGCTTTGAGGCCTATATGTTGAAGCCACACCCAGTGAGACAGATCACTTCCTCTTGCCTGCAAGTCAAGATGTAGGATGCTCAGCTACTTCTCCAGCACCATGTCTGCCTGCATGCCACCGTGTCACACCATGATGATAATGGACTAAACCTCTGAAGATGTAAGCCACCCCAATTAAATGTTTTTCCTTTATAAGAGTTTCCATGGTCATAGTGTCTCTTCACAGCAATATAAANTCTAATTAAGACAGGCCTACACCACCAGGCTGGCTACTGGGGATATTTTTCAAGGTTAACTCTATGGGCTTTGAGGTGAAACTCAAAGGCAAAATATTTGCCAAGAATGTGGGAGGCCCTAGGCTTAATGCCCAGTACCACAAAAATAAAGTCTACAAGATTTTCCCCCATTTAGTGAACTGAATGGATAAACTAGGCATCTAATTATAAATATGACCCGTGCTAAAAGAGAGCAGGCTGGGGCAGGAGAGGGTGGCAGAGCAGATATTTGAAACCCTAAAGAGACTTGTGGGCCTCAGTGCTCATAGTGCAGGGACTGTTGTGAGGAGGAAACAAGAAGACTGAGAGCTGGCGGCCTTTCTCATCTTCTCACAGGAAAGAACCAAACAAGCTGTGTTACACANAGGTGACAGACCTGCTGGCCTTTGGCTAACAGNGTCCCATAAACTGTAAGGCTGGAGAGATGGCTCAGCACTGGCTGCTTTTCCAAAGGACCTGAGTTCAGCTTCAAGCACCCACATGGAGGCTTATAACTACCTGTAACCCAACTCCAAGAGCCGCCCTCTGGCCTCTGGGGACCCCTGAATGTTTGTGTATAACCCTGCCCCCACATACACCATCAATAAAAAGAAAAANGTTGAATAAATTGTAAGGCTGACACAGCCCAAACTATAAGCAAGTCCATTTTTGTTTACTGAATTCTATTTCCCAATTTCATTTGGAATACGGGAAGCTTAAGATGGCAGAGATGAACTCAGATGCCCAGCTTCAGTGAGTCTGCCAAGAGCAAGAACCCCAGCTCTTCAGGTGACTTGGGCGCTCTCTATTTCAATCGAGGGACAATGGCCACCTGCGAGAAAGGTAGCTGAGAGGCTACCTGTGGTGACTGGGTCCTGCAGATGAGTTATTTGGGGAATCTTGGCAGCCACCAGGATTTTATATCAATGCTGTCACCTATCCATTTTCCCACCAGGAAGAAAGACTACTTATAATTATTGGTAAGCTGGCTAAAAAAAAAAAAAAGGCTTTAAATTTTGACCTGGTCTTATATATAAAGAGTACTCTAGTTCACTTTTGTAATTTCAAAGTGCCTGGTTAACTCCTTCAGTCTAAATATTGGGTGTCTTGTTCAATTGCTCTCTAGTTAAAAAAAATTACTTTATGTGCATGTTTTGTCTGTATATATGTCTGCATCATGTGCATACCTGGTACTCATGGAAGTCAGAAGAGGGCATGGGACCACTTGGAACTTCTGTTACAGATGGTTGAAAGCCACCACATGGGTGCTGGGAATTGAACCCAGGTCCTCTATAAGAGCAGCTAGTGCTGTTAACAACCAAGCCATCTCTCCAGTCTTCAATTGCTCTCCACTTTATTGAGGCAGGGTTTCTCCCTGAACCCAGAGCTGCCTGACTCCAGCTAGTCAAGCTAGCCAGCTTGTCAAAGGAATTCCCAGGCTCTGCCTCCTGAGTGTTGGGGTTGCAACCACACTCTGGGCCTCGCTGGCAGGGCAAGTGTANTATCTCCTGACTCATCTTCCCAGTGCCTGTTCTAATCTCTATCTCCACATCAGAAGTAGGAGAGCCACCTAACTCACCCTGTCACTTCGCTATAGCAGCTGATGAGAAAAACTACCTCCAGTGTCTGAGGCTCCAATAGCCATCTTGTTTACTTTTGGGGTACTGACACTGTGGNATTAAGATCAAGGGCCTAATGTTCCCAGGGAGCCTGGCTGTCTGTATTTCTATTTGAGTTCGTTTTTGGAGAGATCTCCATTGTAATTTGCATAGGCACAGAAAATACCAAGTTTATGAGGCTCCCAGGGAGAATGCTGACTCGCACTTTCATGATCTTAAGAGTACACTGTGACATTTTAATTGTTCTCGTGTGTCATTTTGTAAGTTGGTCTATTAGTCTGTGTTTCTGACTCTTATTTCGTACAGGGTGTGTGTGTGTGTGTGTGTGTGTGTGTGTGTGTGTGTGTGTGTGTGTGTGTAAGATAAGGTCTCACTCCTCACTCTAGGGTCCAGGCTTGTCTTAAATTTAAGGTGATCCTCCAGCCTCTGCCTCAGCTTAGTTTAACATTACTATTATTAACATGTCTACTGAAACATTTTTGTGTGTGTGTCTGCACACATAAGCTTATAAAAACTTTAAAACAATTTTAAACTTCAGTCATCTTTCTCCTCAGTCTTCTAAAGAAATAGGTTATTTAAGGCTCTTACCTTATCGAACCTAAATGAAATGCAGGGATTAAAANGACGGCCATTGAATCTGAGAAGTCACTTAAATTTTTTTATAAATTTTAGTTAGAAACACTTTTTTTNAAGAAAAAAATTGAAACAGGGTCTCACTGACTGGCCTGGAACTTACCATGTAGACCAGGCTAGCCTCAAACTCAAAGAGATTCACCTGCCTCTGCCTACTAAGTGTTGGGATTAAAGGTGTGCACCACCTCACCCAACCCAAAATTTATCCTGTGTGTAAGTGTGTGGGCCACAGGTATGTGATGTTGCTGTTCAGGGGTCAGGTGACAACTTACTAGAATCGATTCTTTCTTTCAACCATGTGAGACCTGGGACTGAACTCAGGTCATCAGGCTTGCCCACTGATGACCTGATGATCCATTTCTCCAGCCCCAGACATGCCACTTTAAAACCTAGTAACACACTTTACAACAAAGCATGAACAAAAGCAGAAGATCCCAACTTCTCTTTGTCATAAATCTAACTCGGGCTTATCGTCTCATAGACATGACAGATCTGTACTTTCACCGTATAAACTTCCATACGCTTAACTTTCTAAAACCTATTAAAAATGAAATATTGAGCACACTGAATGTGCTTCACAGAACATTAAGATGTTCTGAACACACTATTAAGGGATATCTGATCTTCTCAAGGAAGTAGTCTAGAGGGACAATAAACATCTAAAATAAAGACTTCAAAAGTACCGTAGTGTTTACATAAAACAGTATTCATTAAGGCATAAGATAAAAGTTGGTTAAGTAACAAAATTTTTTATTTGCTACATAAATTTTGGTAAGGATTTTCTTCTAACAGATTCTAAAAAGAAATTAAATTTTACATTTTCCCCTTAGTATTCCAGGGCAATAGAAAACAAGACATAAAAAGGTTTTATGCTAATCAAGATGTATGATTTTAAATACATTTGGAAAACTAATAGAAAGAATCTTTTTATAATTGCTTTGTAACATTTCTTTGATATATGGAGGTTGCCAAGAATAAGTTTTCTGGGATATAAGTAACTCGATACATAATTATAGAAACATGAGCCAGATGTTGTGGCACATGCCTTTAATCCCACGATTTAGGAGGNTAAGGCAGGGGGATCTTTGAGTTTAGGGCAGCCTGGTATATACAGGGAATTCAAGGACAGCCAGAGTTACCTAGAGAAATCCTGTCTCAAACAACAACAAACCTTTATGACTATGTGTGGTGGCACACATCTTTAATCCAGCACTTGGGAGGCAGAGGCAGAAAGATCTCTGTGAGTTTGATACCAACCAGCCTGGTCTACATAGTGCCATGCCACCCAGGGCTATACACTAAGAACTTACTAAAAATTAAAAATCCTTTTATTAGATTATTGCTATGAGGTTTATGTTTCCAAAAATACTTTTATACTTCTAATTATAAACATTTAGAACTTTATTTAATTAAGTGCGTGTGTGTGTAGGTATGTGCATATGAGTACACATGACTTCAGAGGCCAGAAAGGGCTTCAGATCCCCTGGAGCTGGAGTTACAGGTGGTTGTGAGCTACCTGATGTGGGTTCTGGGGATGGAACTCAGGTCCTGGGCAAGAGCAGCAAATGCTCTTAACCACTAGGTCATCTCTTCAGCCCTAGCGTAAGATTTTATCATTGAAGGTACTATACACATAAAATCATGAATGGGTATGTTTGTGGAAGATCTTTACATTCCATTTATGTGACATTTCCTCTTAGTGATGGGATAACAGGAGATACCAACCCTGANCAGCAGTGTGAAGAAGCTGGGTCAGCATTGGTATGACTCTATGTAATGGAANAGGATCAATGTCATTGGATCATATCAAGAAAAGAGAGAGAGCTAATATTCTGCAGCAAAAGAGTAAATTTTTTAAAAAATTATTTCCATCAAATTTTCAAAGAAATTTCTAGAATGCTTTCTGCTTGGAAAACATAAAATGTAAATTCAAAAGATTAAAACTTAAAAGCCTGGCCCAGTATGCAAAGATAGTTTTGTGTGGTTTCTGACCTTTGTTCCATAAGAAATATACATATATTTCATCAATGTTGAGATAGTCTGCTGCTATTGGATAATGAGGTTGTTACTCAAAATTAATTCATTGCTGATAGATAATATACATCTTATTATAAAATATCATTTCTTAATATCTAATTTTATTTATAATGAAATTATTAAGGTAAAACAAGTATTGTTAACAAAAAGACAGTATTAAATTTAGAATGCTTTCATTGGATTCAAGACTTGTTTATTTTTAGTGTGAGTGTGGTCTGTGTGTGGTGTGTATGGGTCTGTGTGTGGTGTACAGGTCTGTGTGTGGTGTACAGGTCTGTGTGTGGTGTACAGGTCTGTGTGTGGTGTATGGGCCTGTGTGTGGTGTATGGGCCTGTGTGTGGTGTATGGGCCTGTGTGTGGTGTGTATGGGCCTGTGTGTGGTGTACAGGTCTGTGTGTGGTGTATGGGCCTGTGTGTGGTGTACAGGCCTGTGTGTGGAAGGTGTCAGGTCCTCATAGCTCTCTACCTTATTCCTTTGAGGCACAGTCTATCCCTGAACCTATAGCTTGTGTTTTTTTCAGCTGGGCTGGCAGCCAACAAGCTCCAGATACCCTCTGTTCTCCACTCACCCTGGCACTGGGGTTAAAGCTGTGCTTGCTACGAAGGTGCTTCGATTCAAACTCAGGTCCTCGTGGTTTTTCAGCAGGTGCCCTTCACAACCAAGCTATATCTCCAAATCCAGACTCACATTTTTAATTATTTATTATTTTGTGCATGTGTTAGTGTGGACACATGTGTTAATATCAGAAACTTCCATGGGTCACATTTTACCTTCCACTTAGGTCACCAGGTCTGTGAGTAAGCACTTTTATCTGCTGAGCCACCTCACCAGCCCTCAATTTCCAATGTTTCTAATATGTAGGTTAAAAAATATTATGATATATAATGCTACCTGCCCACCTCTCATGGATATTATATAACTGCTATGTAAATGAGCCCAACAGAAGCAACATCGTGGAAATGCCACTGAGAAATTGTTTCATTTTTTATGATTTTTACATCTGTTTACAAACCACCTAATTCAATGCATTACAAAAGTCTCCATGCTGCCAGATGGACTTAGACAAAAAGATAGAGACAAAAGCCCTGTGGTTTTCACACCTCATATAGCGTGCTTTGCACCCATGTACAAGGCTTAAATGAGAGCCATCATTTNTCTGGATTTATAGACACAGATTTATATAAACCATTAGCCATTCAACTGGCAGAAAGCTATGAGATCATATGCTGCTTAGACATGAAGCATCAAAGAGCTTAACAATTGTTATTTAAAACATGGTGTCAGAATATTTAAATTCCAAAGGCCTGGTTTTGTTTGATCTTTCTGTCCCTTGTCTAAAATCTCAATTTTAAAAAGTAAAAATAAATGATCCAAATAACTACCCTGGCAGGGATGANGATATCCTAGANACACAGGTGCCCTTCCTTCCCTGTGGCTAGCAGATTACCTAGATAACGGGCCCCAAGGAACTGTAATTTCTCCCAATAGTCTTATACTGCAGGAAGAGAGAGCTGAAGCCTGGTGCCAGCCAGAGGAGGGACCTGCCATGCACAAGGGATTTCACACAGTTCTGGCAGTACTCACTAAGGCCATCTTTCAGGACAGACTAGAATTGAGGCAATGAAGGAGCCCCTCAGCCATGCTCTGTAAGCAACCCCAATAAACTCTAGTTCACTAAGTTGCCCGGATGGAATCACTTCCTAGATCTGTCTGGGGTACACAGATGTCTCCTTACATCCACTTAGGGAAAGCCAAGCAACAGACAGAATGAAGGCAGAGGAGCCTCGGCATCTGCCCACCTGACCTAGGACAAGCTATTTCTAGATAAAGGATGCAGAATAAAACCTTCTCACAACTAAATTTGAATTTCAAATAGTGTTACAAAGTTGTAAACTTGTTCTAATAAGTGAAACTGGAACCCTAACCCTCATTTCGCTGCGAAAGAACACTAATTCTCACATTTAGTTAGTTCCTGCCCCAGCAGAATGGTGAGTTAAGATCACTGGATTCCACATCAAAGTTCACCACACTCCCTTCTAGAGCTTAAACACATGCTGTTCTTTGAGCTTTGATTCTGCTGGGAATTAAGCAAACTACATTTGAAAATGCATGTGTGGGGCCAGCAAAATGACCCAGAGGGTAAGGGTGCTTGCCACAAAGGCTGATGACCTGAGTTCGAATCCCTGGACCCACAGTGGTAGGAGAGAACTGACTATTGCAAACTGTCTTCTGACTTCCACACATGGCTGCATCCCATTCCCCCAATACACACTAAATAAATAAATGTGAAAAAGAAAATGCATGTCTTTTCCATATGGAGGTGGTTTGATGGTAAGCCAGAAACCAGTGGAGGAGATGGGATGTACTTCTGTGTTCTAATTATGACTATGGGANGCAGAATGGATGACTGAAGCAACAAACAAGAAGAAAATGCTTCCCTTAAGGTAATGTACAATAACTACAATTCTTAGACAGAGTTCCTGAGTATGGGGTGTGTATTCCTATGTGTGCACATACAAGTAGACACCAGAGACTGAGGCTGGGTGCCTTCCTCTGCTGCCTTCTACCTTATTTTTTCCACCTTATTAGAGACAGTCTTTTACTGGACCTGTGTGGTGATATATTGTGTACCCTAATAAACTTTGCCTGAGGATCAGAGAACAGAACAAGCCACTAGACTAAACATAGAGGCCAGGCAGTGGTGGCACACACCTTTAATCCCAGCACTTGGGAGGCAGAGATCCGTCTGGATTTCTGTGAGTTCAAAGCCACCCTGGACTACATGAGATTGATTCAGTCTAGGAGAGAAACAACAGGCAGTGGTGGCACACACCTTTAATCCCAGCACTAGGAAAGCTGAGACAGGAAATGATATGGTATGTAAGACATGAGGAGACAGGAATTAAAAAGTCTTTCGGCTGAGGAAAGCTTTTCAGGCTGAGGAGTCCTAGAAATGAGAGGTGGTTTGTTCCTTTGTCTCTCTGATCTTTCAGTATTTACCCCAATTTCTGGCTCTGGGTTTTTTTATTAAAGACCATTTAGCAATTCGTGTTACAGACCTGGGGCACACCAATGCTAGGCGGGCTGTTCAGCCAGCCCCGGGGATCCTCGTGTCTCTGTCTCCTCAGCACTGGAAATACGGGCGTACACCACTATGTCTAGATTTTACAGGATTGCTGGGACCCGATCTCAGGTGCTCATGCTTGAGTGCCGATCACTTTACCAGCTGAACCATTGCCCAGCCTAGGGACCAATCACAGAAGGAACTACATTCTATCAACACAGGTGAGGAACCAAAGGGATGTCCGGCCTTGAGAAATTCCCCTCTGTCCCTCCTGAAGTTGGTTTCTCCAGATCTTATAGGAGGAGGCAATGGCCACATTTCACTTGATCTGACAGGAGAGNTATTGGGTGGATTTCGCTAGCTGCTTCAACTATTAAAAAAAGAGAGAGAGACAAAGCATGATGTTTCAAAATGAAAACTACTATCTAACCACTGGCCATTTGGCTTTTGAGAATTGTCTGCCAGGGCTGTCACTGGGAAAAAATGAGAGAATCTTTAGCAGAGAACTTCAATTCTNNTGTCTCTGAAAACCATCATGACATCAGCCCCCTGTACATCTCAGTCTGCCTCGAGGAGTCACCAGGCTCTACCNTGCATTCCTCTCACCGAAGGATGAAAGCAGCACTGACAGCCAGAAACCAATTCCCATGTTAACGGCCAAAGGTTTTCTTTTTTAGATTTTTTTAAAAGCCAAACTTGGAAGTTTGTAATTTTTTGTTTGTAATTTTTTTTTTACTGTGGGACAGGAGAGATGGCTCAGCAAAAGTACTTGCTACTCCCACACAGGACAAGGGTTTGGCTCCCAGCACCATGTCTTGTGGCTCACAACTACCTGTAACTCTGGCTCCAGGAGATCTGACACCCTCTTCTGGCCTCCTCAGGCATGCACACACACACACACACACTCACACACTCACACACACATATACTCACATACACTCACATACACACACACACACACATACACACATACACTCACATACATACACACTCACACATACACATACACACACACTCACACACACATACACACACTCACACACATACACACACTCACACACATATACACACACATATACACACACTCACACACATACACACATACACTCACATACACACACACTCACACATACACACACACTCACACACATACACTCACACACATACACACACATATACACACATACACACACACTCACACACATACACACACACACTCACACACATACACTCACACACATATACACACACACATACACACACACACTCACACACACACTCACACACACACATGTATATATATGTATATCTTTTTTTAATCTTTAAAAAAATGTTTATTCTATGTGGTGGTCGGAGTACAACTTGCAGGAGTTAGTCCTCTCCTTCCACCTTGTGGGTCCTGGGATGAACTCAGGTCATCAGGCTTGGTGACAGACACCATCTCACCAGGCCCCGGGAGCATGAACAGTGAATACTATCTTCTGCCAGTGCTACTGANGGGTGCTAAAGCAGTCTATGACCTTGAGTGAAAACAACAGACCAGCCTCAACCTTTAGGAGGCAGAGGACACAGCTACCTGGCAAAGGGAGAAGAAACATTACAGGGGACCCACACAACAAGAAATGCATACCCCAGACCTCCCTGGCATATTTATTAGGCTTTAGTCTCTGTGAACCGTTACCTAAGAATGAGACTATAAAAACAAATAATCATGGCACCAGTGAGATGGCTCAGTGGTTGCTGCCAACTCTGAGGACCCAAGTTCAATTCCTGGGACCCATATGGTGAAAGGAAGGAAATGACTCCCCCAAATTGTCTCTGACCTCCACACATAGCATTCACACACTAGCATGCTCATACTCACAACCTCCCTTGTATTCACAATTAACAAATATAACTTTTTTATTTAAAAATAAAATTAAAAATAACCACAAAGGTCTAACAATATTACTCTTTCAATTTTCCTCTGGAGTAAAGCTTTGTGTATATTCACTATGGTGTGACACAGCCCCATACACAGTCTCCTTTGGGAAAACGGAGGACATGGTATTGTATGTATGTCCATATGCACTTTTTACATGTATTATTTTGTATAACACTGGGAGCATGTTGAGGTCNGCAGACAATTTCATGGAGTTGGTCCTCTCCTAGCACTTTTACTTACATGGACTCCAGGGATTGAACTCAGGTTGTTAGCTTGGCACAGGAAGTAATCTGATCTGCTGAGCCNTCTTGGTGGCCCTGGATATTTTTAGCTAGTTAATTAACATACTCTTTTTCTCTTTGAGACAAGGTTTCCTGTAGCCCTGTAGCCCTTGCTATGTAGCCAAGGCCAATCTTGAGCTTTTGATCCTCCTGTCTCTGCCTCCCAAGTTTTAGGACTACAGGTATGCACCAGCATGGCCAGCCCACGGTGTTTTTAAAAAACTCTTTTGTATTTGTTATTCAGCCATCCTCAAACATCAACCCATCCAGTCTCCTGAAGGGGACAGCAGGGCTCCCAAGAGTCACCAACTTCAGCTGCAGTTCCCACCTCAGCTGCAGGGTTGTCTCAGTCTGAAACCCCCTGAGAGTCACCAGCCAAAGTTCACATCCCTGCTCACTCCAAACCCTGCTCAGGCCCCTTGAAGAAGTGGCTGAGCTATTCCTTAGCAGAGATGGCTCCTGCCTTTGTCAGAGCTTCGCCACTAATCACTGCAAAGGGTATCAGAAGGTGACACTGGCTGGGAGAGGAACATTAGCTGTTTACCAAGGTCATCCAAACNCATATTGTGAATCCTCCAAAATTTTCAGGCTAAAATTATTTTATTGGAGATTAAGAATGATCTCTAAAAAATGGTTAAAACTGACCTTAGCCTGACTCAAGATATCATCTCAAGAGAATGTGCATATTAAATTATAGATTATTGTCATCCTTGGCACAAAACAAAATTGGCAAGAGGAACCACAATTAGCTCCCTTCTAGTGGCCACTTGGAGGCAGAGTTAGGGGAACAGGGCTGTGACAGGAAGGCAGATGGTAGAGTCCTTGCAACCTGCTGAGACCTGGTAGGTGGTCAATGTCTGCAGGGACTGTTGTCCTGTGACAGAGCGGGGCAATGCTCCTGTGCGGCTGAACTTGCTGCACACAACACGTATGAGGCCATCTCACCCCTGGCCTGTTGGAGGCATGCAGGAGTCAAGCTTGTGAGGCAGGAGCTTGGGCAGCATGAACCATATGGAGAAGCCATAACTCAGGGGAGCGACACGTTGTCCTGCAACTGCTCCCGTCGTGCCAATAGGCACGTTTAGACACTTTTAGGGTCTGCTAGAATTTCTCCCACTTGAAGTTAAAATGAGATTCATTTCAATCCAAATTGGAGGCTCCTCATTGGTAGAGAGGCAACTGGCTCCCAGCAGCTGCCAGACACAAGGACAAGGGAGAGTTCCTGTCAGGCAAGGAGCTGATTTTGTCTCTCCAGGAAGTTCTTGCTTTTGATAACATGCCTCCTCTTAAAGCAGCGAGCAGGTTACAAATATGCTCACTCACTTTCTGAACAAGTATTCACACAACGGGGTGTGCTAGGAGAGGACCCCGGCTTACCTCTGGTTCCAGCTGTGAGCCATGCTCCTCTTCNGAAGAGTTTGGCAGAATTGCCCACGTTATGTTGGCACTGGCAGAGGGCAAAGAGCCAAGGGTCCCATTTTTCAGTTGCTCTGTGGAATGTGACGTGGGCCCGTGCCATCCCAGGAGGGTTTCTGAAATAAAGAGCTAGAATGATGCCAGATATTCTCTAAATCAAACACTTAGAGCCTAGGAAACATCTGTACCTNGTCATATGAGGAGGCCCATGTGACATGGGCCCTATGTCACACATGGCGGGGTCTGTTTTGAAGGAGGTACCTGACNGTGCATGTAAGAGACATTTTCCTACAGCATCAGGACCAGAGCCATCACAGACTGGAATGAAACAATTTGTATTTGGTGTGTGTGCATGCACGCAGGGGCCAGAGGGTCTCATCAAGTGTTTTTCTCAATCACTCTCCATTTTTTCCCCTTTGTCATGGCCTCTCACTGAACCTGGAGCTTACCAAATTCAGCGAGGCTGGCTGGCTGAATGAGTACCAGGATCTACCTGTCTCCACCGCCCCATTGCTGGAAATACAGGTGCACACTGCCGCACCCAGCTCTTGGTNCNGGTGTTGAGCTCAAACCCAAGTCCTCACACTGTGTGGCAAACGCTTCCCCCAGAGTCACCTCCCCAGTCCCCAACAATGCACTTTACCAACATCAGATAATGTTCTTTTTAACTGTCCAAAATATTTTATAATATTTACATTAAAGACTGAATCATATTGTCAGATATAGGCTACTCAAAATTATTTTGTTGTTTAATAATCCCAGTTCAGGAAAGATGTTGACATTTTGGGCACACATGGCTGCTCTTGTTGCCAGATGTGGCCAGGTGCANGGGATGTTATGAAGACCCATCACTGAAGGCCAATATGCCTGGTCCATTCTAGCAAGAAACAATTCTTAGAAATAGCAGCCTGCTAAGCCAAAAGCATTTTCCCAGTCTTCCTTCAAGGCCT